>GL379876.1:126355-263337 GCA_000143925.2 Caenorhabditis brenneri | reverse complement strand
CTAAGCTGGTGCCGAAAGGATGATATACGAGGCGATTGAAATCTGGCATACTGGTCGAACCAGAGTCGTCTTGCCCTGCACGGGACTTGCAATTATTACATAAGGCCCAAACTTATGAGCTAAATAATATATAGAAATGTGGATCTAAACGAGTTGTACAAGTTTTGAAAGCTAGAATCACCTTATGTACAATCTGGGAAGAACGGGACCGCCCAGATTGCCCGGGTCCTCCAAACAAGACCCAGCACTATAGCTGGTCAACGCAGTTCAGGTGAGTCGAACGGGGATTCGATATTTTAGAGTTGTAGCACTCAACGAGGTCCACATTTTGATATATTTTCGAGCACAAAAATTTGCCAAGATTACGTTTATTTCATAGGATCCTATTTGGTAACGACTATTCCAACCAAAAACAAAAACATTTTCATTGCTTCCCACCCTCCTTTAGTATATATTAAACTCATTAAAATACTCAAAACCTGGAAGACTACTTTTATTCGGAAAATAAGACACCTTTTTATTTTCCACCTCATTTGCGAGAGAAGCATGCAGCTTATATATGGCAATAGGCTGCTCTGCTCGGCGTGCGCGAATGGCGCAATGGCGTAAAAATTGCCTTCTGCACCTTATGTATGTCTCGACGTAAGTTCGATTCCTCTGGTGGTTAAAATGTTTTTTCTTTTTTTGTTTTTTATTTTATTGAAGTTTAATTATTCAAAAAGTATTGAGCTTCGGTTTTTTATTATTTATCGTTTATTTTAGTACTACTGATGTGTTCTTCACTTTCTTTTTTGTGAAACAAGAGATGTCTGACTTTTTTCGTTTGTTTTTGTTTTTTTGTTCTAATTGAACTGAAAAATCGTGCTAGTATTTCAGTAAAATGACCGTAACATGTTGTGCATGTGGTGAAAAGATCTTGAAAAAAGATGCTACGCGAGTACCGAGTACTTCTGAACGCCGTGAACAATGGATCCAGATTCTCGGCGAAAAGTTCCGCAGAAACGTCAACAAGTACAGATGTCCGTATATCTGCGCTGACCATTTCGATGAGGGAGTTAGAAAGAAACGAAATCGGCTCCCGAATCCGGTTCGTAAAAATTTGCAAAGCATTGTGAACATTTCTTATTAGGTTTCATGGAACCATCCTCCTCCAGAACTTCATGACCACTGGGTATGGATGTTTGAGGAACAAATTGAAGAGCGCATGGAAACTTCATCGGAATCGGAAAACTCTGAGGTACAACGCATGGTACTTAGTAAAATTTGTTTATTCCATATTAAAAAAAAGAGGCAAACCAGAGACAAGCAATGAAAAAATTGAAAAAGTATAAATGTCTATCAACTCCTCGCAAGTTTCATACTATCACAGACATTCAACTTCTGAGATAAATTCGTAAAAAAAATCCGAGTTGTCATACCAAAAATCGGCCTTTCGAGAAGAAAATCAATATAATTTGATGAAGATAAAAACGTTCAGGTTCAAATATTCAGAAAGTTGTCATTTTATGTATTTTGCTCGGAACAAAAAATTAAAAAAAAACAGGTAGCTGGTGTTTCAATCATTGTGTTTGCTTTCACCGTAATGTAGAATTAGAAAGGATTATAGTAAAATTGACAACTTTCAAGCCCAAAAGTTCAACTCATTCAAAAAAGTGGTGTAAAAAGAGTGTTGCAAGACAGTCGTCCAGCAGTCAAATTTTTCGAAAATTGTTCCGAGCAAAGTATTGATCAATTTGGAATTTTTGAAGTGAACTAGAATCATTCTCGAAAGGCTCAGTAGAAGTATAGAATTTATGTTGATAAAGTAACCAGCAGTTTTGCTGAAATTTCGAGGAAAACTTGTTAGCTGGAAAATTTGCTGTCTGTCAATTATTAAAACATGCCGAGGGAATTGGAGAGAAACAAGAAGATATAGAGAGAAAAAACAGTGAAACAAAAAACATTTATACCTTTGCAGGCATCAAAATCCATGACGTCTTCTACTGTTGATGATGACGATGAAGAAGAAGAAGAAGTCGATGAAGGAGCCATACCTGAAAAACCAGCTCATCATAAGTATTTATTTGCATCAACAGATTCTGTTGTTTCTCTTTTGAAAAAATGTCACACGTGTGGTCGTGATGGTCATCTAAACATAAGTTTCTCTGGATTCACAGTAACTGCAACATGTGAATGTATCAACTGTGAAAGACGATGGAAATGGACAAACAGTAAGCTATGCGAATCAAACAAGCCGAATTATCGTAATGGGCGACTGAAAGAACTTCATCTCGACATTGCATCAGCAATCCTTTTGACCGGATGCGAGTTCCAAAGAGTGAAGCAATTTTTTGATGTTTTGAACATGTCGTCTTTCTCATCAAGAACTTACAACAAGCTGAAATCGTTATATGTGTACCCTGCGATTGAAAAATGGTACGGTGACATGATGAATTGGGTGAAAAATAAGATGATGGATGAAGTGGATGAGAATGGTTCGGTTAATCTAATCGGAGATGGCAGTTTCGATTCAAGAGGAAACTCAGCAAGATTCTGTCGATATATCGTCATGGAAGCTTCCTTGAAATTAGCCATTGATTTTGAAATTGTTCGTCAAAAATCTGGAGATACACAACATGACTTAGAAAAAGAAGGCTTTGAAAAATGTCTCCACAGAGTAAAGTCAAACTTCGAGGAGTTTTTTAACCGGAACGCCGTGACATCCTTCACTTCGGACCGATCCAAAGGAATCGCTATTTCCATGAGAGAACATTTCCCTCAAATCGATCACTTTTTTGACTCTTGGCATTTTTTCCGCAACATCGCCATGGACATTATGAAGAAAAAGAAGCTGAAAAAGTTCAAACCAGTGTTAGATTGGGTTCGCTCTTTTTTGAACCATTTATACTACAGCGTATCGGAGAGCCAGGGAAACGGAGAAATGGCGAAAGAGCGTGTGCTTTCATTTTTCTATCATGTGACTGATTTACACAAAAACTTCGATAAAGGTCACTGGTTCCAATTGACTCATTTCACAGCTTGTGAGCATGGGGATATTGATGAGTTCGATGAACAGTCTGCCAGTTTTCTGAACTCCAACTCCAAAAAAGATGTAAAAGCACTGAACATTTTGTTTGATATCCTGAAGAAAGGCAAGCGACTTGAAGATATCGGAAGAGTATCGCCGTTTTTCGCTACGAGCGCCATTGAGAGCCTCAACTCTCGTGCCGTTGTCTATGCCACAAAAGACCATTTCTTCTCTGACGCCGGTTTCCGAATTAGAACTATGTTAACGATTATCGATTGGAACGAGCGCAGAAAAGACGAAATAGAAGGGCGTAGAGTAGTGATCGGGGAGAAAACCTACTACAATAAAACATCAAAAATGTTTATGAAAAAAGACGTGAAGACTCCGTCGACCTACGAGTGGCGACGTGGAATCGTTGAAATGGCTCATGCTTTGCGGGCTTCAATGAGAGCTGAAGTTATTGAAAATGAGGAGGACGATGAGACTGGCGAAGATATGCGCGGCAAAGAAGTTGAGATGAGAGAGCTTGAGGAAGATGACACTGACTCTATCTGGGACAATCTTCAAATAGTTAACGATGATGATGACTCGGAAGATGAAGGCGATAGAGATATTGAAGCGATATGGAATGCAATGGATCTGGTTGAAGAAGATGAAGATGAGGAAGATGATGAGGAAGTAGAAGAAGATTATGAGAGAAGAGATGAAGAAGATGAGAAATCATAAATAGTAGTTTTTAGTGGGAATTTCGCTAATATATTTTCAATAAAAAATCTCACCTTCACCACACATCACTCAAACCTCACAAACTGATTTCACAAGATATTACAGGTTTTCTACAACTCAGGATTCTTATTGAAAATTTTAATTTTTTAAATATTGCAATTAAAAACACAAGAAGTGCTCGAGCATTAAAATGTTTAACTAAACCGATTTTTATCGCAAAATGTGAGCACGCTTTTTTTGAAAACAGTTTGAAAAAAAAGTATGTCCTTATGTGAAATTCAGTTTGCGAAGTTTGAGCTTCGCCCTCCCTCCTCCTTCTTCTCCACATCGTCGTCGCTGTCGTCGATTTCGTCCTTCTGAAGAAAAAAAAACAATTGAAAAAAATAACGAGTAATCTAACCAAGGTATAAAAAGAAATGGATGATTCTACCAGAGGTACATCAGAAGAAGGAAACAATGAACGGACAAATCGAGCAACGCAGCTAGTGATAACAATGGAATGGCTATCCTTCAACTTCGGATAGAAAGAAGCAGCGAAAAATGCATATGCGGAAAAAGTTTTCTTCTAAATTTGTTATTTTTAAAGAAAAAAAATTAAAGGATTCATCTAATAACCTGTTCGAGAAATTTGAAAATGTTGTTGCACCGAACCCGCTGTTTTGGAAAGTGCATCCGAGAGAAAATATAGATAAATTCTATAAAGAACACGCGATATTTCAAAGTCAAAATTGATAAAGAACTGACCTTTTCGCTAAGAAATTCAGTAAATTCTACACCGTCAGTGATACAATTATCCGAAAAGATTGGAAACTTTTTTAGAAGATTTTTGGCAACTGCCAGGCCTGATTCGGTGAGATTGTTTTTGTTAAGAAAAAAATGACAGCAACCGCCAGCGTCACTTTCGCATTTTTTGCAAGTGCACGAACTAACATTAGTTTTCTTGAAAAACGGTGATTTTAATTTCGAAAAATCCGCATTCTTCTTTCGAATGGCTTTATTAGCTTTTTCCAAACTTTTTTCGTTTGTCGGTTCGTAAAGATATGGCTGCACTTTTTTCATATCCTCTAAAAAAACGGAGTTTTTTCGAAGCCAATTTTGAATAAAGCGAGCGAAATTCACAAATTAAAAAGTTAGTCGATTTCCCGAAAGTAATAGCCACTCCTCAATGTGTTATCAAAAGAAAAAACAATTTCATCGAAATAAAAAAAGTCGCCTTATTAGAAGAATTCAAACCAATAAAAAAACAATTTTTTTTCATATTTCGATGAATTCGAAGTGAGAAAAACAATTATTTTGAAAAAATCATTGAAAACGAAAAGAAATCCAATTTACAAAAAAAAATAAAAAGAGTACTGTACGCAGCGGGACGCGCTTTGTCCGCAACACACAAAGCGCGTGATCTGACGGGCACTCGCAACCAGTCTCCGTTCGAGTCTCAATAGAATGAGAGTTCCCACCTCCTTTAATATTTATGTAAAAAGAAACATCAACTTGATAGGGAAAAAGCAATTTACAAAAAAGGAAAAATATAAAAACTGTGCTCAGATCCAGGCTTTTTATGTATAATTTAGAGTGCTCAAGCTATTGAAGAAATGAAAAGCATTCGCTTTGCCAAGTACGCAAATATATTTTTTGCTATGAAAAAGAACTAAATTAAAAATTTTTAAAGAAAACATGTGATCTTTTATGTAGGGATTTTTGTCCAAAATTTTAAAAAAGATAAAAAGAAATAGAACTGAAAGTTGGAAGATCTTCAAAATGAAACAAAAGCCTGGATCAAAACACTTACATTTCAGTACAAACCATCAAAAGGTTTATCATCCGAAGATGATAGTTCCGACGAAGAAGTTGTCCCAGAAGATGTCGTCGTTTCTGGAAATGAAAAATCGTTCAACTACTTTATTTGCTCAACAGAAAGTCTAATGAAACTTCTCGACAAGTGCACGAAATGTGGGCAAAAAGTCGATGAAGTCAAACTCCACTTCACAGGAAGTGCTATTGATGTGAGATTTTTAGAAAAAAGTCAATGTCAATAATTTTTTATGGTAGTTTATCTCTCTATCAGGACTGAGACCGTTTGCAGGCAAACATGATTTGTGGAGCATGCCAATTTATTGGATGTTGGAGCCCAACGAGCGTATGCAGTTCGAAGACAGAAAACAAGAAGGAGAAATTGAAGCAAGTAAATGTTGATTTCACATCAGCCATTCTTATTTCTGGGAGTTCCTATCAGGTTGAAAGCTCACTAAAAATTCAGAATATCGCTTTTATACAGACAGTGAAAGGAATGATGGATGTTATGAGAATACCAATATTCTCTTCGAAAACGTATGATACATTGAAGCGTTGTTACGTGTATCCAGCAGTGAAAGAGAAGTATCACATGATGAAAGAAATGGTCAATTCTGAATTGCAGAAACAGATTGATGAGGTAGAAATTTCAGAACTTGTGTCGTAGATTATAGAAAAATACAGGGAGAACTACTGAACATTGTTGGCGATGGATCTTTTGATTCGAGAGGACATAGTGCCTACTTCTGCCGTTATTTCCTTCTAGATTCAAAAACAAAGCTTGTGGTTTCGTACAAAATCGAGCGCCAGAAACAGAACGGTAGCAATGATTGTTTGAGAAATGGTTTTCAAGAATTATTGCAGAGAAAAGAAGAGACATTGAAAAAGGTGCTTTTGTGAAGTGTTTTGGAGAATTTTTAGAAGAAATGGAGGATTTGTTCGGCGAAGGAACGGTATCATCCTTCACATCTGATCGTAGTAGAAGTATTGACAGAGTAATGAAAGAAATGTTCGCAGGTGTCGATCATTACTTCGACAATTGGCACTTTATCAGAAATTTAGTTCTAGAAATCGTCAAAGTGAGTCCTATAAAAAAAGGAATAGCTTCTGAAAAGCTGTTTTAGAAGAAGAAGCAGGTAAAGTTCAGGCCCATTGTCGACTGGCTGAGAAGTTTCACAAATCATTGCTACTGGGCGATTACTGAAGCACAAGGAAACGGGGCTCTCGCGAAAGAATTAGTTCTAGGATTTTTCAATCATGTAATTGGAATCCATGACAACTTCCAGGTTTTGATTGAGATAGTAAAAGTAATAGCAACTGGCAATTTGTTTTAGAATTGTACTTGGTACAAGTTTGAACTGATTGCTGAATGCAGACATGACGAATTAGGCGACGACTTCGAACGTTCAGCAGCAAGTCTTAGTCTTCACGAAAAGGATCATGTGAAAGCGTTGAATGCACTTTTGTCAGTTTTAAGTAAGGGGAATCGGTTAGAAGACATTCAACGAGTGTCGCCGTTCTTCGCCACGTCAGCTGTTGAATCGTTGAATGCTCGAGCTGCATTTTATGCAACGAAGGATCACTTTTTGTACGTCTGATAAAAAAATAATGAAGAAGAAATTTTCGTTTTTAGTTCGGATATACGTTTTGAGATCCGAACGATGCTCGCCGCTATCGACTGGAATCAAAAACAGTTCGATGAGTTAAATGGAAAGAGAGAAATCATCAGCGAAAAGCGATATTTCAATAAAACGACCAAGCGTCATTCAAAAAAATACGTGAAAACTCCATCCGACTTTACATGGAGAACAGAAATCAGCGAAATGGCTACGAAAGTTCGAAAAGAAGGTTGCCATATTATTTTTTTTTAATTTAGTATGAACTTCTTTCTTTGAGGCGATCCTAGATCATCTACCGATGTGCACATGCTGACAAGTGACAGTTTCGATGATGTAAACCGAAAAAATATAATCATCGTGTTAGAAATCTTTTTTAGGATGATCTCTGGAATTCAATGAAAGTAGTGAGAGATGGGGATGATGATAGCGATACGAATTCAACAGAAAGTATAGAGGAGAGAGAAGTAATAATTTAGCGCTCGACAAAGGTTGAGAAAAATCTGATTTCAGGTAGACGCACTGTGGGACGCGATGGATCTAGTTTCAGATACTGATAGTGACAATGATGATCAAGACGGTGAGAAAGATACTATTTTTTTCAAAACTGCTGGTGAGGAAGAGATCGTTAGCGCATGAGTTTGGGGCGCATCAGCTGTTTCCATAACACCCTTTCTTACCTTCGCTTGTCCTATCCGTTGTTGTCGTTGTCCGATTGTTACTCTGAAATTGAATAAATTACCTTTTTAAATGAATTTCCATTGCAAAAGTCACCAAAACGAGTTGTCCACAAGAGCAAGAAAAATAGATAGCATTTACTTTTTGAACAAAAAAAACGTTGAGTTTGGAGTACGATATCGAAATAAAAGATATTTCGAACAAAACATTCCGTTTTTTTCACTGATTTAATTATAAATTTCACGAAAAAAATTAGAAAAACTATGAAAAAAGGAAAATTATTTAAAAAAAAAGCTTTGAAAACATTTACGAGATTGTGCTCGTCAGTTGTGGCGCCGACCGCACCTTTCAAAGTGTTTGCGTATCCCCCATTATTCCCCATCCTCGCTGACAACCGTATTCCTCTCCGTCGCCCTTTAACACTGAAAAAAAAATTATGTTTCTGAAACCCGGGCCGTGCGGGCCGGGCCGGGCTGAGCTGGGCTGGCCGGGCCGGGCCGGGCCAGGGCCGGGCTGGGCCGAGAATATTGGAACATCGGCCCGGGCCGGCCCGTTGCAAGTATGCTATAGTCCCACATGCTTTTGTCTCAGGATCTATGACATCACGTACTTTTGTCTCATATGCTACAGTCTCTGGTGCTATCAACTCAAGTGCCATTATTTTATGCAATAATATCTCTTTTTCAGGACTCGATATCGATTCATTGATTGCTGAAGAAGAAAAGATCGTCTACTTTCAAATCATTGATACAAACGCATCAGGATTCTTAGTGAAGGAATCTGGAGCCAAACCAGCATATGCAAATGCCACCTTGACAAATGATACTTTTGAATGCGAACAATGCGGACATTACCTACATTTTTTGCCGTCACATGTTGGTTATCTGCCCGTACTTCAGACAATTATGGTTTTCAATATTTCAGATTGCAGTGCATTCCGATGATGCCACGAGCGCAACTCGAATTTTACTGGATATCTTTATTGAAAGGAAAACGTGCTCAAACGCTGCCTACACAAAACGCCGAGTCAGCAAAGCTCAGCTTGACAATTAGCGGATTGTTCGAGCATTTTTTTTTGAAGAATTTTACATCGGAACCGAGTGTTGTTAGGGTGACAGTTTCGAAAGGAGTTCGGGCACCTTCTCGTTGAATCACTTGCTTTTCTTGCTGCCTTTCCACTTTAATCCATCTGTAGTTGTGTACGAAGAAGTGGGTGCCATGACCGGGAAGGAAGGATATTGAAAGCTGTGACTTCCCACTTTCCGCCTGATGAACTGTTGTGTTGGCGGCAAATACTCAACGACTATAAGTCTCCGGTACTATTACTCAGGGGCTATGGGGTGATCATGTACTATGTAGTACAAGAGCCAATATTTGGCTCTTGTACTGAAGATCTTGTACTAATTTCGCCACTTTGAATGTCTCATGTGCTATGACTATTGTCTCAGGTACTATGACAACTGTCTCATGAACTATGACAACTGTCTCTAGGACTATGGATCTTGGACTTTTCGCTCTTGTGCTATAGTTATAGAACCAGTCGGTGGCGCCGCCTACGGCGGCTCACCTCCTTTTTGTTCGTCGCTGCGCTCCTCAATGGGGGGGTTAATTTGCCACGCTTAAACTCATTTTTGATCATTGGACAGTGATGCACCCTAAGCCTCCATCCTGTTCCAAAAATGTTGCTAATTTGAATTCCCGTCAGAAATTTTGAAAATTTGAATTCCGGCCATAAATTTCGTGAACTTGAATTCCGCCAAAAATTTCGAAAATTTGTATTCCCGCCAAAAATTTTGAAAATTCGAATTCCCGCCAAAATAATCAAATTTTTTGACGTTTCTGGAAGTTTCTAGAAGTTCCTGGAAGATTCTAGAAGTTTCTGGACGATTCTAGAAGGTTCTAGAAGGTTCTAGAAGTTTCTAGAAGTTTCTGGAAGTTCTGGAAGATTCTAGAAGTTTTGGAAAATTCTAAATGGTTCTAGAAGTTTCTAGAAGTTTCTGGAAGTTTCTGGAAGTTTCTGGAAGTTCTGGAAGTTTCTAGAAGTTGTGGAAGATTCTAGAAGCTTCTGGAAGTTTCTAGAAGCTTCTGGAAGTTTCTAGAAGTTTCTAGAAGTTTCTAGAAGTTTCTAGAAGTTTCTGAAAGTTTCTGGAAGTTTCTGGAAGTTCTGGAAGATTCTAGAAGTTCTGGAAGATTCTAGAAGGTTCTAGAAGTTTCTAGAAGTTGTGGAAGATTCTAGAAGCTTCTGGAAGTTTCTGGAAGTTCTGGAAGTTTCTAGAAGTTGTGGAAGATTCTAGAAGCTTCTGGAAGTTTCTAGAAGTTTCTGGAAGTTTCTAGAAGTTCTGGAAGATTCTAGAAACTTCTGGAAGTTCTGGAAGATTCTAGAAGTTCTGGAAGACTCTAGAAGTTCCTGGAAGATTCTAGAAGTTTCTGGAAGTTTTTGGAAGTTTCTGGAAGTTTCTGGAAGTTCTGGAAGATTCTAGAAGGTTCTAGAAGTTTCTGGAAGTTTCTAGAAGTTCCTGGAAGATTCTAGAAGTTTCTGGACGATTCTAGAAGGTTCTAGAAGGTTCTAGAAGTTTCTAGAAGTTTCTGGAAGTTCTGGAAGATTCTAGAAGTTTTGGAAAATTCTAAATGGTTCTAGAAGTTTCTAGAAGTTTCTGGAAGTTTCTGGAAGTTTCTGGAAGTTCTGGAAGTTTCTGGAAGTTGTGGAAGATTCTAGAAGCTTCTGGAAGTTTCTAGAAGTTTCTAGAAGTTTCTAGAAGCTTCTGGAAGTTTCTAGAAGTTTCTGGAAGTTTCTAGAAGTTGTGGAAGATTCTAAAAGCTTCTGGAAGTTTCTAGAAGTTTCTAGAAGCTTCTAGAAGTTCCTGGAAGATTCTAGAAGTTTCTGGACGATTCTAGAAGGTTCTAGAAGGTTCTAGAAGTTTCTAGAAGTTTCTGGAAGTTCTGGAAGATTCTAGAAGTTTTGGAAAATTCTAAATGGTTCTAGAAGTTTCTAGAAGTTTCTGGAAGTTTCTGGAAGTTTCTGGAAGTTCTGGAAGTTTCTGGAAGTTCTGGAAGATTCTAGAAGTTTTGGAAAATTCTAAATGGTTCTAGAAGTTTCTAGAAGTTTCTGGAAGTTTCTGGAAGTTTCTGGAAGTTCTGGAAGTTTCTGGAAGTTGTGGAAGATTCTAGAAGCTTCTGGAAGTTTCTAGAAGTTTCTAGAAGTTTCTAGAAGCTTCTGGAAGTTTCTAGAAGTTTCTGGAAGTTTCTAGAAGTTGTGGAAGATTCTAGAAGCTTCTGGAAGTTTCTAGAAGTTTCTAGAAGTTTCTAGAAGCTTCTAGAAGTTTCTGGAAGTTTCTAGAAGTTTCTAGAAGTTCTGGAAGATTCTAGAAACTTCTGGAAGTTCTGGAAGATTCTAGAAGTTCTGGAAGACTCTAGAAGTTCCTGGAAGATTCTAGAAGTTTCTGGAAGTTTTTGGAAGTTTCTAGAAGTTTCTGGAAGTTCTGGAAGATTCTAGAAGGTTCTAGAAGTTTCTGGAAGTTTCTAGAAGATTCTGGAAGGTTTTGAAGGTTCTAGAAGCTTCTGGAAAGAAGGAAAATGTTCTGGAAGGTTATCCATCCAGAGCTTGCCAGTTGAGTTTTCGGAGTACCGTAACTACCGTAATCCTACAGTAATCTGCACCATATTTTGTTGGTGTACTATTGGGGTCCCTTAGGTAGTACATGCAAAAAATGGAACAATTCTAAGCACTTCGAACCCGTTTTCTAGCTATTGCTGAGTCATCTAGTTACTCTAGCTACCGTATCCCTACAGTAACCCGAGCCCCAAACGTTATAGAATTGAAGCGCTCGGTGACCCATGACTACATGCTAAATATGATAGGAAACGGTCGAGGGGTACAAAAGTTATTCAGGGATAAGTGCTGGACAGACACACACACACACACACAGAGCTATTCCTTTAGTATATAGAAGAGATTCGTGACTCACGTGCTAAAGGGGCCTGTAAAAAAGCAATAAAGATTTACAAAGTGCTACTTCGTGTTATATTCTTGTCAAAACTTTTCTAAGAAATGTTCCAAAGAACATGGTTTTGTGGGGTAATCTCAGAATAAAGAACACGTTGAAGGGGCAACAGATGGGCAACAGAACACGTTGAAAGAGGAAGAACAGGATGTAAGGGTAACAGGGACAGAAAAAAAAGTTGTCGATAATATTCTAATGATGTGTGAAAATAAGGAAAGTAACTTTATTTCAAGTAATACTAAATTTCGTTACAGTTCTGAGACATCTTGTGTATAGAAATGTGTTCAGCATCAGGACTGTGGGAAAAATTGTCATCCCAAAAAAATTATTTCTTGAATAGTTGTCTGCGAAAGTTTAATGAGATCAAGGGGCATATTTCGCCTTTTTTTTGTTCTAGTGCTATGTTTGTGGATCGAGTGCAAGGTTTGTTGGGTCATGTGCTATGGCTTCTGGACTTTTGGCTCATGTGCTATGTCTCTATGAAAGCTATAAAGTTGTATGCAGTACAGCGAAATTGTCTTAAATGCTATTTCTCAGGTGCTACTGCCTATTTATTCACTATATGTGACACGTAACGTCGATTTACTGATCGAATTGTTGTTCTATAAGCAAAAAAAAAAAGAAGAAATTAGCACATGAGACAATATCACTTGATCTATAGCACATGAGACAAAAACGTTTCAGGTATTGATTTTTTTTGCAAGAAAGAGGTAAAAAATAGTTATTTGATTGTTGCTTGCATAGTCCCACCAGCATTGAAATAGCAAGACAAACGAAGAAAAGCTATCATTTCTGCGGAAAAAAGCTGGAAAATTCATTCGCAGCGTTGTCCCCCCGTACTACACGATGGTGGCCGAGGTCACCGATGCGGCCGCACGTCAAAACATTTTTTGTTCTAAATTTGTTTTCGCCTATTTTTACCTATTTCGGTCCTATTTTTCGGTTTTTCAAGCGAAATTTCATATATTTCCTTTATATTAAATTTTTTAACACTAGCATATTTAATTTCAAGACGATCTTCTCAAGCCAAGGGCTCATCCTCTTTCCACGCCATTGGCGCATCCACCCCAAAAGCTGCAAGCTCATCAAACTTCCGCTTTTATAGTTTTTTTGTGAAGCAGAAAGTCTTGATTAGCATAAAGGATGGATTTGGAACGCGCCTTCAATCGGAAGCGCTTGAGCAGTTGATCATTGCCGATAAGTCAGTAATACAAGAAATATAAACTTTTTTACAGCATTACTTTTTTCAGGTTCATTTTGGCTGATGAAATTGATGATGGACATCTCCTTAACTTGAAACACAACGGTGTTTTTTAGTGAAGGTGCCGCAGATACAAATGAATCGAATCCATACGATGGTTTCTGGTGGTCCAAAACAACACTGGGAGCAAAGAGAAAAGTCCTGCACAAACACCAGTCTATTTGGAAACCAATGGATATTTTCGGCCACATCTTCTACTTCCTTTCAAACGATAATGAGTTATTGAAACTGCCAGACGAACAAGTTCATGAAAAACCCAAAAGAGGATTCTTAATGAGTTTTTTTTCTATGTGCAATGACATGAAACAAAAATCATAGCCCATGAGGCAAAAGTCATAGCGCTCAAAAGTGACAATAACAGCACTTGAGAGGTGTGACTTCACGATATAGTTTCTTCCCGGAACAAGTTGTCAACCAATCCATGCTTATGCGCCCCATACTGTTCCGAAGTGAGAACTGGAAAGACTGTTCACAACAGTCAGCACATCCTTGGGACTACCATGTCATCAACTGTCCTCTCTTCACCCACATTCTACAGAACGTTGGGTGCTTCAATAACGCCAGAGGGTAAGCCATTTTAAGACATGACAGATTAATAAAGCTAAAAAATAGTCGTTAGGGCTGTGCGAAAAGTATTTAGTGCAACGTTTGTTGGCTCATGTGCTATGGCTTTTGGACTTTTGGCTCATGTGCTATGTCTCTATGAAAGCTATTAAATTGTATGCAGTGCTAATTCTCAAGTGATATTGTCTTTTCTAATAACTATATGCGATACGTTAGGCTGATTTAATGATTGAAACTTACTTATTAACAAAAGTAAAGAAGAAATTAGCATATGAAACAATATCACATAAAGTCGTAGCACATGAGACAAAAGCGCATGAGATGATAGCACTTTCGAATTTTGATTTCGGCTAACGATTCAGTTTTTCCAGCACATCCTTCTATCGCTACTCTAATTCTGCTAGGAAAGTACTCTCCCAAGTATCGAGTATCCCGAGTATATCGAACAAGTAGCTTTCACTTCATCTTCCACAACAGTGTTGCACGGAAGTTCCGTTTCCGTTTCCGTCTTCCGTGAAATCGGTCATTTTTTCCTTCCGTTTCCGTTTCCGGCTTCCGTGAAATTTTTTCAGGTTTTCCGTTTCCGTTTCCGCGTTCCGTAGTTTTTAGGTTTTTCTGACGGAAGGAATACGGGTGTTTTCGCTGATAAAAATGCGACTTTTTTCACGCAGGGTTATGATCTCTAACTAAAACAGGTAATTTCTAAACGGAAACATTATTCAAAAAGCCTTTTTTCGTGTTTTCAGTTAGACAGAACATTTCTTTTTGTATAACTATTATGAAAAGAAATTCTGAGATAGAAACCTAAGCTTCCGTTTTCCTTCCGCTTCCGTTTCCGCCTTCCGTAAAAAACAAGGAAATTTCCGTTTCCGTTTCCGTCTTCCGCAAAAACCGCAGTTGACTTCCGTTTCCGTTTCCGCTTTCCGTAACTTCAAAATTTGACTTCCGTGCAACACTGTTCCACAACAACATCAGCACACCAGTCTTAGATTCCCGTTCGAACGAAGGCGAGTGCGAACTTGTGGGGAACTATTCCAGAAGACTTCTGCGAAACACCAATATCGATCCTCGACAAGTCGTCGTGATCACACCTTGCCGCGCACAGAAGGAACTGCTCAGCCTTACCTTCGTTTTGGAGTTCGCTGCACGACAACTAGATGCTATCAAAGAGGAGAGACTGACGTGAGTTCCATTTCCTATTACTTATCATTGCTTTTTTTCCCAGGTTGTGTTGTTTTCGACTTGCCATGATGGCTCATCCACCACAACAACTCGGCTCAAGAAGAATCCTACTGTGGAATCCGCTCGATACCGAATCGGCAAGGAAGGACGTCCGGTTTCTATCAAGCTTGTCTACGATCCACAGATCATTCTCGTCTCTTTTACGAGAGCCAGAGAGTTCATCGGGATTTTTGGAACAAAGAATTTCCTTGAGCAGAACATGACATGGAACGCATTGATGGGGGCTGTTTTTAACCAACCACTTGCTCCATAGATCCCCACCCATTCTACTACTCGTTCTGATCCCAATTATTTTCGCTTGTCACTTTATGACAAAAATAACTCCTTCTCTGAAAAGACAATGAATAAAAATAGTGTTTGATGAAGATATGGCTTGAGAAACATCACTTTAAGCACGTTTATAGCACATGAGCTACAGCACAAAGAAGGAATAGTCCAAGATCCATAGTCTATGAGACAATGGTATAGTACATGAGACAGTAGTCATAGTACCTGAGCCAATAGTCATAGCACATGAGACATTCAAAGTGGCGAAAATAGTACAAGATCCTCAGTACAAGAGCCAAATATTGGCTCTTGTACTACATAGTACAAGATCACCTAATAGCCTCTGAGTAATAGTACCGGAGACTTATAGTCGTTGAGTATCTACCTGTGTTGGCTGACAGGTTTCGAGTCTGGGTGGCGCTTCGTTTATTGATAAAGTCTAGAAGCCATGGGTAAGCTCTAAAAATGACAAAATCCTTTTCTTTTCTGTTTGAAAATTGCTTACGCGTCTTCGTTGTTGACCTGAAGAGTTATCATGAAACGTCGACGGAAATACGTGTTGCTTATTTGCGCAGTCCTTCTAAGAAAACTCATTGCAAGCAAGACCAGCTCCGGCGTTGAAGTATGGGTTTTGTTGGAGGTTTTCATAGAGACTACCGAAGAATGATGGATCTTTGGAGGAACTAGGCGCTTCGTCGGGAATTTTTATCAATTCCGACATCTACAATTGTTTTCGTATGATTCTGTATGAAGCGCATGTTTCTCTATGTATGAATCGCATTGACAAATTGTAAAAAACACTCGATAAATCAACAAATATATTTATTGTTAACGAATAACAAAGATTTACTATTGCTGCTCCTTGAGTTGGAGGAGAAGGGCCTTCTTGTCGGCGACAGCCTGCTTTCTCTCGTCGTAGGTCAACTTCTTGCCGGTGTGTCTCTTGGATGGCTTGGCGGCCTTCTTTGCTGATGGAGATGGATCGGCACGGATGTTGGAGTGGGCCTTCTGGTAAGTCTGAAAGAGAGCCAATGATTACACTGAACAAGACTAAATGTAACTCACTCCAACAAGGTTGTCAGCGTTCAATCCGGCGGTGATGAATTTGGAGAATTGGCGCTTGTAGCGGTCCTCATCTTCCTCCTTCAAGTAAGCCATGTAGTCGGCGACGTGCTTTCCAAGGATGCGGTCACGGTGAGCCTCGGCGTTGTATTCCTTGGACTCTTGATCGAATCCGAAGAATCTGCTCTCACTGTGTGGAACGTTGATTCCTCCATCGGCGACTCCCTTCATGACGGCGAAGATCTTGGATCCGGTGGTGGTACGGGCAAGTCCACGTCAAGGACAGCCTTGAATGGAGCGCGATCGCCCTCCTCTTCAACGTTGTAGTCCTCACCGGTGAGCTTAAAGACTTGATAAAAATCAGTCACTAGAAAGCTCTAAATTACCTCTTCGTGTCCCTTGTAGGTACTATCGAGTCCGATAGCCTTCAAGTGACGACGGGCAAGGAGAAGTCCGGTGGCGTAGGCGGCAGCGTAGTTGGTGAGTCCAGCCTTGAGTCCGTAGCGTGGAAGCTCATGGGCGTAAGCGGAGGCGACAACAACGTCTCCCTCAATCTTGGAGTAGGCGAGCTGAAAAGATGTAACATTATTTTCAGAATGTTGTCTATAAAATTCTTACTTGAGCGACGATGTCCTTGTTGGTAAGACGGACGATCAAGCGGTACTTTGGTGTGTTGTACTTGTTCTTGTCCTGGACGGTGAGGCGCTTTCTGGCATAGTAGTCGGTCTTTCCCTCACGTCTGCGGCGAAGCTTGACCTGGTAGCGCTTGAAGTAGGCCTTGTTTTTAATGACCTTGACGAGACCCATGCTATTCTAGAAAAAAACTGAATACGTTATAGTAAGACAAAAATAAGACGAAGCAAATTAAGAATATCAACACATGAAGATGTTTCAAGGGAAAGGAAAACAATTTCCGATCCCAAAAAATTACACTTTTTAGTACTCCCAAAATGGGTTTCAGCTGCGCAAAAAAGATAGGATTTTGTACGAAAAAAAGGAGATGAATAATAATTGTGAGTTTTCCTCGTGTCAAAAAAACAGTTTTCACAAAAAAGCATTGATTAGAAACATAATCATCTGTCGAAAAATCGAAAAACTGGGAAAATAAAAGAAAGTACAACACTTACCAAACTTGTAGGTCCCACAACGATCTGCAGGGAAACACACCTAAACCAACTGTTACCGTAGTCACTACGCGCCTTTAAAAAAATATTATTAATTATTTTTTTTTCTTTCTGAATTCCTTTTTCTGAAACATTAAATTTAGCCGAATAGTTAGATTTCTCTCTGGTGTTTGTTTTATTTCTGAACTCGCTATCAAAAAATCGAGAAACTGGGAAAACAAATACAATACTAAACGTTCGAATACCGTGGGTCTCGCAGCGATCTGCATGAAAACACAGCAACCGCCACTGTACTTTCACTACGCGCCTCGAAAATATTTTCTCAAAACTATTTTTTTCTCTGGATAAACCTTTATTCCAAAATCACAAAAATTTCAAAAACTAGTTTATTTTTCAGACTTGGAACCATAATTACCCATGGATCATGTGCCAGAGGATCCACCCGTGGATGACGGACATTTAGCGGTCCCTCCTCGCAACACAACTCCACAAAGTGTAAGTGTTTGTTTTGCTGAAAAATAGAAAAAATTCTATTTTAAAATTGAGGCGCGCAGTGCCCGGCGTTGAGATCGTACATGAAACGTACATACTAGCTAGTCCGGCAAAAATAGCAATTTTGGTGATTTTCGAATGATTTAATAGCGATATTATATTTATGTATCATAAGAAAAGCATAGAATCCGATGAATGTTTGAAATTCCTTTCGAAATGCATTTTTTGAACCGAGAAAAACTGGTATCTGTCAGATAAACGTAAAGTATTGCATTTTCATGAAATTGAATAGCATGAACTTCCCATCAGAACATCTTTCGATCAAGTTTAGAAGCAGTGTCTCTTTCGGAAAAAATTCGCCTAACTTCAGAAACAGCTCTCCGCTGCACAACTTTTCGAAATCTTTCGGAAACTCTTTATTTCAGTGTTTTCCATGTTAATAGTAGTATAGAAATGCAAAAAATTAACAAAAACTGTGTCTGAGAGATGGCAGATAACTGAGCAAAGCACTCTCGAAAACCCAAGAAAAACGAGTGGAGGGGCTCTGTGAATCAATATTACCCTTCTCTGAACCTACGTGTCTCTCACGAGCGGGTAGCGACTAATGCTATACCAATACATAAATATTTCAGACCCGGCCATCTGAAGTCAGCGATTCGAACGATCAAGAGAATCTTGGAGCACCAGCTCCCCAACTCAACAACGAGCCAGCCATCAATAGACCTCACGGAAACGAAGATCAACGCGGAAACGTGGAGCCGCAAGGAGAGAACGACCAAATCGAGCGAGAGAACAACTACAACCCTCCGCCACGTGTGATTGTTACTAAGGCTAATGATTCGGAACGCGAGGAGCCCGAGGATCCTTAAATGTTAAAATGTTCAAATTCCCCGCCTCATAGTTGTCCTATTCTTTGAGTTTCATGCCGCGCTATGAGAAAATTAAGCTAGGGCAAAACTCACGAAATCTAGTCTAATTTGGGAAAAATCACAGTGAATAATTACTATAAATTTTACCTAAATTTGAAAATGCGCCAAAAAATCAGTGCAAAAGCAAGTGCTGGCCGAAGACCCGACAACTTGACGGCCTTGATACCTCACCACAAAAACTACCCTATAAATTTGATTACTGCCGTAAGAAATTCCGAAAATGTTCATTTATTTATCAAGTTTTATCAATTTTAATCGATTTTCAACGAATATCATTTTCCTTTTTGAGGAAGAGCTAGAAACATCGCTGAAAATTGCTGAAAACTGATAAATTACAATGAATCTTACGGTAGCAATTAAATTTATACGGTAGTTTTCGTGGTGAGATATCGAGGCCGTCAAGTTGTCGGATCTTCGACCAGCACTTGCTTTCACACTGATTTCCATAATAGGTGTTTTTGAAAAGTTTATTCTCGGGCTTTGTTTTGCTTTACGGTCGCATGCCAACTGCGTGGCGACTCAGCGACACGTAGACATTTGCCTTATTTTGTCGAAAAATTAAAAATTAGGTCCTACATAGTTTTACATTGAATTGCATAGAAATTTTTTTTCGCTTCATTTCATTTTTTCGCTTCAATACGAATTTCCTCCGAAAATCTCGATAATTGCGCTTGAAACTCGAACCACGGACACCATGAACTCTCTTCCCCCATTCGTTTTTTTTCTCTCATTTATTTCCAGATAATGCCAATATTTATTTTTTTATTTTTAAGCTACATAAATGTTTTTTCGGCAAGTTCCAAAAGCTTCAGCGAATTGTATTCCGGGATCCGACAGCCAGACGAATATTAATGTGTCGGCGAATTTAATTGTTGGCATTGCTAGTAGATTAAGTGTCAAATTTGAACTGTTTCCGTTAGGTTCAGATTATTTTTTGAAATGTTTTAGCAAGTAATATAGAAAAACTAGACTTTTGATCAACTCGTTTTCTAACAGAAATTTTCATTAAAGGCGTACTGGCCTTCTTTCTCGCGAAATTTTTTGTGTTGATTCTCTGAAAGCTTGTCTTTCATTTTATGATATCGGCGAAGCTCAAAAATCGCGCTGAAACCAGCTTTGGAGAGGCAAAAAAATTCAGCCGGGCAATTAGAAATTTCAGGCGGCAGTTTGAATTTAAAATACTCTTTCAGTGGCAAACATATTTTTTCAAGCACTTTTTTCAAACTGTTCGCTATGATTCTAACAGAATAAATGCAGAGCCAATAATTGAATTAGTTAAAAGTTCGAAAAAAGTGCTTGAAAAAATATGTTTGCCACTGAAAAAAAATTTTTAATTCAAATTCCCGCCTGAAATTTCTAGTCCCTCGCAATGCCCAGCTGAATTTTAGCCTCTCCAACGCTGGTTTCAGCGCGATTTCTTTCCACACCTTTTTCATCGCAAATTTTTTTCTCAAATATAAATATTCAATTTTCTAGAGATGTCAAATTGGGACTATTCTGACGAGGTAGACATCATTCCAAAACTGCCGCCGAATTTCGACGAACTCCGCGAGTCGAAAAAGTGGCAGGAGCGAAAAGAGGCGTTGGAGGCGCTGCTCAAAGTGCTCACCGACAACGAGCGGCTCTCCACAAGTGTCGTATGCGGAGTTGATTGGCAATGTGCAGACGGTAAGAATTTGAATTTTTTAAATAGAAAATGGCAGCAAATCAGAAATTCAGCACTGAAAAACCGGCAGTTCGTCGTAAAAATTCGATAAATCGCCTAATATACGGCAACTTACCGCTATTAATCAGCTAGCAAGCAGCAAGTTGCCAGCATCAGCTGTTCGCAAAAAATGGTCAAGTTGCCAGTAAAAGTAGCTGTAAATTGCTGAAAATCTAGCATTTTGCCGGCAATTTGGCGAACAGGCCGCAAAGGTTGCGGCAAATGATTAAAAAAAACCCGGCAGATCGCCTAAAAAATTAGGCTATCGGCCGGGGAAAAAATGCCAAATTTGCAACAAAATTCGCAGCGAATTTTAGAAAAACCTTCAATTTGCACTGAAATTTTGGCAATTTGTCTGAAAGAAAAGGCAAGCTTGCAAAAAAAAAATACCGGCAATTTCCCTGAGAAAATCTTGCAGCTTGCCCAAAAAAAAGACAGCAGCTTGCCTGTTGTTTGCTACTGGTGTTCAGCTAGTAATAGGCAACTTGCCGCTTGTCAGTTTCTCCTGCTTACCGATTGTCTGAGAAATTGTTCCATTTTGAATTGTGAGCAAGGACCCAGTGATTTGTTTGATACTTCGGCAATTTTCTCGCAAATGAATGCAAATTGCTAAAAAAAAATCTGGCGATTTGCCCCTAATATAGCCAATTCTTAATTCTCAAATTTCCAGATCCTCGCCAAAGACGCCAACATCAATTGTCAAGCACTCGCCGCGAAATGCATCGGAAAATTCGCCACGGGTCTCCGCACCAAATTCTCCGCCTTCGCCGTCCCCCTCCTTCCAGTAATCTTCAACAAAATGAAGGAAAAGAAGCCGACACTACGCGAGTCCCTAGTCGAGTATGCCATGGAAGTCGGCCGAACGATGACATCCATAGAAGCGGGTCAGGAGGATATTCTGGCGGCTCTCGCGAAACCAAATCCACAAATTAAGCAACAAACGGCGCTTTTCGTGGCGAGACAGCTGGATTTGGTGGTGCCGGCGAAGCAGCCAAAAGGATTCTTTAAAGCGGCAGGAGACAAAAATGTAAAGTCACTCCTTGGAGATTTGTCATCGGACGAGGGAAAAATGAAGAAAATCGGAGAATTCGCCGAGAAGTCTTCTGCAACTTTCTCAGAAGAGCAAGCCAAAAATGCTCCTGCTGCTCCGCCAGCCTCTACCGGAGCACCAGCCACTTCAGAACCATCCAGCGCCAGATCCACAGCTTCATCGGCTCCATCAGCTGCTCCGGCTGAAGCTGACCCATGGGATTTCCTCGACGCATTCGACGTGCTCTCCAAAATGCCCGAAGGATTTGATACGAATATTGAGAGTAAGAAGTGGCAGGAGAGGAAGGAGGCGTTAGAGAGACTCCTGCAGTTGCTGACGGCGAATCCGAAGCTGGATCCCAAGGCTAGTTACGGGTCACTTGTGGAGAGACTTCAGAAGGTTCTGGAGAAGGATGCGAATATCAATGTGGCGGCGTTGGCAGCCAACTGTATCGCTGGAATTGCCAATGGGTTAAGGACTAAATTCCAACCGTTTTTTCTTGGAGTGGCTCCGATTATTTTTGAGAAGTTCAAAGAGAAAAAACCTACGCTCCGAGATCCACTGGTCGCTTGTATTGATGCAGTGGTGGCCACCACGAATCTAGAAGCTCTGGGAGAAGTTGTGTTGGCAGCACTTGGAAAACCGAATCCAAGTATTAAAACTCAAACGGATCTCTTTCTGCAGACCTTTATGAAACTGAACTCCCAAACTATGCCAAAAAAGACGTTGAAGATGTCGGTGCCACTTCTCATAAAACATTCTGGAGACTCGGATTCTGAAGTCAGGGATGCTTCCTATGCGGCCATGGGAGCGATGATGAGGGCGATTGGAAGGAAACCGTCGCTTCAACTGCTCGCTGACATTGTTCACGATAATTTGAAGATGGGAAAGATCAAGGAGTATCATCAGGAGGCGTTGGCGGAGGCTGGATCCGCAGAGATTGCAGCCATGGTTCAGTCGATTCATAAGGCTGATGTGGGTTTTTCTGAATTTTTTTCCTAATTTTTTGAGCTTGTTTGTGCGTATTGTGGTTGTATGTTTTTGTAATTCAGGCCCCACCCGCCACTGCACCACCCAAGAAAGGTGCTCCACCGAAACGACAGGAATCTCAGGAAGAGGAGCATGAGCAAGAGGAAGAGGTAGGTTTTGATGTTGTAAATCCGTTTCTTATTTTTTTTTTGCCTAGAAAAACTGATGTTTAGCTTTTTTCTTCAAAAAAATACGTTTTTCCTCGAAAATCTCTTTTTTCGCGAAAACCGTGTAGATTTACGAGGCCCCGCCCAATTGCAAGAGTGCGGCGCGGAGTTTTGCAACTCTGCGGCGCTCGCTTTTAAACTGTTTCTTTTTATTTTGGAGCTCCAAAATAAAACATGGAGGAGAAATTTCAGACCAACCTTTTTCAATTTTTCAGAAAATTATCAATTTTCAGCCCCTCAAACTCCGAGCCAGTGAGAAGAAAGAGAAGAAAAAGGCGCCGCCCACCAAGGAAAAGGCCGAGAATGAGCCACCAGTGGCTCCGAAATCCGAGCTTCTGCTCAATGTTAACGGAGAGAAGGCGCAGAGAATCAAGGAGGAAAAGCAGTTGAAAGTATGCTTATTGATGAAATTTTAGGCCAAAAACTCTTAGAAATTATTGATTTTTGCCCGAAATCCGCTAAAAGTAGTATTTCAGCCCGTCAAATGGAACTTCCAAACCCCCACCGACGAGCACATCTCCCAGCTTCAAACTCTTCTTGGAAACCAGGCCAAAGTGTCCCTGATGAGCCAACTATTCCACAAGGACTTCAAACAACATCTAGCTGCTCTGGACACCCTCATCGGACTCGCCGACGATGTTCCACGATCCCTTCTGGCTAACAGTGATCTTCTTTTGAAATGATGCACACTCCGCTTCTTCGAAACCAATCCAGCTGCCTTGATCAAGGTGTTAGAGTCTTGTCGGGTGCTTGTCGAACTGACTCATATAGTGGAATCACGGAGCTCGTCTCCAAATTGCCCTCCAAGTGGTGTGATGAGTTGGAGAAGCGTCGTGCTCAACTCAGAGCTTCTGACATCGTTGACGTCTTCAATGCCTTCTACGTGTGCACTCTCACCGAACAACAAATGGATTTGAATCATCTGCATGTGCTGGTGGTGGATAACTACCTGGAACGTGTGATTTTACAACAGGGAGACGTGATTCTCGATGCCGCTCGTCGACTTTCAAGGCCACATATGCATTTGACGAGTTTGATCAATAAAATATTGCAAATGATGAAGGAGCAGAACATTGCGCCTATCATGCCGGGAACCCTCGAAGCCCGTGTGCCACAGGAGGATGAAGGCGTCGTTGTCCGAAGTGGAATCGTCGTCTGCGTCCATAACATCCTCAGAGATCCAGCCAACGCCACTAGACACATGACGGAGTTTTGCAACTTGCTCCAGACAGATGACAAGGCGAAATCGGATTATTCGAGTTTCCTGGCGACCAATCCGGTTGGGACGACGATCAACGATTTGAAGCAGGCGTTCGAGGAGGATGGAAGTTTGGTGATTCGGGATCCGGGAGTGGTGAAGCTCATGATGCAAATGTATCATTTGTCGTGTGTTCGTATGGGCGGGCCGGCTGAGGAGCAGATCACTCCACAGAGAACTATCATTGATCGAATGAATGTAGGTTTGGATTCGAAAATTATCCTCTAATCCAATTCATTAAGGTTCAGTGGAACTCCACACCGCGGCGGCGACGCCACCATCACTCGCGCCCGCGGAAATACCGCCCCAAAAGACAGAGCAACATGACTCGTGAGAAGCTCGCCGACATCAAAATGCAGTTGGAACGAGTCAAAAACGGAAACTAGGCATAATTATTTTCCCCCACACTTTTTACTTTTTACTGGTTCCCTAATCTCCCGCTTTTCTAAAAAAATTAATTTTCAACTCATAGTCCCCTCCCACCAACTCTCCCACATTTTTACTGGTACTTTTATGTATTCTGCTTTCTGTAAATAGGCATTTTTATTTGAAAAAATGTGACGAAAATAAAACAAATTTGCTGAATTTTCGCTCTCTTTTTCTTCATTTTTCCGAGAGCTGTGTAATCTGACGTGACGGTGTACCTTCGAATGTGCAACACTCTGCGGACTTCGCACAGAATTTGACGACACTTCACGAAAAAATTTTTTTATCTCTTTTTCTCGTTGTTTTTTCTGGTTTTCACACAAAAACAGCGTGTTTTTCAGAAAAATGCCAACTGTGGGAATCAAGAAGGTCATTCTCGACAAACACTTCGAGCGTGTTTATAGTAAGTTATCGATTTTTAGGGGGAAAAACCAAAATTCGCTAAATTTTCTCTAATTTTCTTTTTTTCAGCCGAGAAGGAGTTTGACGAGCTCTGCTTCGAATATGGACTAGAATTAGATGAAATTGTGAGTTTATCATCCAAAAGTATTCATTTTTTCACGTTTTTCGATTTTAGACGTCTGAAAAAGCGGCCGTCGAAAAGGAGCGTGGAACCGATGCAGTCAACGCGGATCTCAACGATCAAGAGGTCTACAAAATTGATATTCCAGCCAATCAATACGATTTGTTGAGTGTAGAAGGACTGTCCCGCGCGATTCGCGTTTTCAAGCAAGAAATCCCATCGCCTCACAACAAATTCGCCTCCGCTCTCAAATCCGGTTCAGTGCAGATTCTTGTGAAGAAAGAGACCGCTCAAATCCGTCCATTCGTCGTCGGAGCCGTCCTCCGTGACGTCACCTTCGACGCGGACAGCTACGCGTCGTTCATCGATCTCCAGGACAAACTTCATCAGAATATCTGCCAAAAACGTACTCTAGTGGCCATCGGAACCCATGACTTGGACACTATTCAAGGACCATTTGAGTACAGAGCCGAGGCGCCGAAGGATATCAAATTCAAGCCGTTGAACCAGACGAAAGAGTATATGGCGGAGGAGCTGATGACGTTGTACTCCACGGATAGTCATTTGAAAGCGTACCTCCCAATTATTCAATCTTCACCAAAGCATTCGGAGGATCCGCCCGTGGATGACGGACATTTAGCGGTCCCTCCTCGCAACACAACTCCACAAAGTGTAAGTGTTTGTTTTGCTGAAAAATAGAAAAAATTCTATTTTAAAATTGAGGCGCGCAGTGCCCGGCGTTGAGATCGTACATGAAACGTACATACTAGCTAGTCCGGCAAAAATAGCAATTTTGGTGATTTTCGAATGATTTAATAGCGATATTATATTTATGTATCATAAGAAAAGCATAGAATCCGATGAATGTTTGAAATTCCTTTCGAAATGCATTTTTTGAACCGAGAAAAACTGGTATCTGTCAGATAAACGTAAAGTATTGCATTTTCATGAAATTGAATAGCATGAACTTCCCATCAGAACATCTTTCGATCAAGTTTAGAAGCAGTGTCTCTTTCGGAAAAAATTCGCCTAACTTCAGAAACAGCTCTCCGCTGCACAACTTTTCAAAATCTTTCGGAAACTCTTTATTTCAGTGTTTTCCATGTTAATAGTAGTATAGAAATGCAAAAAATTAACAAAAACTGTGTCTGAGAGATGGCAGATAACTGAGCAAAGCACTCTCGAAAACCCAAGCAAAACGAGTGGAGGGGCTCTGTGAATCATTATTACCCTTCTCTGAACCTACGTGTCTCTCACGAGCGGGTAGCGACTAATCCTATACCAATACATAAATATTTCAGACCCGGCCATCTGAAGTCAGCGATTCGAACGATGAAAACGTTCAAGAGAATCTTGGAGCACCAGCTCCCCAACTCAACAACGAGCCAGCCATCAATAGACCTCACGGAAACGAAGATCAACGCGGAAAAGTGGAGCCGCACGGAGAGAACGACCAACTCGAGCGAGAGAACAACTACAACAGTGTGTGCCTGTTGTCACTGAGTGAGAGGACGTTGGATGATAATAGGTAAATATTCATGTGGCGATTGGGAAAAATCAATAAATTGGAAAATCCACGTGGCGATTTTGGAAAAAATTGATAAATTTCTAAGATTCCACAGAACCTAGAGTAGTTCAGCTTTCGATAAATATGATGTAATTCTAAAAATCCACGTGGCATTTTTCGAAAAAAAAATCAATAAATTTGAAGATTCCACGTGACCTAGATTAATTTAGCTTTCGATAAAATTGATGCAATTCAGAAAATCCACGTGGCATTTCTTTGCAGACTAAACCACCTCCTGAACACAGCACCACCCAACAGCGTCGTCATCCTCGAGGATATCGATGCGGCATTTGTCAGCCGAGAAGACCCGATGTCCAATCATCCAGCCTACCAAGGACTATCCCGTGTCACGTTCTCGGGTCTTCTAAATGCTCTTGACGGTGTGGCGTGCGCAGAAGAGCGTATCACATTCATGACAACAAACTACGTGGAGCGCCTGGATCCTGCGTTGATTCGTCCCGGAAGAGTCGATCGGAAGCAGTACTATGGAAATGCCACTGGAGAGATGTTGAGGAAGGTTTGTGTTCATTTTATTGTCTCAATTTTTATAGGTCATGGAGTTATTCGATTCGATTCTAAGCAGTTTGATGCTTTCATTTTTATCGATTTTTAGCCGAAAATTCATTTGATTTTCGCCAGAATCATCAGCACTGTTTTTTTTTTGGAAAAAATATCGATTTTTCGACTAAAAATCTTCAAATTAGAAATTAGTTTGCTAATCTCTTTCTCACTCTCTCTCTCTCTGTCTGTGATAGGCTATTTTCGAATTCATTTCTAAAGGGATCATGGAATTTTTCGGTTAGAATCTAAGCTGCTTCATGATTATATTTGTATCGATTTTTAACCGAAAATTCATTTGATTTCCGCCTGAATTATCAGGACTGTTTGTTTCGAGCATGAGCAATTTATCGATTTTTTGACTAATGTTCTAATTCTTCAACGATTTTTCCTGGCGGAATTGCTCATCTAACTAGCACGATTTTCCTCATTAGCACTTCACACAATTCAAGCCAATTCCCCTCTTTTCCAGATGTTTGCCCGTTTCTACCGTGAACCCACCGATTCGGAGCTCGCCGAGCAATTCGTTCAACGGGTCACGGAGCACAGGACAGAGTTGTCACCAGCGACGATTCAAGGACACTTTTTGATGCACAAGCAGGATCCACGTGGCGCTTTGGACAATATTAAGAACATGTTTAGGGATTAGTCTTTTTTAAACTGTTTTCACATTTTTTAAAAGTTTTTTTTTTCTAGATTTTAGACGTAGATTCTATTGCTCCTTTTAACTGCTTCATTCTAACACTCTTCGTTAAATAAAATAAATAACTAGCTTCATTTTTCACTTCTTTTCAGCTTCTTCTTCTCACACGCCACATCGATTTAAAGGCGCACGGCGCCCTTCTTCCCCCTCGAATTAAGTATAGCGAGGCATTTGCAATTAACATGATTCTTGACGGCAGTCGACGCGCTTTGATTGCCGAAAACCAAAATTTTATGCTTATCAGTCGGTTTTTCTTGAGATTCGAGTCTTTAAAAATTTCAAATTGCCTCTGAAAATTGAGTTGCTTCAGCTGAGCGCGATTGCTTGGAATGCACGCGCTAACACAAAAAATGTTATTTTTAACAATTCGTTTCCCCTCTATTTTTATTCGTACAAAAATCATCAAAGTTAGGTTTTTTCTCAATAGGGCGAGCTTTCTATATACATTTTATTGTGGGCTTCTCATCAATTTCGCAGTATTGTACTTCTCAGGTGGCGAATAGCATGGGGGTGCTTCCCCGGTAGTTGGAATCTGTTTTGTCCAGTCATCACTCGACCGGGTGCACGTGGAAGAGCGGCGGACTCGAGAATTCTGGCAACAAAAATAAATTTTTGATGAAAAAAATTTTTTGATCTACCTTGGCGGTGATGTAGTTGTGTCTGGCTTTCATACAAACACAGAGCATAAAACCGCATAGCATGAAGAACATGAACGAGATTAGGGTGAAGTGTTGCTCGCGAAACTCGCCAGACTGGTCTAGAAGTTCATCCATATTGAACACCATTCCCTTGTCTAGAATTCAGAATTCTCTAATTTTCAGAAAAATCATTAACCTACAAATAATAACTTCTTTTGGGCGGTACTGTAGCTCAGTTATATCCTTGACGATTGGTCCATTCGGTCCATGTTCCACAAGTCTTGGCCCAACATAATCGATACTGGAGACACCGTCGAATCGGCGAGGTGACATGCTGGAAATCTCTTGACGAACCTTTTCCAACATCTCCATCATTATGGTCTGCATGGCACGGCTGTCAGCGTCGTAGACGTTTAGGTTGGGACTGAAAAACAATTTTTTTCCTGAAAATTCCATCTCAAACCAGTCAAACACTGAATCTCTAACTCTTTTTTCAGCCAAATTTCGCAATTTCGAAGATTGGCGGCCTAACATTTCATGGCCGTAGCCTAGAATTTCAAATTTTGTTTTCCTTGAAAATCCAGGTCGAAATGATCATAATGGGCCAGAAATCAAGCTTTCAGCTCAATTTTCAGTCAAATAACGCAATTTTGAAGATTGGTGGACTAACTTTTCGCGGCCGTGGCCTAGAATTTCAAATTTTGTTTTCCTTGAAAATCCAGGTCGAAATGATCATAATGAGCCAGAAACCAGGTTTTTAGCTTAATTTTCAGCTAAGTTACGCAGTTTTGCATGTTGGTGGCCTAACTTTTTGTGACCGTGGCCTAGAATTCGAATTTTTGCTTCCCCTGTCAGCCGAGGCCAAGAGGATCGAAATGTTTCAAAAACCATGTCCTTAGCTCATTTTTCAGCCAAATTACGCAATTTTGCATATTGGTGGCCTAACTTTTTGTGGCCGTGGTCTAGGATTTCAAATTTTTGTTTTCCCTGAAAACCCAGGTCATGATGATCAAAAGGGACCAGGAACCAGGTTTCTAGCTGATTTTTGAAGCGAGATATGCCTGAAAGAGACGCAGACGGGTAGACAGTCTAGTTTCTCTGTGTCTCCAAGAACCTACTTCCTGACGATCAATATCTTTCGAAAACCAGATTTTTAGCTTATTTTTCAGCCAAGTTACGCAATTTTGCATATTGATGGCCTAACTTTTCGCGGCCGTGGCCTAGAATTTCAAACTTTGTTTTCCTTGAAAGCCCAGGTCGAAATGATCGAAATGGGCCAGAAATCAAGCTTTCAGCTCAATTTTCAGTCAAATAACGCAATATCGAAGATTGGTGGCCTAACTTTTCATGGCCGTGGACTAGGATTTCAAATTTTTGTTTTCCTTGAAAGTCCAGGTAGAAATGATCAAAATGAGCCAGAAACTAGGTTTCTAGCTGATTTTCGAAACGAGTTATGCCTGAAAGAGACGCAGACAGCTAGACAGTCTAGTTTCTCTGCGTCTCCAAAAACCTACTTCCCGACGATCAATATCCTTCGAAAACCAGATCTCTAGCCCAATTTCGAGCCGAATTGCACAATTTCAAATATTGGTGGCCTAACTTTTCGTGGCCGTGGCCTAGGATTTCAAATTTCAATTACTTTGAAAGTCCAGGCCAAGAAGATCGAAATGAGCCAGAAACAAAGCTTTTAGCTCAATTTTCAGCCAAGTAACATAATTTCGAAGTTTGGCGGCCTAACTTTCCTTGGTCGTGGCCTAGGATTTCAAATTTTGATTACCTCGAGAATTCAGGCCAAGACGATTGAAATGAAACAGAAATCAGGTTCTTAGCTCAATTTTTAGCCAAATTTCGCAATTTCGAAGATTGGTGGTCTAACTTTTCGCGGCCGTGGCCTAGAATTTCCAATCTCAATTCTCCTAAAAGCCCAGGTCAAGACGATGAAATTCGTTCGAAAACCAAATCGCTAGCTCAATTCTCACCCTAACTGTGCAATTTTGAGGATTCGTGGACTAACTTTTTGTGGCCGTGGCCTAGAATTTTGAAATTCACTTTCCCTATACGCCTGAGTCAGTACGATCAGAATAATCAAAAAATCAGGCGCCTAGCTCAAGAGACGCAGACAGCTAGACAGTCGGACTTCTCTGCGTCTCCTCACCACTTCAAAACTGCGCTAAGAACCTAGTTTTCGAACCAATTGAGATGAAATTTCAACTCACAATCTCAACTTGCTGCTCGGATCCATAAAGAAATGATTGCGGCGAAGGACTACTGTACTGATCAAGTCATCGTATTGCAGAGCCTCACTGGACACCCGATGACCATCGGAAACGATTCTTTCAAAGTTCCAGATGGGCTCACCCGAACGGAGATCGATGTAGACGTTCCACTGGAAACTCGAGAATTCGGGGGAATTTCAAAAAACCGAATGCTCGTAAATTCTGATGCCAAGTCCGCAAACACCACTCACCCTTATCTTGGTCTTATACGGTAGTCGACATGCGTGTAGACACGCCTCCCAAGCCCGATTTATGAAATCCGTGTCGTTACCGCGCTCCGCATAATTCACACGAAAACGGGCTTCACAGGCACCGAGACACGATTGGAAGGGGTTGAGACGCTCGCGGATTCCGGTACGGTGATGGCAACCGTATTGACATTCTTCCTGTAGAATGTGGTAAGAATTTTCAAAAATTTTCCCTAGTTTAGTGGCCTAACTTCTCGCGGCCGTGGCCTAGAAATTTCAAATTTTGTTTCCTCTGAAAGCCCAGGTCAAGACGATGAAATTCGTTAAAAAACCAAGTCGCTAGCTCAAGTTTTAGCCGAGTTACACAATTTCGAATATTGGTGGCCTAATTTTTCGCGGCCGTGGCCTAGAAATTTCAAATTTTGTTCGCCCTAAAATCCCAGGTCGCGACGATCGAAATAAACCCGAAAACATGATCCTAGCTCATTTTTGAAGCAATCTATACTTAGAAGAGACGCAGACGGCTAGAATTTTTTCACCCAAACCATGCGATTTCAAAGATTGGTGGCCTAACTTTTCGCGGCCGTGGCCTAGAATTTCAAATTTTTGTTTCCTTTTTTGTTTCGATGGATATTGTCCTAGAACTAGGTCGCTAGCTCAATTTTCACCTAAACTGTTCAATTTCGAAGATTGGTGGCCTGACTTTTACGGCTGTGGCCTAGAATTCCAGATTTTGTTTACTCTGAAAGGCCAGATCAAGACGATGAAATTCGTTCAAAAACCAGGTCGCTAGCTCAATTCTCACCCTAACTGTGCAGTTTTGAAGTTTGGTGGCCTAACTTTTCGCGGCCGTGGCCTAGAATTCCATGTTTGTTTTTTCCTGAAAGCCCAGGTCAAACCGGCCGAAACTGTTCAAAAATCGAGTCGCCAGCCCAATTTTCACCCAAACTGTGCAATTTCGAAGATTGGTGGCCTAACTTTTCGCGGCCGTGGCCTAGAACTTCAAATGTTTGTTTCCTTTTTTATTTCGACGGATATTGTCCCAAAACCAGGTGACTAGCTCAATTTTCACCCTAACTGTGCAATTTCAAAGATTGGTGGCCTAACTATTCGCGGCCGTGGCCTAGAATTCCATGTTTAGTTTTTTTCTGAAAGCCCAGGTCAATGTGGTCAAAACGTTTCAAAAACCGGTTCTCTAGCTCCATCAGGCATGGGCGGCGGTGAGCGACGGCCTCACCTCGTTCTGCCGCAAAGTTGAAGTTTGCGGCACACGCAACGCAACCGCAACGCGCTGGACATTCGGCGGGAAACTTTTTTTCTCGTTGTTTTACTGTAAATGGCACGCCTAGATTCAGTGTTTTCAGACGCGAAGCGGCCTGCAAAGCGGTTTTTTTTGCCGCAAATCTGCGCTGCGGCACTTTTCGGATCGGCAAACCGCACCACTCGCCCATGCCTGAGCTCCATTTTTAGCCGGGTTACATAATTTCGAAGATTGGTGGCCTAACTTTTCACGGCCGCGGCCTAGAACTTCTATCAAATTTGGCCAGAAACCATGATCCTAGCTCATTTTTGAAGCAATATATACTTAGAACAGACGCAGACGGCTAGAATTTTTTTCACCCAAACTGTGCAATTTCAAAGATTGGTGGCCTAACTTTTCGCGGCCGTGGCCTAGGATTCCAATTTTTTGCTCTGAAACTCCAGGTCAAGACGATCAAAAAGGGCAAGAATCCATGACTCCAGCTCAATTTTGAAGCGAGATATGCTAACAGAGAGACGCAGACGGCTAGACGGTCAAGTTTCTCTGCGTCTCTCACTACTTCTAATTTGGCCAGAAACCAGGTCGCTTGCTCAATTTTTACCAATACTGTGCAATTTCGAAGATTGATGGCCTAACTTTTCACGGCCGTGGCCTAGAATTCCATGTTTAGTTTTTTCTGAAATTTCAGGTCAATACGATCAAAATGCGGCCAGAAGCCATGACTCGAGCTTATTTTCTAAGCAAAATATTCTTAAGAGAGACGCAGGCAGCTAGACAGTCGGGCTTCTCTGCGTCTCCTCATCACTTTGAATTCTGAATTTTGCAAAAATCAATTTTCAGCAAAACTGCAGTAACAACTTTTGTCCGCAACACACACGCTGACGCAAAAATGCAGACTCTCGAAACCCACCACAATATCCGAATAGTTGTGACGGCACATCGCATCACACACATCATTATCATTCTCCACAATCACCCCATTGGCATCTCGGATCGTGTGTTGACGAATGCCGTCACTGCCACGTGGCAACATTGCCACGAAAAGGGCGACCCCAAGAAGGTTCATTTCCTGGAATTCAGGGTACTGGGGGGTACGGTAGTTTCAAAGGGACAAGTCGGAATTTCTCAGAGAAGGTGGGGGAGCAATTTCAATCGAGTCTCAATGAGAATTGAGCCATTCGAAACAGCAAGTCAAGCCGGTTCGAATGAGTATAATCATGGCATGGTTTTGGAAAATTTTGACATTTGGGTCTTGCCACGAAAACACAAAATCTCCTGTATGTCAATCAATTTCGATCGACTCTCAATGAAAATTATACCATTCGAATCAGAAAATCGAGCCGGTTCGAATGAGTATAGTCATGACTAGATTTTGAAAATTTTTGGTTTTTAGGTCTCGCCACGAACTGAGATACAGAAAATATTTTTTCAAACAATCCTACTCAAGATTATACTCATTCGAACCGTCATGATTCACTGATTCGAATGGTATATTTTTCAATGAGATCCGATCGAAACTGACCGAGATACAGTAGATTTTGTGTTTTCGTGGTGAGACCCAAAAATTCCAAACATAGTCATGATTATACTCATTCGAACCGTCATGATTAGCTGATTCTAATGGTATAATTCTCAGCGTAATTGAACAGCAAGTTTTTCTGATTTTCCGCATTTTGTTTCGTTAGATGCGCAGGTTTTATTGGATACCGTAATTTTTTTTCTAATTTTCGAAGCATTCAAGACCCACTAACCAAACCAAAAAAGTCAAAAACACACTCGAAAACAAACACGGGCGGGCGCCAACTCTTCATAAGAAAAAAGAAAAAAAAACCGGAGCAAGAAAACGAAAGCAAGAAGAAGCCGTCGGGGGCCCGACCCCTTTTCTCCTCCCCCTCTATTCCACCAGCACTCTCTTTCAGTCGAGTGCACGCGCACACGCCTCGTTATGCCTAATTTAAGGGGGGCGCCGTGCGCCTTTAAATCGATGTGGCGCTGCTTTTTTTTTGGAGCATGTGAGAAGAGAAAGAAGCTGAAAAGAAGTGAAAAATGAAACTAATTATTTATTTTCTTTAAACAAAAGTGTTAGATTGAAGGAGTCAAAAGGAGCAATAGAATCTACGTCTAAAATCTAAAAAAAAACAAAAAAGTGTGAAAAATAGTTTACAAAAGACTAATCCCTAAACATATTCTTAATATTATCCAAAGCGCCACGTGGATCCTGCTTGTGCATCAAAAAATGCCCTTGAATCGTCGCCGGCGACAACTCTGTCTTGTGCTCCGTGACCCGTTGGACGAATTGCTCGGCGAGCTCCGAGTCGGTGGGTTCACGGTAGAAACGGGCAAACATCTGCAAAAAAAGAGGGAATTGGCTTGATTTATGTGAAGTACTAATGAGGAAAATCGTGCTAGTTAGATGAGCAATTTTTGTCGAGGAAATGAGAATTATTTTGTTAATTCTAGTCGAAAAAAATCGATAAACTTCTCAAAAAACTGTATAAATTTTCGGCTGAAAGGCAATACTTTCGAAAAATCAAGTCAAAGAAAATGTCATCCCACCGGCGATTTTTGGTGAATCGATCGAAAAAATCAATAATTTTCTCCAGAAAACGATGCTTTCATTCTGATATATTCAGTGAAAATCAGTTGAAATCTTGTCTAATAATTCTGTAATTGTGAAATTTTCAGCCGAAAACCGATAAACTTCTGGGGAAAACAGTACTGATAAAAAAGGAAAAAGCAGATGAATTTTAGGATAAAAGTCAATAAATCCTTTCAAAAAGTTCCTAAAAACTCCATGATCGCATAGGGAATGAATTCGAAAATAGCCTATAAAAGAGAAAAATCAGGAAGTTCGTCTGTAAATCTGCCGATTTTCAGTCGAAAAATCGATAATTTGCTCGAGAAAACAATCTGATAATTAAGGCGGAAGCTAGATTTATTTTCGGTCGAAAACCAAAAAAAAATCCCATAATCCCATCGGAAACGAATCCAAAAATATCCACAAACCTTCCTTAACATCTCTCCAGTGGCATTCCCAAAGTATTGCTTCCGATCGACTCTTCCGGGACGAATCAACGCCGGATCGAGGCGCTCCACGTAGTTTGTCGTCATGAATGTGATACGCTCCTCGGCGCACGCCACACCGTCAAGAGCATTTAGAAGACCTGAGAACGTGACACGGGATAGTCCTTGGTAGGCTGGATGATTGGACATCGGGTCTTCTCGACTGACGAACGCCGCATCGATATCCTCGAGGATGACGACGCTGTTGGGTGGTGCCGTGTTCAGGAGGTGGTTTAGTCTGCAAAGAAATTCCATGTGGATTTATAGAATTGCATCATATTTATCGAAAGCTGAACTACTCTAGGTTCTGTGGAATCTTAGAATTTTATCAATTTTTTCTGAAAATCGCCACGTGGATTTTTCAATTTATCGATTTTTCTGAAAATCGCCACGTGGATTTTTCAATTTATCGATTAATTTATTCTCGTGCCACGTGTGTATTCACCTATCATCATCCAACGTCCTCTCACTCAGTGACAACAGGCACACACTGTATCCAAAATGACTAGCTAACGCCGAAATGAAGCTACTCTTTCCCGTCCCGGGTGGTCCATAGAACAAATATCCACGTCGATAAGGAACTCCACGATCTGCATACCACGTGGCTGACCCAATGAATTCTTGGAAGTCATTCACCAATTGCTCACAAATCTTTCCGTCCAGAACCACTGATTCGATATCTCTCTTCTTTCGGGGCACTCCAAAACGGATCCATTGAGGTCCGACGGCTTGATAGATGACTAGCCCGGTTTCAGCGTTATCGATTGCCTCTTTGGCGGATTGCTCGAGCATTTTTTTGAAGAATTTTACATCGGAACCCAGTGTTGTTAGAGTGACTGTTTCGAATGGAGTTCGGACACCGTCTCGTTGAATCACTTGCTTTTCTCGCTGCCTTTCCACTTTAATCCATCTGTAGTTGTGTACGAAGAAGTGGGTGCCATGACCGGGAAGGAAGGATATTGAAAGCTCTGTCTTTCCACTTTCCGCCTGATGAACTGTTGTGTTGGCTGATAGGTTTCTAGTCTGTGTGGCGCTCCGTTTATTGATGAAGTCTAGAAGCCATGGATAAGCTCTAAAAATGAAAAACTTCCTTTTTTTCCTGTCTAATAATTTCTTACGCGTCTTCGTTGTTAACCTGAAGAGTTATCATGAAGCGTCGACGGAAATACGTGTTGCTTATTTGCGCAGTCCTTCTAAGAAAACTCATTGCAATTCCTATCCCGGCAAGACCAGCTCCAGCGTTGAAGTATGGGTTTTGTTGGAGGTTTTCATAGAGGCTACCGAAGAATGATGAATCTTTAGAGGAACTAGGCGCTTCGTCGGGAATTTTTATCAATTCCGACATCTACAATTGTTTTCGTATGATTCTGTATGAAGCGCGTGTTTCTATATGTATGAATCGCATTGACAAATTGTAAAAAACACTCGATAAATCAACAAATATATTTATTGTTCACGAATAACAAGGAATTACTCTTGCTGCTCCTTGAGTTGGAGGAGAAGGGCCTTCTTGTCGGCGACAGCCTGCTTTCTCTCGTCGTAGGTCAACTTCTTGGCGGTGTGTCTCTTGGATGGCTTGGCGGCCTTCTTTGCTGATGGAGATGGATCGGCACGGATGTTGGAGTGGACCTTCTGGTAAGTCTGAAAGAAAGTCAATGATTACACTGAACAATATAAAATAAAACTTACTCCGACGAGGTTGTCAGCGTTCAATCCAGCGGTGATGAATTTGGAGAATTGGCGCTTGTAGCGGTCCTCATCTTCCTCCTTCAAGTAGGCCATGTAGTCGGCGACGTGCTTTCCAAGAATGCGGTCACGGTGAGCCTCGGCGTTGTATTCCTTGGACTCTTGATCGAATCCGAAGAATCTGCTCTCACTGTGTGGAACGTTGATTCCTCCATCGGCGACTCCCTTCATGACGGCGAAGATCTTGGATCCGGTGGTGGTACGGGCAAGTCCGATGTCAAGGACAGCCTTGAATGGAGCGCGATCGCCCTCCTCTTCAACGTTGTAGTCCTCACCGGTGAGCTTAAAGACTTGATAAAAATCAGTCACTAGAAAGCTCTAAATTACCTCTTCGTGTCCCTTGTAGGTACTATCGAGTCCGATAGCCTTCAAGTGACGACGGGCAAGGAGAAGTCCGGTGGCGTAGGCGGCAGCGTAGTTGGTGAGTCCAGCTTTGAGTCCGTAGCGTGGAAGCTCATGGGCGTATGCGGAGGCGACAACAACGTCTCCCTCAATCTTGGAGTAGGCGAGCTGAAAAGTTGATACATTATTTTCAGAATGTTGTCTATAAAATTCTTACTTGAGCGACGATGTCCTTGTTGGTGAGACGGACGATCAAACGGTACTTTGGTGTGTTGTACTTGTTCTTGTCCTGGACGGTGAGGCGCTTTCTGGCATAGTAGTCGGTCTTTCCCTCACGTCTGCGGCGAAGCTTGACCTGGTAGCGCTTGAAGTAGGCCTTGTTTTTAATGACCTTGACGAGACCCATGTTATTCTGGAAAATATTTTGTAAAACGTGATGAAAAAATACAAGAAGAGAACGATTGACAAGCTGAAGTATAAAAACGAGCAATTGAAGGCATTTCCTGTTTTTCGATTGAATTTTGATTCGAAATTGTCTAAATTTGTTTTCGAAAAGAAATAATTTTTGAGAAATTGATTGAAAAAACGCGCTTTTATCTCAGGTTTTGTTGAAGACATCGCAAAATCTCGGAAAAAACATGACACAGATAAATTTATAGCAAAATTCGAAAATGTGTCAATGGCGAAGAACCTCGAAAACAGCGAAAAAATCAGCGAAATTGCGTAAATTTTTGCATTTTTTATAAATTTTTTTTAATCTCTGAAAGAATAGCAACAAAAACAAAAAAATTTAAGCGAAACAGGTCGAAAAAGCCGAGAAAAAGTAGGAAAAAGAATTTAGGACGAAGCGAAAATTCCCAAAAGTCTGCATTCTGCAATGGCGAATGTACACCGCGACTGCACACAATGAGTTAGATGCGCAGGCGCGGCGATTCAAACGAGGTTTTTCAGTGAGAAGGAAGAGAAAAAATGAGAAAAATGAAGAGAAAATCGAGAGAAAAAGATTTTCAATGAAAATTTCGACAATAATAAAATAAAAATATGATGAAAAATACAAAAAATACAAAGAAAAAATTTAATTAGCAAGTTAAACACATGAAATATAAAAAGAAAAGAAGAAAAAAAAAATAAATCCATGGAAAACACATCATCAAACTCGGTGGAAAAAACCTGTTTGCTTATCACTAATGGTTTTTTTGCACTTGAAACTTCTTCGAAACGCTTTCTCATACGGCCCCTAACTTTTTATTCGATTCTTCGCAGCCGAAAAAAGTGGATGCGCTTCCAGTACCGTCACAAATATCTCTCGCTTCGCCATTATATCTCATCACCTACAGTTTCACTATTAAAAGGAAGGCGTTTCATGATGGAACAGTCAGTAGACATCGTCAAAAATGTCAAAGTACTTGGTTCCCGTTTGTGCTTCTATTTCTTTGGCTGCCGTTTTCGGTGCCTTGGTCGCCATGCACTCGATCGTCATGGATATTGACACCATGAGAGATGAGATTGTCACTGGAGTTCATGAGATGAAGGTTTGTTTTCTGGATTTTCAGTCTAAAAAACCTAATTTTCACTGAAAAAGTGCCCTTTTAAAAGGGGTTTTTCTCATTTTCGCCGATTTATTGCTGCTAGTCTAGGTGATGTCCGATGACGCCTGGAACCGAATGATCGGAACGACCAAGCCAAATCTTGATGCCGATTCTCGTAGCGCTGCTTTCGCCAGCATCTTCCGTAACAAGCGTTCCGCCTATCCATCCCAATGCAACTGCGATGCCAACTCCCTCGGCTGCCCAGCAGGACCACCAGGACCACCAGGACTTCCAGGAGGACGTGGAGAACAAGGACCAGCTGGAGACAAGGGACGTGATGGAGCGTCTGGAGTCTCCTTGGCCGTCACCCATCATCTTCCAGGAGGATGCATCCAATGCCCACAAGGACCAGCCGGAGAGCCAGGACCAGATGGAGAGGTCGGAGAGCCAGGATTCCCAGGAGCCTCTGGATCCGCTGGACAATGCGGAGAAGACGGAGCTCCAGGAGAGCCAGGAATCAACGGAGAGCAAGGTCCACCAGGAGAGCCAGGAATGGAAGGATCTCAAGGACCAACTGGACAAGACGGAACTATCGGAGGACCAGGACTTCCAGGACAACCAGGAACTCCAGGATGGCCAGGATCTCAAGGAGAACCAGGAAAGAATGGAGACTCGGGAACTGATGGAGAGCAAGGACCACAAGGACCACAAGGACCAGCTGGACAACCAGGACGTGATGCTGATGATGGACAACCAGGACTTCCAGGAAAGGATGGATCCATTGGACCAGATGCCAACTACTGCCCATGCCCAGCTAGAGCCAAGAAGCACTAAATTATTTGATTTTCTGAATAAATTTTTTCATTTCCATCCGTCGTACACAGTCCGAAAATGACACGCATCATCAAAAAACCTCTTATCATCACCAGAATTCTGTCGATTTTGTGCTGTTTCTAACAAAGAAAACACCCACATATAGGTGATTAGGGTGTCTGCGCCTCACGGGATCACACACTATTTCGTTGGTTTTGTATACAGTCATTTATCAATTTGATGAAATAGTTATCAAAGTGTTGTCTATAAAATGGACATGCACAAATATCAGGTGACACTTTTTCATCAAATTTTAGAGGTTTCTGGCCAGCTTCATACCAATTTTTCTATGATTTTTAATGCGATTTTTTTCTATTTTTCTAAAAAAAAATTCCAAACTTGTACTAGAAGATTCCAGAATGTCTTCTTCCACCACTGCTTCCGCTACCGACAAACAACAAGAAATGACTCCTGATGAGGTCGTCGAAGGCGAGTACGTGAACGTCGGAAGAGCCAGAAGTGCCACTGCCACGTCGACAGCATCCCGAAAAGAGTACGAGACACTGGAGGACTTTTTGAAGAGAGACGAGTATTCGGCGGAGAGCAAAAGGGACAAATTCAAGAATGTTCAAGTGCAGAGTCTCGATAATTCGTACAAGTTCAGGAAGACTGATTTGTCATTGCAGTAGATTTTAATCGATATTTTTTTGTTTGTATATTTCAATTTGTAAATGAATTTTCGATAAGCAGTTTTGTTCAGAAAAAGAAGCAATTCCAACAGACAGCACGAAACAAATAAAAATATTGATTCAATTCATTGAATATGAGCGTTAACACATCGTTAAGGTTTTTCCTATTATTCGCTATGTGTCATCTGCTCACTTTATACTTGAAACTTTAACTTTCAATAAAAAATCACGCGGAATTCGAAGAGAAAATTCGGAAATTCTTTTCTCAGAAAACTATTGATTCAAACTCGCTCTTTTATTTTGATGCGCGATAGAGCGCGCATGCATTATCTTTGTGACAAAATTCATTTTTAAGCACACGTCACCGTCTTAAAACCGTTGAAATCTTTCGAATTCTTCATTTTTTCTCATCAATTCTTCCAAATTATTCATTTTCAGAGTATATGGAAAGTATAGAACGATGGCTGGCACCGCAGGCTCATTTATAGGTATGTTTTTTCTTCAGTTGAAAACTTCGAGTGCTAAAAATCAATTTAAAAAATTCATTTAACTTTCAGCGTTTGGTATATTCATCTTATTACTAGCTGGATGGCTTGGACAAAAATACGGCCTCCCTCCTCCACCACCAAAAATCGCCGGAATCGATTTAGGCACCACTTACTCGTCGATAGGAATTTATCACGCGGTCACCGGCGAAACCATAATTTTACCCGATGATTTAGGCAAGAAATCAGTGCCCAGTGTAGTAGCGTTTTTGTGAGTATCGATTTTTCATTGAATGAGACAAAAAATTGAAAAATGAAAAAGTTTTCAGACCAAACGGCACTGTAATAATTGGAACTAGAGCTGTCGAGCAGCAAGAACACAATCCAAAGCGAACGATTTACGATGCAAAACGTTTCATCGGACGGAATTTCGAAAAAGATAATAAAGATTTCCTGGCGGATCAAAAACGATATCCATTCACCATCAAACTTGACTCAGAGGGCAAAGCTTTCTTCGAAATTCCCTTAGACGACGGAGTGAAACATGTGTATCCCGAAGAAATCGGAGCACTGATTATCGAATACCTAAAAGAAGCAGCCGCGAAACAAACCGGTGTGACACTCGGCCAGGTTGTCATCTCATGCCCAGCAGAATTCAACGAAAAACAGCGGAATTTCACGGCGAAAGCAGCAGAAATCGCTGGAATGGAGGTGCGAAGAGTGGTTTCCGAGCCGACTGCCGCCGCGTTGGCCTACGGATTGCATAAGAAGCAAGGAGTCGAGAATGTAGTCGTGGTGGATTTAGGTGGTGGCACTCTTGATGTCTCTGTCCTCTGGCTTCAAGGAGGAGTGTTTGTGACGCAATCGATGGCTGGAAACAATCGACTGGGTGGTCAGGACTTCAACGAACGGGTTCAGAAGCATCTCATCGAGAAAATCGCAGAAAAACTGGGCAAAACTGTTGAAGACAAGGAGGATATTCAGCAGATTCGACTGGAAGTTGAAAAAGGAAAGATCCGATTGACAAGTGTCCCTTCTACTACGATTTCACTGAACTTGAAAACGATCGGAAAGTGGAAATACGAATTGACACGAGATGAATTCGAGAAGTTGAACGAAGACTTGTTGAAGTCGATTGAGTTGCCGATTGCCGCAGCGTTGGAGGATGCGAAGTAGGTCTTTATTTTTTTCAATTCATGGCAACGACACAAAACTCGATTATTAGCTTGTTCAGTGCTGCGGAGTTCCGTAGTCATTTTACATTCTAATTGTAAATTTTCAGTTTGGACACCGCCGACGTCGACGAGATCGTGTTGGTTGGTGGATCGACTCAAGTTCCGGCTGTGCGGAAGATTGTTGGACGGTTTTTCAAGTAAGAATTGACTTAGAACTGAAACTACCCTTTGCTTTTGCTACTTTTCGATAAAAAGTCTCTTTTCTCAGTGTCGATTTACGAGGCTCCGCCCATTTGCAAGCCTGCGGCACGGAGTTTCGCAACTCTTCCGCACGCACTTCCAGCTGCGCTTCTTTCTGTTTTTCAGGTTTTTTCTATGGTTTCAGATGGAAATAAACAGTTTCTGTTGTGAAATTAACCGGAGAAATTTAGAATGCGCGCATTGCAAGCTGCAGCTTCGAGCTAGAGCTCCGAAAACTCAAACCAGCCGCCGTGCTTTCTCTTGCGATTTTCTGTTTTCCAAACAAATATCACGAAACAAACGATGAAATTTATCATTTTTAATAGCCTAATTTTCAGCAGATAGATTTTGAACTGATTTTTTCTATGCAAAACCTCAATTTCGCGGTGTCGATTTACGAGACGCCACCCATTTGCAAACCTTCAGAACGGAGTTTCGCAGCTCTTCCGCACGCGCTTCCAGCAGCGCTATGTTCTTTTTCCATGAAAATATCTCGTAAAACCAATGAAACTAAGCGCTTTTTGTCGAGAAACTAAGCGCTTTTTGTTTCAATGAAACACCACAATTCTAACCTTCTAATTTTCAGAAAATCCGCCAACTACGGTGTCGACCCGGAGCTCGCCGTGGTGACCGGAGCCTCCGTTCAAGCGGGTGTGATTGGTGGCGGATGGCCACTCCAGGTAGCCGCCATGGAGTTACCAGCGAAACGAAGGAAACGTCACTTCTTCACCGAGCAGCAGAAGGAGAATGAGAAGGATCGGGCGACCACCAAAGAGTTATAATAATTCGTTTTTTCTAATAATTTATTTGCAAAAATAACCCTTACACATTTCCTATCATTTTCTGTTTTGTTTCCTCCATATGTTCTTTTTTCCATACGTACGGGATACTCATTTTAGTGTAATTCAATTCTGTTTCATTTGGGATATGTCGCATATCTGCATTTTTAGCCCCGTTTAGTTCTGTCATTTTTTGTTTGAATTTTTTTGGTTTCAAAAAACCAGAAAATCCACCAAAGATTTCGTTTCTTTCCCCCCTTCCTAGCCATACCCTTTTGCTTCTTTCTGTGATCATTGTATCTAGTTTTTCTTCTTCCTGTGCAATTTCCCCATTCCTCTTTAATTTATTGGTTTCCATTCGAAAAATCTAACTAGTTGTTTCTTTGAATTCCAATTTTATTTATTCAGACGTATTGAAAGTGTTCATCAGGCGATTCTCATCGCTGGTGCCTTTTGGAGATTTCGACGGTGGAGTTTTGGGTTTCGCGTGCTTCATTTGAGAGTCGGGCGGTTGTTGGCGGAACCGGTTCGAGCGTTTCTAAAAACCCGTCCCAGAATAAATTAAGCTCAAAAACCCCAAACCTTCGGAGTCTTCAAATTAATCGGATGAGATGGCGTCGTGGCGGATAGTTGACTGTGTGATGACATGGATGTCAGCGACATCGTTCCCTCCAGAAGGGATATGTTAGAAGAGGTTTTACGGGCGGTGTGCAGGTCATCTTCGGGTTTTGGCTTGGCCGCCTTGGCTTTCTTGGCTTTTTCAATGACAACGGCGAACTTGTGCCGGGGTGGGAAGGGATTGTGGTAGAGGATGTGCTGGAAAGTATTGGTTGGGTCCTGCCACGACAGATTTTCGTGTCGAGGCCAAAATTTTTCCCAAAGCATGTCATGCTTTGGCTAGCTGAATTTGAGTATAGCGATGGTTTTTCGAAATTTGAAAATGAGTGGATTTCAAGTTTTTTTTGAAATAAACAATATGTTCTAGTTTGGGTCTTGGAGCGAAAATTCGAAATAGCCATGTCAGCATACGTGCTCTAATGAGAAAATGCGTGAATTTAGGTCTAAACTAGTTCGATTTTCGAGAAATATTCCATTCAAATATACTGCAAACTGTCTTAAAATTTTTAGGAACAAAAAATTCAAAATTGCGCGAATAAATCGTAAATAGAGCGCACTTTCTGACTTACCTCCTGATAAAATCTCTTCGCCCTCAGACACCCCTCATGAAGTGATTTTCGATTATCGGCCAGATTAAAAGCCGCCTCGAAACTTCTCGAATCGCCCAACTCGATTGCATTCCGACGGGACACCTCATTCATGCTAATCGACACGAATTTCTTTCCGATATCTGTTTGTCCGCATGTGATTGTGAGGCGTTGAGGCACGGTGGCCGGCTCCCCGAGGTATCGATTCACTGAGTTGTAGGCCATCTGAAGAGAGAAGTTAGGAAAATATTCTCTCAAGTGCTACTGGGTGCTCAAGTGCTATTTTCTCAAGTGCTACTGGGTGATCAAGTGCTATTTTCTCAATTGCTACCGGGTGATCAACTGCTATTTTCTCCTATTTTCTCAAGTGCTACTGGGTGCTCAAGTGCTATTTTCTCAAGTGCTACTGGGTGATCAAGTGCTATTTTCTCAAGTGCTACTGGGTGATCAACTGCTATTTTCTCCTATTTTCTCAAGTGCTACCGGGTGATCAAGTGCTATTTTCTCAAGTGCTACTGGGTGATCAACTGCTATTTTCTCCTATTTTCTCAAGTGCTACTGGGTGATCAAGTGCTATTTTCTCAAGTGCTACTGGGTGATCACCTGCTATTTTCTCAAGTGCTACTGGGTGATCAACTGCTATTTTCTCCTATTTTCTCAAGTGCTACCGGGTGATCAACTGCTATTTTCTCCTATTTTCTCAAGTGCTACTGGGTGATCACCTGCTATATTCTCAATTGCTACTGGGTGATCAACTGCTATTTTTTCAAGTGCTACTGGGTGGTCAACTGCTATTTTTTCAAGTGCTACTGGGTGGTCAATTGCTATTTCCTCAAGTGCTACCGGGTGATCAACTGCTATTTTTTCAAGTGCTACTGGGTGGTCAATTGCTATTTTTTCAAGTGCTACTGGGTGATCAACTGCTATTTTTTCAAGTGCTACTGGGTGGTCAATTGCTATTTTTTCAAGTGCTACTGGGTGATCAACTGCTATTTTTTCAAGTGCTACTGGGTGGTCAATTGCTATTTCCTCAAGTGCTACCGGGTGATCAACTATTTTCTCTATTGCTACGAGGTGATCAACTGCTATTGAAACTCACAGCAAACGGCGAATGATCATCGACTCGTTTCGTCGTCACCGCTCCAGATTTTGTGAAAATCACTCGTTGCGAATTCGCCTTCATGCATGCTGTCATTTTTGAGTTTCAATTCAGAGAGTTTTTGAGAAAATGAATTTGAAATTGGGGGAGTTTGACCTTTAGAAAAATACATTTAAAAATTTTTTTAAAAAGATCACGTGGAAATTCAAATTTTTGGAGTTTTTGAGTGGATTACGGTAGAATCGATTATTTTTTTTGAATATTGTGAAAGTGAAAAGTTGCAGATAGCTTATTTTTGATCTACGGTGCAAAAACAATTTGGTGGCCTAAAATTTTAACCATGGCCTAGAAATGAATATTCTAGAGAAGCAAACCATTACATTGGTCTAAAACCAATAGCGCAATTTTCAAGTGGTGAGAGACGCAGAGAAGCTAGACTGTCTAGTTGTCTGCGTCTCTCTTTTGGCATATCTCGCTTCGAAAAAGAGCTAGAATCATGGTTTCTAGCTTATTTTGATGGCCTAGACCTAGGATTTCAGAGGAAACACAATTTGGGATCCTAGGCCACGGCCGCGAAAAGTTAGGCCACCAAACTTCGAAATTGCGTAACTTGCCTGAAAATTGAGCTAAAGACCTGGATTTTGAACCGTTTTAATTGTCTTGGCCTGCGCTTTCAGTAAGGATTTCAGAGGAAACAAAATTTGAATTTCTAGGCCACGGCCACGAAAAGTTAGTCCACCAAACTTCGAAATTGAGTAATTTGTCAAAAAATGAAGCTAGAGACTTGGTTTTTGAACCATTTTGACCGTTTTGGGATGGGCTTTCAGGGAAAACAATGTCAGGTTTCTAGCCCATTTTCGAAGTGGTGAGAGACACAGAGAAGCTCGACAGTCTAGCTGTCTGCGTCTCTTTCTGGCATAACTCGCTTCAAAAATGAGCTAGAATCATGGTTTCTGTCTTATTTTGAACGTCTTGTTCTGGGCTTTCAAAGGGAATCAAAATTTGGAATCCTAGGCCACGGCCTTAAGAAGTCAGGCCACCGAAATTCGAAGTTGCATAACTCGGCTGAAAATAGAGCTAGCGACCTGGTTCCTGAAGCATTTTGACCGTTTTGGAATGGGCTTTCATTAGAAACCAGATTTGGACTCCTAGGACACGGCCGCAAAAAGTTAGGCCACCAAACTTCGAAATTGCGTAATTTGCCTAAAAATGGAGGTAGAGCCCTGGTTTTTGAACCGTTTTATTCATCTTGACTCCGGTTTTTAGAGAGAACAAAATTTGGAATTCTAGGCCACGGCCGCAAAAAGTTAGGCCATCAAACTTCGAAATTGCGTAACTTGCCCGAAAATGGAGCTAGAGCCCTGGTTTTTGAACGGGTTTGAACGATTTGGAATTGGTTACAATTTGATCTACTCGAAGTTCTCTATGGAGCGCTATTGCTAAAACTAATCTAACGTTCTAAACTACATTTCTTCCCCCAGTTTCCCACAATTAACCAAGAAGACTATCTCAATTTCTCCGTGCAACTTCATTCATAAACCAAAAAAAAAAAGAATCAGACTTGTCTTATAATGATATATGATAGACATCGAAACAAGTTACCTACGGAATTTCAAAAAGAAAATTTAATCAGATTGGGGGGAAGACAAAAAAAAGGCGAAAAGAAATGTAGTAAACATAGATTTAATCAGTGAATTCATGGAGGTTCTTCGTATGAGAATATAAACTTAATTAGAAATTTATATATCATGAAAAAAAATATTCAAAAAAAGACTCAAAACTTTCTGATAATTTATTAGAAAAGTTTCGAAAAAAAAATGAAAAAACAAGGAAAAAGTAACACGAGCAAGCACTTGATGATGGTGTTGGACCATTAACGGACCTCACGACATATAGTGAAAGTTTCAGATGGGATTTTGCTGGAAGGGGGCGGGGCGAGGGGGCGATGAGCTGAGGGACCAAGAAACAAGTAGACTTATTCCTTGGTGGAGACCTTCCATCCGAGAACAGCCTCCTCTCCGATGGCGGAGACGACTTGAACGAGAACGGATCCCTCGTCCTTCTCGAAAGCGTCACGGATTTGTTGTCCGATCTCGTTTTCTGGGAGCTTGAGGTCGTCCTTTTGGTCACAGGTTTCTGGGTCCATAAGGGAGCAGTATCCGTCATCGATGGCCATCAACTGAAATGAGAAGGTGGTTAGAGGGGGATAGATTTGGGTGTAGTGGGGCCGGGGGGAGCGGTACCGGTACGTTCATGGACCCTCGCCTTGCGGAGCGTTGTGTCGTGGGTTCATGGTATTGGGCACCCATAGCATAGTCTGAGCAATAGGCTGCAACCAAGATTCTACCCTAGGCCTGATAGATAGCGCGGTTCTGCAGGTCGCAGTTGTAAAGACTTGGTTTGTCCAGGCTGCAGGCTATTGCTTAGACCCTATGGGGTCGAAACACCATGTCGCTACAACATTTCTGCGTGTGCAGTACTTGCGAAGCGTTGTGTCGTGGGTTCGTGGTATTAGGAACCCATGATAGTTCCATAGGGTCTGAGCAATAGCCTGCAACCAAGATACTACCCGAGGCCTAACAGATAGTCCGGTAATGCCAATGGCAGTTAGGCCCGTTAAGGTCGCAGGCCATTGAGACGCTATTATGGGTTCGCAGCACAATGAACCCTCGTCGCTAAGACACCCCGTTCTGCAAGCCGCTACGACGTGGTGCAGTACTTGCGAAGCGTTGGGAACCCATAACAGTACCTTAGGGTCTGAGCAATAACCTGCAACCAATATACTACCCTAGGCCTGATAGATAGCGCGGTACTGCAGATGACAGTAAGGCCTGCCCAGGTCGCAGGATGTTGCTCAGACCCTATGGTACTATTATGGGTCCGCAATACCATGGTCGCTACGACACACTGCTCTGCAAGTACTGCACACGCAGAAATGCCTTAACGACGAGGGTCTATGGTATTGCCAACCCATAATACCAACCCAGGTCGCAAGCCATTGCTCAGACGCTATGCCCGCTCTGCAGGTACTGCACACACGGGCATGTCGTAACGGCGGTATTGTCGACCCCAGGACCGCCCGTGAAACTACCGTACGGTCCAGGAAAACTATCCGTAACGTCAAGTTTAAGGGTCTGGGAGGATCGGTACCGGTACCTGGTACCGCCCAAGTTACTATTTGGAACCTAACACGGTTCTAGGTAGTACTGGCTCCGTAAGAACGACTCGGTCTGCCCAGGCTCCAAGCTATTGCTCAGACGTTACGGTACTATCCATGAGACCGCCCGGGATAGAACCCTGCGTACGAACGGCAGTACGATCCAGGGTATCTTACGGAGTACAAAACCTATATAAGGGTTCACGCTAGATCGCGTCAAAAGTAACCCTTATAAGATCCTATACGAAGTGCTCAGCATAGTTAAAAGTTGGCATCAAATCAGTCAGCCGAAACTTATCCAAATCAGTCATTGCACTTTTTTTTCACCGTGTCCACCGTGAAGGGTACTATCAGGAAGACAAGCTATAGGGTCAGGGTTTAAGACCCCGGGATAGGTGCCTGACTAGGACTCGAAGACCTTAGCCACGGTCCAAAAGTTAGATCCAGAGCTGAGATCCCATGATAACTCACCAAGAACTCACGACGCTTGACGACTGGAACATCCATGTTGTGGGTGGATGGGCAGATATCTTCAAGCTTCTTTCCGGTGAAGATGTCGATGGCGACCAAGTGGACCTTGGCGTGACCGTGCTTTCCGGTCTTCGAGGTCGACATTTCGACGATCTTAAATTTCAGAAAATTTATGCTTAGGGCTCCGAAATAGATATTTTTTTATTCTCCAAAATCCAAAAATGTGTGTGCTCAGCAAAATAAAAAGTTGGCATCAAAAAAGCAGTCAGCCGAAACTTATCCAAATCAGTCATCGCACGTTTTTTCAGTCCCATTTTTACGTTTTCCCCCAAAAATTAGTACCTTGCATGGACGTCCCTTGATCATGACGTGCTCGTTCTTACGAAGAGCTGAGCATTGTTTTGGGAAGGTGGCGGCGGCTCCAGAGTCTCCGGTGTGGAAGTGCTCGTCGTCGTGATGATCGTCAGACATAGTGGGTACCCTGCAAGACTAATACGGGAATATTTGAAAAAAAATTCGAAAGGATGACAAAAAAATTATTGATTGATTGGTTTTTTACAGGTCAGGGACCCATGGCTGCATGGCGAACTAAAGAGACTAAAAAAAAAATTAAAGGCGCATGTGATTTTTTTTTTTGAAAAATTTGAATTTTCGATCACCTCCAATCAAACAAAAGGGGTAAAAAACGACTTTCAAAAGTTGCCCCAAACAGTTGCCCGCGCTTGCGTAAATACCGGCAAACTACGTATCCCGTCATCATGGTTGAGTCGCTACGCAGCGAATTGGCAACCGCGTGGCGTGCTACCGAGCGCGTTTGCTTTGTCCTCGGACAGCGAGGGATAACGGGGACCGTGGAGAGTGTAGACACGACCGACGGGTTTGCAGTTTTTGGAGAAGAACGGAATTTATTGGTGGGAAATGAAGGGTTGTGGGGGGAGGAGGGGGGACAAGGACAAACAAGGGTTGGAGTGGAGGTAGTTTAGGTGGTGGGGGAAAGAAAGATAAGATAAGATGGTGTTGTGGAACAATCAGTAAACATGTTTTTCGTAAAATTAGTGTCTTGAGAGGGGAATTACTCTGAAAATTTTTCAGTTTTTATAGAAAAATAATGTACAAAAAATTTCAGATCCTTACTGGCATAGATGCCCGGGTATCTAAGGTATTCATTGCAGCCTTATTAGAAATTTTAAAGGAAAATCTGGAAACCTTCTGAAAATTCAATGATTGTTCTGTAAAATTCAAGACAACTTCAGTCTGAAAATCTGAAAGAGTTTGAAAATTTTTTTCTGAATCATCCAATAAATAACATATACCAGAAATGGACGGTATGCTATATCAGAACTGTCCATATCTCAAAAGTACGCGTAGCTAGAAAAAAGTTGTCAACTACAAACTTTTTTTAAATTGAATTTGGAGCAACTTTGCAGTTGACAACTTTTTTCTAACTCCGCCCACTTTTGAGATATCTGATTTGGAAGAAGTTCTGATTCGGGACTGTTCTTATTTAGAAACAATTCCGATTCAGCATACCGCCCAGAATTGATATTGATTCCTGAGGAGTGAAGATCATGGAATCTGGAAATTAGGATCAGATACTCAGAGTATTGAAAGAAAATCGTAAAGAATTGAGCCAGAAAGTTCTAGAAATTGAGAAACTGGCGAATCGGAATTTGGGAAGGTGGCAAGATTGCAATAGTCATGTCTAGTTTGGACCAGATAGGGCCCCAATATCAAGCTAGCTCATGGTATTTCAGGGCTAGTTCAATTTAGTTAAAAGTGGCAGTAGGCAAGCAAAATCAAAAGTTTGCTAACATATGAAGGTTGCTAACCCTGTGCTCATTCTTAAGAAACTATCATTTAGAAGTAGCACAATCGAAAAATCATGGCCAAATCATGGTCCTATTGCTTCTCGCCTAGATGGTGGCGTCAGCAGTGTACGGTCGGCTCCAAATGTATACTCGACCCACTTGTCTTATTTTGAAATATGGAATACCGACCAGCATTTAACTGACCAGCAAAGGATTGGGAAGCGTGAAAACTGAAAATCTGAGTTTTCGAAAAACAGCGTTCTTGGAAATCGGTCATAATTCGAGGCATTGAGTTCTGGATTTCCGGACTTTTCTGATTTTGAGAATTTTCACCCAGAACTCAGAAAACCATCGCCATGAACAAGTTGATCTTCGACTCCTTATCCCTCTTCTCATCTGATTCCGTACTTTCTTTTACATCCAAAAAGAGAAACTTGTGAGTGAGGAATCCGCGAAGTAGATTTCATTTCCGGAGACGAATCCTCGAAGCTAGTTACATCTCTATTCTTTTGTTTTCAACCAACATCATCATTTTCGACGTCTTCTTCACTTCTCAGATCAGAGAAAGTACTTTTGGAGCCCGTTTGAGCATTTTTTTTAAAGAGTCAAACTGTTAAACTTCGGAAAAATGTTCTTTGACTACTTAACTTCACCGAATTGGTATTCCTCTCATTGGTGTCCTCACGTCATTCCACTAGACATTCTTGAGCATTTCACAAATGAGCACATACCTATATAAATCGAGTTTTTTCTATTAAACTTATCAAATTTTCAGTGAGCAGGTGTTCTTTTTTGCAGCTCATTCTGTCTGATCTCTACCCATTATTATAATATTTTTTCGGTTAGTCATAAGTTTAGGCTGAGCAATTGTAGGGTACTTTTTGGGTAGATACTCAACTGCTATTTCTCAACTGCTATGGGGGTGATCAACTGCTATATTTGGCTCTTCTGCTATGGATCAACTGCTATTTTCGCCACTTTTGATGTCTCAACTCCTAGGCTACTGTCTCAAAGAAAATGTTGCGAATAGCAGTTGATCCATAGCAGTTGAGACACTAACATAACAGTTGAGACATTAGCAGTTACAACACAGCAGTTGATCACCCCCATAGCAGTTGAGTATTTGCCTTCTTCTGAAGAGTGGCCCCTAAAAAAAATTGCCTAATCATCAAAAATCAGTTATTGCATAAAATTATACATTGGAATCTCTCAATCCCAAAAAAGGGGTCCCTCTCACTCATCTCCCGAAGGGACCGCCGTTCACTTTTCTCCCTTTTTCCCCTCCCTTCTTCATCTTTCCGTCAAAAATAGAATAACAACCACTCCTCCGTGTCGTCATTTTCCAATTTTTAGTCGTTCGTTTCTTTTTCTTCTTCTTTTTTTTCGAAGAAGAAAAACGAATAAACTAAAAGTTTTTGACATGACATGAGAGAGACGTTGATGACAAATATTAGGGAGTTTTTACATGCTCGATTTTATTTTTTTCCACTTTTTGGCGTAAGGATAGATGGATATTGAGGTTTTGGTAGGATGTAATAAGGGTCACCGGAATGTCAAAATTGATCTTGATTAAGTGCGGCTTCACTAGTTAGAGCAATCTCAAGTTTTTTTAAAAAAACTAGTTAAGGAATTAGTTCAAGACCCTCGACAAAACCGCATTTTCAAAATGAGCTTAAGATGGCCAGACACAGTTGTGGTGCCTAAAACGCAACTTACCGATTTACCGTAAAATCCCAAGTCGTGCAAAGCTGACGAAACTGAATCCTAATATGCAAGCTAGAGCAATATTGAGCTTACTCCAGCTAGTTTAGATGGTTTTGAATTAGTTCAAGGTCTTCGAACGAATGAATTTGACCAGAGTTCTGTTAGCTTTGGCTCGGGTAAGCTAGCAGTTGGGGGCTGTGTAGAACCTGTGTGAGCCGGTTAAACTGGTCTAGGCTATCCTTGAGGATACCGGACAGGCTATGGTGCACGAATACGCAATTGACCGTAGGGTGTGGTGTCAGTTTACCGTAATGAGACGAATATGATCGTCAAACTTACCCTGTTAGTTCGGTGCCGCCCGTACCCTACTGCGCCATACGGCCTTCAAGAGCGAGGTTTATGATTGAGCTACTGTTAAATGAAATGTTCTTGAATGTGGATTCAGGCTGAAGGACCTTTACCGAACATAACTTTATGCTATGTTGCCATATTCAAGTTTACTTTAATTTCAGCTTATTTCGTGTTGCTTCCTTTTAAGGCGTCATCCCATGGAATGTTACAGACGATTCTTAGATTTTCGATCCTGATGAATACTTGATTCTTTTTATGATAAGAAAATTAAACATAACACTTTGGGCCTCACTGATGATGTCTTTCTAGCCGGGATCGCATAAATTTTTTTAACGTATTGAAACATCGACGTGCTCTACTGTATTTTTCTGTTACAAATATCCAATTTTGAGCTTTCTTCGATCTGTACACCTAAATCGACCACCATGTCATGTTTTCTGATTATTCTGGATTTACTGAACATTTGAGTTCCATGACGATTCAATTGTCTTGTGACGTCGTAGAAAGTCACTTTATTTCCTTGAAAAAAAGACTATAGACTACACTTAAATCTCCGTATTTTTCTTGTTTGACATGACACTGAAAGACGTATTATTATGTGCTTCTTTCCCAATTTCAACTACTTTGAAATGGCAAATTTCCGATTATTCACATGCTCCGTTTGTTTCTTGTTTTCTTTTTAGTTTCAGTTTCAAACAATTTTCACTTTAGTCCTCTCCTTTGAACTTTGCTCGACTAGGTACTGTAGAATATTCAAAAATTACTCATACCCTGCTAAATAATTTACAATTTTTCTGATGATGTGTCACAGCGGAAACCTGGAAAAAAAGCGAAAGAAAATGAAGAAATAATCAAAGACGGGTGGCATCAAAACATCCTGGAAGAAAAGGATTCATTATTTTTCTTGTTTTTTTTCCTCTCCTGGTTTTTTTTTTACTTTTTTTGCTTCATTCATTTAATCCCGTGCTTTTTGGTCCTTACATTTTTCTACTTCAGAATGAGAGGATCATGAGGGGCTTGGTTTTTACTACAGCTGGCCTAAACTGGCCTAAAATGACCTAAAATAGCCTGAAATTGGCCGAGGAAAGCAAATAATTATGTTCTCTAAATCAAGAAGGTATTCTAGCCTAAAGTCATTCATCATGAAAATGTCATTCAACAGTATCTCAATCCGAAACCGCATTCATGAAGTGCCATATCGCGCTATGGGTGGTGCACGCGGCACCAAGCTATGGCATGTAAGTTCGATACCCTAATCATGTTTGGCTCATTTTGAGATATGTTGAACTGACAGTACAAACACCCCATCTTACAGTGATTTGCGTACTAACATACTTTTCATTTTCCTTTAAGACAGCCTAAACCAGGTTAAAGTGGCCTACCACGGCCTAGACTCTGAACTGGTCCTGAACATTCCCACCTAGTTTGGTCAAGCCTACCCTAAAATTCAGCTCGCCCTCTATGTGTTATGAACAAATTCTGGAAAAAAAACGGCAAATTGCTTTTTTTGCTCTGATTCGTGTCCCACAACCTGTTCGGTCTGCTCAAGGATAGCCTAAACCAGCTTGAACCGGCCTGTACAGGTTCTACACAGCCCCAACTGGAACTAACCAGCCTAGCCAAAACAACAATCTGATCAACTTCATTCGTTTGCAAACCAATTTCTAAAAATCGGCGTCATCTATCACCTCAAACTCGTTCAAAACCACCCAAACAAGCTTGAACCAGCTTAAGATTACTCTAACCTGCCTAGTACAACATTGCCTTAACTCTGTTGAACCGTATTTGGTCAGGACCCATTTTTGAGCTTCTGGTGTTATCTGGTGACTCTTATTACATCCAATTAAGACCTCAATATCCATATACCACCAGTTTTGTGTGATAATAACTGTCATTTTTGAATTGAAAAGTCATTTCAAAAATTCTGTGTCATCTATTACCTCAAACTCGTTTGAAGCGCTTTTAACTAGCTTGAACTAGCTTAAGACCGATCTGACTTCCCTAGTTAAGCTTAACCTGAACCCCCAGTAAACCTTATTCGTTTAGAGATTCATTTTGAATGTCGGGGTCAATCATTTTACTTCCTAGAAAATGCCTGATTGTGATCTCTGTAACTCGTTACCCTAATACTTCCAGACATTGCAAAATCTACCTCACCACACCCCCAACCTGGAAGAAGAAAAAGTTCAGGAAGGTAAAGGTTGAAAAGTTCAAAAAATCTCCCCTTTCATCATTTCCGGTCTACCTGAACTTATATGGGCAACTCGTGAAAAAAGTTAGTTCCAGATGGATTGGTTTCATGACTGTTGCTGCCGTTCTAATACGTACTTGAACTCTGTACTTCCTCCAGACCCTGAATTCAGAATTTCCCGATCTGTACACCAACACCCATATTGTTCTTCCCTCTCCGTCTAGACTAATCTCCCGGGGAGTTGCCCTCTAGATCATCTCTTCCTCATCCATGTGAGCTCATCAGCCCGGTGTTTTTACTCATTTTTTAATCCGTTCTCTCTGTTTTTTTTCGTCTAGGCCCTTTTGAATTTTGTTCATCGAGTTTTGTTTTTTGAGGTGGATGTATATTTTCAGAATTCCATTTTCATTTTTAGATTTTTTTCTTCGTAGGGTAATTGTTGTGTATTGTGGTTGGGGAAACTAAAACACAGAGTGATATAAACCCTGAAGACACCACCTAGAGATCAGACCCATTACCTGAAAACGATTTAGACATATTTTGTGTTTTTCATATTCGAAGAAATGGGATAAGTAGCATAAACTCTGGAGACTTGACTATGCTTGACATGGAGACCAGACTAATTACCCAATCTGAAATTTATAACTATAAAAGCTCGGTTGAGATTTTTTCGTTATCTCTTGAACATCCGAACAAACCCCCCGAGACTGAGAACAGGATCTACGATTTCCTCATCTTGGGTCTTACACAGATTCAAAACTACAGTAACCTCAAATAGTAAACTTGCTACATTCAAACAGGCAGAATTTTTTTGAAAAGGCCCAAAAAAAGGAAAAAATGAGAATATTAGGCCTGAAACCCTGATCCAGAATGTTATTTTCCCAAATTCACTGTCAGAGCACAATATACTGGTAGATCAAAAAAATTTCTATCGATTGGTATAAATATCATATAGGATTGCATCATAAAATTTGGATCAAAAAGCTACAAGTCTTGAAAAAGCACCTATTTTTTATGTCCTCGATGTTAGAGCCCAATTTTCTGATGCAATCCTATATAATATTTATGTCAATCGATAGAGAATTTTTTGATCTACAGTCTGGTTTTTTGCTTTTGAATATAATCAAAAAAATAGTGGTACAAATGCAAAAAAAATTGTCAGAAATTCATTTTTTGGAATTCTAGGTCGATAATGGCGCTTCAGAAGATGCTTTTCCACACCCCAGATTTTTTTTTTGAAATTATGCGTTGATCCAATTTGTAGAGAATAAAATTCCCTACCGATTCATATAAATATCATATAGGTTTTCATTTAAAAAAATTGGGTCAAAATCTGGAAAAATGGAATTTTCTGAAAACCACGCTGAAAATTGGACTTTTCTGATACAACCCCATATGAAATTTATACCAATCGATAGAGAATTTTTTGATCTACAAGGCCAGTTTTCAGAATTTCCTAGGTTTTTTTTTTTAAACTAACCGTCCTCCTCACTCCAAGTCATCTCTGATCCGTCGGAACACCAGTCCTACCCATGAATGCATTTTTAATTCGAACCGTTTTTCCACTCTACATTTATCTCTTCTCTCCAAAATTTGGACCTATAAAAACTTGTGTGCCAATTCCATCAAATATTCTAAACACACCCTCTTCCCTTCTCTCTCCTCCTCTTTTCTACTCGTTTTTTTCCCTCTCATTATATATATCGACTGACGTCTTCTTCTTCTTCATAGGGTCCCCCGGTTAACTTATTCTGATATATTTTTGAAAAAAATCACGCGATTTTGGAGCACTTTGCATGACCAAAACTTATCAGAATCTCTTCGAAAATCTCAGTATTTTTTGGGATTTTTTTTGGAGATTTGAAACTTTTCAATTATTTATTTTTGGTGTAGAAACAACGTCATGTTGAAATAGAGGTCTCTTTCAGGAGTATATAAGGGAATTGGTTTCTTGACTTCTTTTTTTGTGAATACTTTTTGAATATGTGATTTCTAGACGGTGTAAAATTTCAGATCAATCGTTGGTCACTGCTTCGAAAAATGTTGAAACAAAAGGCTCAGTCTGTCAAGTATCCAAGGAATTCGCGGCCAAGGAAAGGTGAGTCGGAAATTTTCTATTGGAGTTTTTATGGTTTTTAGACCCTGAGAAATGGAAAAATGTAATCTGATTTTTTAAATATTTTCTAATAAAATAACTAGGAACTGAACAGACCGGTTTGTGAGGTTTTCAAAATGAGCAGTTAGTATAGTCCTGCGTGCAGTACGAACACAAACACGGCTTAACACTAACAAGGAAATGTTTTTCTCATATAGGTCAGGAATTTTCTAGAAATTGGTGTTCTAAAAGTATATGCTTCTGTGAGTGGATTCTGAAATTTCCAGCCCTCATTGGAGCCTGAGAGTCTGGAATTATCAATCTGAATATCTGGCCCTGTCCCCCTACATTATTGGCGTTGTGATTTCAGATTAAGATTTCCAGACTCTCAGGCTTCAGTGAGGGCTGGAAATTTCAGAATTCACTTACAGGAGCATATACTTTCAGACCACAAATTCATAGCAAACGCCTAACCCAACTTGAGAGAAAGACTCCCTTGTAAAATGGGGTCCAAACTGAATGGGGTAAAGGTTAGGCTTACACAGACAAGTTAGTGCAATCTTGAGCTAGTTAAAACTAGCTTAGATAGTCGAGAACTAGTTAAAGGCCCCTAATAACACTGAATGGGTCTTCGAAAAAGTTAAGCTGAGCGGTGTTTTGTCAGGTCAGTTTAGGCTTGGCTAGACTAGATATTTCCAGTTGGGGCTTTGTAAAACCTGTAAAGGCCGGTCCGGTTAAGCTGGTTTAGGCTATTCTTTTAAGACCTTAAAAGAAGACGGGACAGGTTGTGGTGTAAAAATACGCAAATAGCCGTAAGATGTGGTGTATGTACTATCGGGTTACCGTGTTTCAAAATGAGACAAAGGGATCAAACTTACATGCCATAGCTTGGTGCCGCGTGCACTACCAATTGCGCAATCTCATAAGCGCGGTTAATCATTGAGCTTCTACTAAATGACCTTTTTGTTCATAACGAGTTAGTCTAGAAGCCCTTCCCTTTATCGGTTTTACGAATATCAATTTTTGCTGATCTGCCAATTTCTGATAGTGTCAATTCCTTCCGACATGCGCTTTTGTTCTAAAAGTAACCGAAGCTGTCAAAAACGCTAGACGCGATGCACTCGGAAACACAAAACTATCGGAACCTAGGTTTCATACGCTTAACAAGCTTGATTATCCTGAATGGTCAAATTGGCCAGAAACCCTATTCGATTTTCCAAACCATCCAACCTTCCTAACTCTGTATCCCTTTCAGTTTTCCCATCTTACGTTACTACAATTTCCAATTTTCCCCAAAATGACGAAATTGGACATTGTATATCCCCTCCCTGACTCAATGACCTCTTCAAAACGAGAGGACCTCTCCTCCTAAAAATAATTGTCTTTCCTCATTTCCTCCTTATCTCCTCTCCCCAAAAAAGGAGCAACGTGACAAAATTCATACATATCAGATGACGTTGTTTTTTGTCTTTTCTTCTTTTCATCCGTCATTTTGGTCTTCTTCTTCATCTTCTGCTGCTGTTGGAGGGCTCCCAATTAATTTGTGTGGTCTCTTTTCCCCTCCCTTTTATTTTCTTCTTATTTTTGATGTGTTTTTGTGTTGGGGCGAACCGGATATAGAGACCCCCTTGCATAGAAAAACGCATAAAAACAAGTGTCATAACCATCACCATCGTAGGGAAAATTATAGGTTTAAGGTACCTGGGGACTGGACTACTGTAGTTTTATAAGATTTCGTAAAGTGGGCGGGGCTACCTGGGAAGATAAAAGGAGCAGTTCGTTATCATACGCTTCGGTGAGCAATTTAGCTTTTATTCTGAAATTTTTGGCTCTGGGCTCTCAAACTGAAATCATGCCGATTCGTGAAAAATCGCCAGCTCCTCGTAATCCAGGACCACCTGGAAAAAAGGCGAATCGTAGATATGCGAAATCGCCGAATCCGACATCTAGTGAGTTTTTTTTGTTCAATTCAGCAACGTTGAGCTGGTTTCTTCAGCACAATTTCAGAACTTTGAGCGTAAAAAAATAAAGTTTTTGACTAAAATTTGAGTTGTTTGAGAAAAACCCTGCTCTGTGTGCGGTTACAGCTCACCACGACCATAACCTAATACCCCGAATCCTGGGATTTCTAGGCCACCCGTTTTTTAGGCCTACAAACACGCGCCAAGTGATTCTGAGAACAATGGTTTTTGCAGAACTCAAAAATGTTGAGTTTGAGCCGAGTTATAACCTAAATACTGAAAATTTGTATTCTGAGCAATCGCACACGGTAATGCGAGACTCAGAGAAGCTAGAGAGTCTGTTTTCTCGGCGCCTCTCTCGCTCGCACTCTTTGTTTTCCTCTCCCTCTCTATTTGAGGCCCAGAAAATTAAGATTGTCTTCCTTCCCCGCGTCTCTTCCAAAGGGACATGCGAGACGCAGAGAAGCTAGAGGGTCTGTCTTCTCGGCGTCTCTCTTATTTCACTCTCCAACTGACTCATTCCTACCTTGATTTTTGATGGAATATATCTCTATGATATCACCCTTAACTCATTCCACTTCATGCACTGATTACTTGATAAAAACTTGATAAAAATTAGTTAATTCCAGTCGGCTGAGCTCATTTCATATTATAGTTCTCGAGCATTTCCAGTCGTGCCAGGTACCAACGCCTACCACATTATAAGGTTGGCTGAGTTTTTTCGTAGGAGTTGTTCTGTGGACTGTTCCGAGAGAAGATCAAGGTAGAATTGAGGGGTACGTAAGGAGGGGGTGTGGTATTTATGATAACTGATAAGGGTTTTGGGCATTTGCTAACCAAGACGTTTTGAATCCGGACACTTATTGACCTGGAATTCAAAAACTGGTCGTTTGAGGACCGAGACATCTCCAAACCGGACATTTTGAAACCATTTTTTTTTGAAAGTAGCCATTTCAAGACCGGAAAGACCTGGAAACCGAGATATTTGAGAACTGAGACCTTTTGATACCGGAAATCCTGAATCAGGACACCTATCAAACGGAAATTCAAAATCTGGTCATCTGGGAACCAAGACAGCTGGAAACCGGGCATTTCCGAACCAGAATATTGGGAACCTGACCTATTTGAACCGGAAGTTTTGATAACTGGACATTTCGAAACCGGACATTGGGAAACCGCATCTTCCGAATCCGGATAATGTGAGTCCGGAAATCCGGAAACCGGAAAAACCGGAATTTTTCGAAACCGGACATTTGGAAACCGAACATCTAGAAACCGGATATCTCAAAACCGGATATTTTAAAACGGGGCATCGTGAAACCGGACATTTAAAAATCAGTCGTTTGGAAACTGAACATTTTGAACTCGGATATTTCAAAACAGGATATTCTGAGACCAGAGATTTATATCCGGACATTTTGAAACCACTGATTTCAATTGATTTGCGGATGAACGTCGGCATTGGAAGTATTCCAGAGCTTTTACAATGGTTGAGCTGTGACCAAGCCTAGTTGAATAGATGGCTACAACCGCCCGTGAATAGGTTCTCATTGAGATTTTTTGCTGATTTTTTTTCGTTGAGCTCTATCTGTGTCCTAAATAGAACCTGTCCACCAAAAATAGGCCAGAACGACGGATTTTTTTCTCGCTCTGCCTATCGACCTGGATGCTTTGACTTGAACTGCCCATTAGGAAACGGAAAATTCGTCATCCCCTCTGTATTCTCCTAATTTTAAAAATACATCACTTCCTCTTTCCTCAAAACCAGGTCAAGTCAAATTCAAGTCAGTCACGTCTATTCTCAGAACAAAGACTAAAATACTCGTTTCCTAGAGCACTTTTTCTAGCAAAAGCATGCCTTATCCATCCAAAAGTATCCAAAAATAGCAGTATCAACAGATGAAAAATGCTATTTTCATCTGTCTTCTGAGGAAAACTGGGAAATTATGATGAATACTTTTGGGGTCGACTGAAGGGACAGGTGATTTGGGAGATTGGGACTTAAAGGTGCAGAATACTTGCATTTTCGATGGATTTCTTGTGTTTTGAAATATTTTTTTCTAGAAGATTGTCTGTGCTGAGCTAGGGCTTTACTGGATAGAATGATATCAATTTTGGATATCTGAAATTCTGAAAAATCCCGAGAAAGACTTTTTGATCTACCGGCTCTGTTGGAAGCCCAATGACGTCGTTGTCCAGTTTGCCCTCATGTTTTTAGTGCGAAAAAATTATTTTTAGTGCGAAAAAATTAACTTTTCCCAATTTCGAGGTACACTTCGTTCAAGTTAGCGTTCATAATAACATTGTGTTCCGGAGAGATCTTTTTGGGGAGTTGTTTTTTGAAACGAAGGTTTTGTGTTATTCTGAGCAACTCTATTAAAACTTTTTTTTTCTTCTTTAAGAGCTTATATCATGACGCTCAAAAATGCTGAAATTAAGCAGGTGATTAGAGGAAGTAATCAATATTGGAGTTGACAAATGAGCTCGTTTTTTCCATAAAAAGTTTATTTCTGAAACAAAAAATTCAGAATAAATTAGTTATTATTTGAAACTAGACGGATCAAATTCTGGCCATTTTTCGGCTTTACTGCACTAACTTTTTGTGAATCTTAAACCGTAAAAATTGAGATGGTAGATCAAAAAATTTTCTACCGATTGGTATAAATATCATATAGGGTTGAAGTAGAAAATATGAGCCAAAAACCGAAAACAATCCAATTTTTAGTTCAAAAAATTCTTTTTCGAAGTTTTCTGTATATTTTTTTTGCTACAGCCCTATATAATATTTATCCCCAATCGATAGGAAATTTCAAGTTCTATAAGCTTGACTCTTTCACTCAAAAATAATAAAAAAAACTGCTTTTCAAAGTCGAAAAACCCCTTCTGAAGCGTCAATTTTTATCTGGAAGCTCTTCAATTTTAACAATTTTTCTTAGCAGCCTATGACTTAAAAACTGGTCAAAAACAAGGTCAGTAGCTCTATTTTGGAATGATTTATGCGCCTTTAAAGTTGGTGGCCTAACTTTTCCGCGGCCGTGGACTAGAATCCCAAATTTTGATACTATCTGAAAGCAAAGAAGCATTACGCCTAGAAAACATACGCCTAGAATAACTAGTTCAATTTTAAAGCGAGTTATTCGTCTTTAAAGTTGTAGGTGAGAGGCGGCAGAGAAGCAGACAGTCATTTTCTCTGCGTCTCTCACTCTCTCACTTCCAAACGTAAAGGCTCATAAATCGCTTTATAATCGAACTAGAAACTTAGTCTTTTAAGAGAAAAGAAAACCAGTTTGTAGATCAAAAAATGTTCTATCGATTGGTATAAATATCATATAGGGTTGTAACAGAAAATGTGTTCTAAAAATCGAGAAATTGATTTTAATCCGTTTTTCAGAAAAAATAAGTTTTTTTCCTAATTTTTTGTGTATTTTCTGATAAAACCTTATATGATATTTATACCAATCGATAGAGAATTTTTTGATCTACAAGATTGCTCTTGAAAATTGGAAAAAAAATCAGTTTCACGGGCTCAAAAGCAGCAATTTCGAGGCTCGGGTGCAGCAATTTCGAGCTAAAAAGTTCAAATTTCTTCAAACCCACTTCCTGATATTCATGACTCACTTGTCCTCTTCTCACCATCACATTATGATCTTTTGAAACTCTCTCTGCTCCACCACCAAACAAAAAACTGGCTCATCAGCTGCGTATTGAAATCAGACACCATTTAGTTGTTCCAGTGACTCCCCTTTAATTCCCCATCGACGTAATCTAAGCTTTCTTACACACTCCTAATCCGTTGTCTGTTGGGGGTGGGATTTGGGAGAGGGGAACGGACATCGTTTTCTATTTTTTTTTTGTATTTTTTGTTCTATTCATATACTTAACCGGAAGTTTTTTTTCTGGCGCCGCCGCAAGCCTAGAACACCGCGCACCTCTACCCCCTTTGCAACGTTTGCGTTAGTGCAACTTGTGGCGCAGCAGTTAAGCGTTTTGCCTATTAATCGACCGACCCGGGTTCAATCCTTCCGGTGGTCAAATCGTTTTTTGTTTTTTTCTTTTTCAAATAAAGACTTCCCTGTGCCTGGAAAATGGACCAGTTCCGTTTTAATCCTATCACAATAGGGGGAGGGGAGTCTGGAAGTGAAATGAAATTTCAGAGCAGCGCACACGACGACGTAAAAACTTCCGTTAGTTGTTTACGTGTTCCTTTCTTCCTCCCATAAATCATTTGCACTCTATTTTTCTTCTGGGGCCCGGGAGCACAAAGGAAGGTGTGCTCAGCTGAAATTTTCAGCGAATTTTTCAGGTCTACACGTACAGATAACCCTGAAAATCCATACTAGAACCAAAAAATATGGCACATCTGAAATCAGATACCCCCATATCCTCCCACTTTCGGCTCTTCCAAAAAAAAGATTCCGAATTTCGATTAACTTTTGTTGTTTATGTTCAAAAAAATAAGAAAATAAGACCTTTTTGTTTTTCAACACTTCCATTTTTCCTCCTTTCAGAAATGATCTCCTTGTCTGTGCCACGTACTTCCCGTTCGTTGAGCCCGGCGATGGCAAGAAGCGCTCCAAGCTCGCCAATGACAAGATATGGACCTGGAGGGATGGGTGAGTGATTGAAAATTGGCCTGGAATGTTATTTTTTGGGTACTGGGATCTTCATTTTCGGGAAAATCAGCTTTTTTGGCGTTCTGAAAATAATAAAATAGACGCAGCAGACAGGTTTTTCGACTCTGGATCACCAATTTTTTTTTGGAAAAACTAATTTATGAATATTGTGAAAACCAAAATTCTCTATCGATTGATATAAATTTCCACTAGAAGTGTGGCAGAATTTGCAGGTTAAAATTTGAAAAAAAATTGGTTTTTTTCAAAAAAAAAAAGATTTGTTTTTCTCGATTTTGGAGCCCATTTTCTGTTACAAACCCATACAAAATTCACACCATTCGATAAGGAATTTTCAGCTCTACAAGATGCTCAATAGCTACTTGAAATTCAAAAAAATGTGATTCCTGGGGTCGAAAAAGTGCCGAATTCTAGGGGTTTGAATATTAATTTGACCTGAAATCGTCTATAAACTTCTAGAAAAATGTTCTAAAAATCTACTTTTTTCAACCGAGAACTTAGAAAACGGAGGACAAATTTTAACGCTTCTCTACAAGAAAAAATCATTGAGAGCTTCAAAAAATATGAACAGATCTTAATTTCTTAATCATTTTTTCAAATGTAGTTCACCTTGTAATAGAGGCTGAGTACTGTATGTTCAGAGCAACATATCTCAATTGCCTTTAGAGCTATCAAAAAATATTCAATTGACAAAATGTTTAAAATTTATTGGTGAACATTTTCTTAGTTGATAACTTTTTGATATCTCTAAAGACAAGTGAGATATACTGCCTCGAATAAACAGTAAATCTACAATAGAGGTGAAAGTAAGCATTACTGCTTGTTCAGAGCAGTATATCTCAGTTGTCTTGAAAGCTATCAGAAAATTTTTAACAGACAAAATATTTGAAATTTATTTCTGAACATTCCTTCAGTTAACCATTTTTTGATATCTCTAAAGACAACGGAGATATACTGCTTTGAACTAATGCCAAGACTATATTACAGATTTTCCTGAAATGCAGATTTTTTTATTACCTAGTTCACTATGAAGTTCCAGTTTCCTCACAGCCAAAATTGTTTTCCAAAAAGTTTTCCATTCCAAAACTTTTTTCTCATTTGCAAATTATTCCACCAAACCCATATCTCTCTCTCTCTCTCCCAAAAAAAAGCGAATAAAAATTACGTCAACTTCATCTCCTTTCCCCATCCATCAACAGAACTTTTCGTGAATTTTTTCAGAAAAAACCTTGGAAAAAAGGAGAAGAGTAAACGTCAGAGCTCAAATTTAGTGAGCCTTATCTACTTCGTTTTGCACATGTCACCGAGTTCATCTTTCTCTTTTTTTTTTGGGATGTAGGGATGAAAACTTTCATTTTATTTATCCACAAATGAGGTCACCCGGAGATAATCCTCTTATTTATTTTCGTGTTTTTTTTTCAATTTTTGCCACGTCATCAATGGAAATTCGGGATTTAGGATCCATGAATCTGAAAAAATCCAAAAAAAAAAATTTCAAAAAAAAAATTGTACATCTCCTAAAAATAACTAGAGCCTATTATTATCTACATAAAAACACGTCACACATTTCTGGTTCGGTTGTTGTAGTAGACATTTAGAAGGGAACATAAACCACATACGCGCATCTTTGTCTTCTTTTTTCTTATGACACCACTACCACCACGACGAAAATAAGATGCTCCTTCTTTTTTTCTGCAAAAAGAAGAAGTCGAACGTTTTTGTCTTGTCTCGTAGATACGTCATTTGATGTATACGAGAATATATACGTTGGCTTAGAAAAAAAGTTTAAAAAAAAAAGAAAAAAGACATTTCCATAATGTGGAATCGAACCTGACCCCTTCTGCATGAAGGGCAAAAGTGCAACCCACTACGCTACACGTTACCAGAACACAAGAGAGGCAGAGGGCATATAAGAAAGCCCGCGGGAAGGGGCTCGGTAGAGCGCGTTTGCATTGTTTTTATCACCGAATTTTTTTTTGATTTTTTTTCAAAATTTGCAGAATTTTCAAGAAAATTTCTTCCTCATAGAAAATCCCTACCCTTTTTGCAATTTCTCTCGTAAAAAGTCAAAGAAAAGCTGCGACGGAAACAAGTTGCTCTTCCTGTCCCCCTTTTGCAAACAATCCACGTCTGATTTGGTTACGAATCTCTTTTTTGAGCAAAAATCTAAACTTTCTAGAACATTCTCTTGGTGTTTGAATCGTTAGAGGGTAGGACACCATGAAACCGGAAAGGACTTTTTGCGTAGAATTGAAACATTAATTTTTTGGGAATTTTTTTTTGGTTTTTTGACAAAAAAAAATTTTGAAAATTTGTAGAAAAACGGTGTTTGTTCGGCTAGATTTCCGGTGTGTTTTGGATGGACATTTTTTGATCAGTTTGTAGTTGCGAAAAATCAAAAAATGTATATGATCAAAACGGAATTACGCTCTATTGCAAATTTAGGTTTTGTTAACTTTGAAATTGTCATTTAGAATCGAAAAACCTTCAAATTTAGTTTTTTTTTTCATAAAATTTTTGAATTCCCGCCCGACCTTCTTCGTCGCAGACGCACTCTGCCACACAGATAACAGGCAACGCGGCAGCTTCTCAAACCACCGCGCACCTGTATGCCCTCCCTCTCTTATCCCTTAGTGCGCGGTTGGTCTAACGGTTAGCCATTTTGCCTTTCACCCAACCGACCCAAGTTCGATTCCACCCGACCCCCAACTTTTTTTGCTTTTTTTTCAATAGCCATAATCATCTTCTGAAACATCCAGAGCTGTTTTTAGCCCATTTTCAGTCATGCCTGGTCACGTAATCTCCCAATTTTGACCTCTATTCTTATCTACGTAAACACATAATCCCTTGGTAAACTTTTCTTCATCTATTTTTGATCTTGTCCTGTCTCAGAATAAGTTCACTCTATTTCCAGTTGTCTATGATGTCAGAGAGACCCCCGGAAGTAGTTGTTCCTTGTTTTTTTTTCATTCCAAAAATGTTCTTAATCCCGGGGCCTTTATCTTTACATTTAAGTCTGAGAAAATCTGAGAAAATCCAATGTTTTCAAGGAATAAAGTCTACTAAATCTGACTCATTATTTATGCGAAAGAGTAATTCCGAAGATCCGTTCGCTTCTTTTTTTCCATTGACTCCTTTGGAAAAAACATTTGTAATGAGGTTAAGATGAATAGATTGTTTATGTTCTTCCTTATTTTTTTTTTCGCATTGAAACAAAATTTTATTTATTCAGAGGAGGTCCCTTTTCTATTGGTTCCGGTTAGGGAAAATTGAAAAGAGGATTCTTTTTTTTTTTTAATATGAAGAAGGAGAAGAAGAAGGTAGTTATTTTGAGATCAACAAAACAATTTTTATGAGGACAGTCCGTATTTTTGGCACTAGTCTGAAAAATTGAAATTATTTTTTTTTGCATCCTGGCTCATTTTTTGAGACAAATCTAAATGATATTTATACAAATGGACATGAAATTTCCCGGTCTGTAAATAAGTTCCCAATTTTTCTGAAAATCGGTCTGAAAATCAATTTTTCGATTTTTTGGCACGTTACCGGTTACAACCCTATATGATATTTATACCAATCGATAGGGAATTTAAATCTCTACAACCTGGATTTTTTTTCGTTTTGGATATGAACGAAAAATGATCGTACTGAAGTAAAAAGTCATTGAGCATCACTCAAAAACTTCTTTGTCGAAATTGGCGATTTTGAAAAATTTCTGACCTCGGGGAGCTGATTTTTCTAGTTTTTCGAATACGCAAAAAATCAGGCTTGTAGATCAAAAAATTCTCTGTCGATTGGTATAAATATCCTTTGAGGTTATGGGTCGAAAACTCAAAAAATTACAAACTTTAGCACAAAAATCTGAATTCACCGTGTTTCAGCCTCTATTTTTGGTACTACCCTACAAGATATTTATACCAATCGATAGGGAATTTTTTGATCTACGATATAACTTTTTTTTGCATATCTAGATTTTTGAAAGCACAATTTCAGGCCTGTGATCAATTTTTTGTTGAAATTTCCACAAAATCCAAAAAAATCCATTTTCCAATTATTCTTGGGTTACTGTTTTTCTATACGCCTTGTTTAGCTTGTTTCCCCCCGAAAGTTCATCACACAAAATCCGAAAGTCGTCCTAAATCTCGTTACGTACATAACTCTAATTTCCCAACGGTGGGGGTGCAACAATTATTTGTAGTGTCCTTAGCTTAACCTCTTCCTCCTCCTCCTCCCTGTGACGCCCCTCATTTTATAAGACGGGGTGTCCGGTTACAAATTGATTTATTTTACTTTTTATTTTGTTTTTGATGACGTAAACCCTGCCAAGTGGAAATCCGATGAGAATCTTAGGTTAGTCATTTCGAAATCCTACGAAAAAAATCAGATGATTCCTCATTTTTTGAAGTGTAAAACCCCTCATTTTCGGGTTCCTCGCAGCAAAACAACAAATTGTTTTCAGAGATTTCGAGATTTTTGACATTTTTTCGTGGTGTTTTCAGTCGTAAATACGTCAATTTTCTCGATTTTTTGAACTTTTTCGGTTTTCGAGAATAGTTGAATGAGATCTTTGAGTTTAAAGATTTCCCAGATGTCAGTTTTGTTCAGTAGAGCGAATTTGACCTTTCCAGAATCCAGGTTTTCGGATTTCCGACTCAGACCTGTACCCCACTACCCTTGGGGTGGACCCCAAGGGTTGGGGGGTCCATTTCCTGTCTCAAGTATTTGTTTAACCCTGCCGAGTACTTCTATAAATATCCCTCTCAAGAAAATTTATAAAAAATCTTCCCCGCCCAAGGCAAAACTCCTATACTGCTCACTCACTCTTACTAATTCTATGTTTTGTGAAAAATGTAGAAGAAAATCTTCCAAAAATCCTTCTAAAAGTGACGTTCCTAAATCAGACGTCTAAGCGGATTCTCGTGGTGTTACTTGGCCCGGAAGGACCGCCCATCTTTGTATAGTTTTTCTGTGTTTCGTCTGTTTAGTCACAGACATCCATTTGTGACTAATTGAATATCCGGGGTCTATACTTGTCCGCCGGATATCCTTTTAGCGCGCTGCTATAGCGCCTCCTAACCAATAGCGGTTTTGCTCAGGATAGCCTAAGTGGTAACGCTTTTGTCTTTCGTTCTGAGGGTCCCGGGTTCGACACCACGTGGTGGCAAAACCTTTTACTTTTTTCCTTAAGTCGTCTAGGCCATATTAACAGTGTTCGGCAGAATGCAAGGTAGCCTAGTCGGTTACACTTTTGTCTCACGTGCTGAGGGTCCCAGGTTCGGTTCCACCTGGTGGCAAACTTTTTTTTTCTTTTTTTCCTAGGGTCCTCTAGGCCTTCTAAACAAGTTTTCGGCATCTCATGAGGTAGCCTAGTCGGTTACACCTTTGTCTTTCGTCCGGACACCCCTGGGTTCGACCCCACCCAATGACATTTTTTTCCTTCCAATTTTTCACGTTCCCGCCGCCTCACCTGGGGCACACCGGAAGCCAAAATAAACATTGGCATCACTTTTTTCATGAAGAAACGTGATTTGTGGTGTCCCTTCTTCGTATAGTCATGTGGGGGGTGCGCAGACTTCTTTTCTCCGTCCTCCCTCCCCTATTCCAAAAAAAAGTCTATGTAATTATTGTGTGTCCGATGTGCAAAATAACGTAATTAGGCATACGACGACCACCAATCTTTCTTGTGTTCTGTGGTTTCTTTTTGAGCAAACAACTCTTTTCAAAATTCGGATATTTTCAGAATCCATGTCAGCTCGCGATCGTTCTGGAAGTATCTCCCTGTCACCACGGAACATCATTCCGGTGTGCTCCCAACTGTCACCGTCGCAGGTCAGCGTGATCCGTCGCTCGTGGAGACATATCAACACCAAGGGGCTGATTATTGTCCTGACGCGTTGCTTCTCGAGAGTGAGTTTTTGATCTACCATAAAAAGCGCGGTGGAGCACACATCATAAGCTACGGATTTTGGAAAAAGTTTTTGATCTACCATTGCGGTGAAGCGCTTTTTAATCACGTCATAAGTCTTTTAGAGCTGGATTTCGGAAAATAAATCAGCTTAGGATATTAGTCACACGGTTCTGATCGTAATAATATTTCAACAAAATCTAGTGGGTGGCAAAGCGGATTTTGGGATTTTCGATATGATTTTTGACAGGATTTTTGAAAAATGACGAATTCCAGCTCGAATCCAACTGCCCCATCGTCTCCCAGTGCTTCCAATCGGCCACCTACTCTCTCTCCACTAATCCGAATGGAGTTCGTACCGTCGCCGATCATGCCAAGTATCTTCTTCAACTTCTCGACAAGATTATTGAGGGTGATGTGGTGAGCGGACTTTTTTCAGAGCAAATATGCTCCGTTGAGCAGAAGGAATAGTTCTGTCTGTGTGTCTGTGCGTCCAGCACTAATTAGTAAGGGTTTTTGTGCCCTTGTGGTCATGGGTCACCGGGCGCTTCACTTCTTTAAAACTTGAAGCTCGGATTACTGTAGGATTACGGTAGCTACATTAACCCAATTTTTTGCATGTAGTATCTACCAGACCCTATTAATACTCCAACGAAAAATGGTGAAGAGTACTGTAGGATTACGGTAGTTACAGTAATCCGAGAACTCCACTGGCAAGCGGTTATGGCGGGAATTCAAAAATGCAAAAAAAATTTAGCGGAAATTGAAAAATCAAAAATTTTTGTGAAAATCCAAAAAGTCAAAATATTTGGCAGCAACTCGAAAATTCAAAAATTTTGGCGGGAGTTCAAAATTTCGAAAATTTTGGAGGAAATCCAAAAATTCGAAAATTTTGGAACGAATCCAAAAAGCCACGACTTCTGGTGAGAACTGAAAAATTCAAAAATTTCGGCGGGAATTCGGAAATCAAAAAATTTTGGCGCGACTTGAAAAATTTGAAAATTTGGCGGGGATTCAAAATTTCAAAATTCGTCTTCCAGGACACTGAATTCCTTCGTGAAATCGGCGCCAACCACGTCAATCTCAAACACGAGAACGGCTTCAGCACCACCGAATGGGATCGCTTCCAGGAGATCATGGTGGAGGTGATTCTGAAGCAAGACGGCGTCAAACAGAGCAAGGAGACCAGCCGTGCCTGGCGTCTGCTCATCTGCTCGTTCATCGAGTTGATCCGCGAAGGATTCGACGCTCAAGTTCGTCAGTTCAGAAGAAAGAGCTCGTTCAATGCACACGTTCAGTACTTTGAGAACATCGAGAAGTGAGTTCCGGGATCCGTGTAGGCTTACGGGACCTTGTGTGGATTTACGGGGGTCACCACTAGATTTATGAGCGTTCAGGCTATCTATAAGGCTATAACTAATCGATAATCGTTTCAGACGCGTCGGCGTGTGCCCAAATCGCAAAATCTCGCTCAACGTGGATCCACGCACTCCGCCAAACGGCGTCAGAAAATATTCACAGTACTAATTTCGTTTTCCCATCGAGACCCACATCCCCTTCTTTTCAAAAATCCAGTCCTCCTGTGATCTCGTTTTCTGGCCCCTCCGAATCTCTTATCTGTTTAGCCTCCCCGACTTTCCTTCGAGCACCACTTTTCACATCAATTTTCTTCTTCGTCTTCCACGAAATCATGTATTTTTGCATCACTGTACTTTATTCTTGAAACAAATCAATAAACTTTGCACGAAAAAATCTTTTAAAATATTTTCGGGAAAAAACATTTTTTCCTAATTTTTTTTGGGATTTTTTTTTCGAAAATTTCGAGCCCATAAAAACGTATGAAAGCCGAAAAAACTCAAAAACTAAATGTTTTTTTCAAATATTGTCCACGCAGACTACACGAGCGGTAATTTTTTTGGGACTTCATTTTGCGCGGGATTTTGAAAAATAAAATCGCTAGTTTGGTACATTTTTTTTCGAATTGTTAGGTTTTTTCACAGGTTTTTCGATGGTTTCGCAGAATTTTTTTTTAGGAAAATGACCAAAAAACCGAAAATAAATGTTCGCCCGAAAATATTTTTTTCCAATTTTTTCGGTGAAAATTCGAGAATTCAGCGAAAAAATCGAAAAAAAAACCTAAGAAAAGTTTTCGAAATACAGCGCAAAAAAAAAGAAAAATGCTCCGGTAGTGTAGTCTGCGTGGACAATATTTGAAAATAATTTTGAAAAATTTGATTTTCAACGTTTTTTACCGATTTTTCTTCGATTTTTCATTGATTAAAATAGGGCGGGACATCCAAAAAAATGTGTACATTCCGAAAAGTTTCAAGAGTTTTTGTTTCAAATTTCCCAAAATTTTTTTTAATTCCAAAAAATTCCGAAAAAAAACATTTTTTTTTCACGCATCTCTGATACTCCTCCCCCCTTGCCTCTCCCCCTCGGCACCCCTCTCTTTCTTATACGCCCTCTCCCCTCCTTTCCGCTATTTGCCCTCGTGGCCGAGTGGTTAACGCTGCTGTCCAGCGTTCTCCTTCCCGCGGGTTCAACCCCCATGCACGCTTATTTCGCGCCGCACGTCTTTCCAATGACTCTGTGGCTAAAGTGTAGTGCAATATGAATTCACTCTGGCGTTGCGGTCCACTGTCTTGAAATTGGTTCGTGTTTAACGGGGTGTTACAAATACATCTTTTTTCATTTTTTATACTAAAAATACATAGTTTAGCAACTTGTGTTCTATCACGTCCGGCAGTTAGTCCTGCCTAGTCAACGACTTGTTTATCCTTGCCGGTTCTTCCTCGAATCACCGCCTCAGTTTTATCCCAAGCCTTCTTATCAAACTTGTGCAGGAAGCTTCCCATATGAGATCCATGATTCATGTGTTGTTGTCCACCATCCAAATCGATAATGACTCCATTCAAAAACGACATATGATCGGATGAAATGAATGCGACCAGATTGGCCACCTCCTCCGGAGTTCCAGTTCTTCCCGCTGGATTCATCCGGCCAATCGCTTCAATTGCATCAGCTGCCTCTCCAGCAAACAGTCTTCCGAATGCTCCTTTAGTGGGGATGGGTCCAGGGGAGACTGCGTTGAAGCGCATTCCGTATTTCGACCATTCAGTTGCCAGGGATTTGGTGAGGGTCTCCACTCCAGCTTTCGAGACTGCGGATGGGACGACGAATGGGCCACCGGCACGGGCATACGCGGCAGTGATAGATGTGATGGAGGCTCCCGTGTTGTTCTGGAATGAGAGAGAAAGTTAGAGATAGTGAGACGCAAAGAAGCAGACTGTCTCGCTTCTCTGCATCTCTCCTCGACAGCTAGGAATGGAGAGCGCGAGCGGCAGAGAAGACAGACACTCTAGCTCCTCTAGGTCTCTCTTCGACAGCTGGAAATATTGAGCGTGAGACGCATAGAAGCAGACCGTTTGACTTCTCTGCGTCTCCTCTCCTTCTAATTTCTCAAGGTTAGAGAAAACGACACGCAGAGAAGCCAGAAATTTTAGCTTCTCTGCGTCTCTAAAAGAGATGCCGAGAAAGCAGACTGTCTGGATTCTCTGCGTCTCAAATGACCACCTAGAAGAGCCGCAGAGAACACACACCGTCCGGCTCCTCTGTGCACTCATCTGAAGAAAGTAGGAGGGTGGAAAGGAAAGAGACGCAAAGAAGCCAAACTGTCTAGCTTCTCTGCGCTCTCTCCTCGACAGCTAGAAATAGAGAGCGCGAGACGCAGAAAAGACATACACTCTAGCTTCTCTGGGTCTCGCATCGTCTTCAAAAAGAGACGCTAAGAATGCAGACTGTCTCGGTTCTTTGCGTCTCGCATCACTCTCTAGCAGAGGCGCAGAGAAACATACTGTCTAGCTTCTCTGCGTCTCGCACCACTCTCTAGCAGAGGCGCAGAGAAAGCAGAAGGTCTGGCTTCTCTGCGTCTCTCTCCCTCTATTTTCTCGAGATTAGAGATAACGAGACGCAGAGAAGCCAGACTGTCTAGCTTCTCTGCGTCTCGCCCCAGAAAATTTCCCACCTGAATACAACGTCTTCCAAGTTCCGTCGTCACATTCATTGTCCCCTTGAGCACAATATCTATGATAGTACCATAGGCATTTGCCGAAAGACGCTCGGTGGCCATGATGAAGTTGCCGGCGGCATTGTTCACCAGGATATCTGGATTCTTGCCGAATCTGAAATTTTTTTTGATAACAGCCCCTCCAGTTCAGTCTACTTCTTCTGAATCTCATCGAACGCCTCTCCGACCATCTTCGGATCCCGAATATCCATGAGAAATGGCTCACAAATTCCGCCAGTGTTCTTCTGAATATCCAACGACGTCTGCTCCAACTTCTCCATTCTTCGCGAGGCGATGGCCACGGTGGCACCCAATTGGGCGAATGTGGCGGCGATGGCCTTGCCGATGCCGGTGCCTCCACCGGTGACGAGCGCTAGTTTTCCCTGGAAACTTGGGTTTAGACGCAGAGAAGTGAGGATGTCTGGCATCTCTGCGCCTCCTTTAGAGGGTGTTGCTAGGCGTAGGGAAGCTAGGGTGTCTGTCTTCTCTCGCTCTCTCGCTCTCTACCTATCTAGCTGTGAGCTCTCTCCCTCTGCCTCTAACTGTCGAGGAGAGACGCAGAGAAGTTGGTGTTTCTGTTTTCTCTGCGCCTCTATTAGAGGGTGATGCGCGACGCAGAGAAGCTAGAGTATCTGTCTTCTCTGCGTCTCCGCTATTTCTCTCCCTCCGTTTCTAGCTGTCGAGAAGAGGCCCAGAGAAGCTAGACAATCTGGCTTCTCTGCGTCTCTCCCTCGCATTTTTTCGCTTTTTTTTTGCGATCCCTCTGTCTCTAGCTGTCGAGGAGAGACCCAGAGAAGCTAGAGTGTCTGGCTTCTCTGCGTCTCACTCCCTTACCTTAAAAGCCCCATCGCGAAGAACGGGTGACGTGCAAATTGGGAAAAACTTTTCCGGATTCTTACAGTGAGCCATTTTGCAAAAATACACTGATTTTCAAATTTTCCCTCCAGGCGGGAAAAATACTCCACGTGGAATTCTCAATTCCAGGGGTGCCACGTGGCGAGGCACCACGTAAATTCTATTGGGCTGTTCCGAAAAAAATTAATTTCATTTTCTTTTATCGATTTTTTTGATTGATTGATTGACCATCCACAACAAGAAATGATGAACGTGAGTTTCCGATCGTGCCGGGACCCAATCCCTAAAAGTATTTCAGCGTAACCGTAATGTCAACAAAGCCAACGGTCATCATCATCACCATAATCAGAAGGGTGCTCCCGGAGCGGGAGGAGGAGCACAAAAACCGTCCGAGTTACGCGGAAAAAATGCGCCGGCTTACATTGAAAAAGACACATTGTTGGGGCGAAATGAGAATGTGCTCGTGGAGAAAATGATAGCTGGCGGAGGATTTGGACAGGTCTATCGGGCAAGGAATTTGGTAAGTGGATGGAGAGAGACGCAGAGAAAACAGAGTGTCTAGATTCTCTGTGTCTCGAATTGTTCGCTGAAGAAGACGCAGAGAAGTCAGGTAGTCTAGCTTCTCTGCGTCTTTCCTCGATAGCTAGATACATTGGGAGAGGGGATACACAGCTAGATAGATAGAGACACCGAGAGCGGAGACACAGAGAATACAGGCACTCTACCTTTTCTGCGTCTCTTCTCGACAGCTAGAGAAAGAGGGAGAGAGAGAGAGAGAGAGAGAGAGAGAGAGAGAGAGAGAGAGAGAGAGAGAGAGAATGTGACACCGAAAGCGGTGACACAGAGAAGACAGACATTCAAGCTTCTCTACGTCTCGCATCAGACACTAAAAGAGGCGCAGAGAAGTCAGACGGTCTAGCTTCTCTGCGTCTCTTTCGCTGTCTTTGGGCGCTTTTTTGGTCCTAGATTAGACCAAAATTGACCGAGTTACGGTAGTTTGAAAGTCCATGTGCCTTTAAAGGGTTGTTTTCGTTTTTACAGGACGTTCTACTGACCGTATTTTGCGAAAAAAAAAACGAGAATAGTCGTAGAATGCGGTGCAGCGTCTGCAAACACTGCTACGCCAATTTGCAGACAGCTAGAGTGTCTGTCATCTCGCCGTTTCTCTGTCTTTGTATAGACGCAGAGAAGCTAGAGTGTCTGCCATCTCTGCGTCTCGTTGCCTTCGTTTAGACGCAGAGAAGCTAGAGTGTCTGTCATCTCTGCGTCTCTATGTCTTTGTTCAGACGCAGAGAAGCGAGACAGTCTACCTTCTCTGCGTCTCTCTGCCACTTTTTAGACGCAGAGACTCTAGAGTGTCTGTCTTCTCTGCGTCTCTCTGTCTCTGTTCAGACGCAAAGAAGCAAAAGAAAGTCATTGATTTTCCAAATTTTGCAGGACACCCAAGAAGAAGTGGCAGTGAAAGTGGAACGAGCCAGCACGAACGACTCTCAACGAATGATTCTCGAATCGAAAGTTCTGGATGACATGCTCGGCACGAAACACTTCCCGATTGTCTACTACATTGGTCCCCACTCCACCTACAACTATATCGTAATGCAAATGCTCGGTAAAAACCTTGGAGACATTCGGAAATTGATGCCCTCCAAAAGGATTTCGATCACTTCCACAGTCAGAATTGGCATCCAAATTGTTGAGGCATTATCACTTCTTCACACGAAAGGATGGCTTCATCGTGACCTAAAACCAACAAACTGCTGTTTGGGTCTCGACGAGAAACGGAAGACCGTATACCTCGTGGACTTTGGGATGTCCAGAAAGTTCCGAAACGACGACGGAAGTATTCGGGAGAGTCGTCACTATTGTGGATTCCGTGGCACCACTCGTTACTGTTCATATCGGATGCATGATCGTCGGGAGCAGGGTCCCGTGGATGATTTGTGGTGTTTGTACTATTCGATGGCCGAGTTGATCGAAGGGTTCTTGCCGTGGCGGGATATGGAGTCGGTGGATGAGATGGCGCAGACGAAGAAGATTTTGAAGCATGAGATGATTTTTCCGTAAGTGTGAATGTGCTTTATTGAGAATGGAGGCGGGGCTCAGTTTTAGTCGCATACGTAATAGAGGCAGAAAGAAGCAGAGAAGCCAGACAGTCTAAGTTCTCTGCGTCTCTCCTCGACAGCAAGAAAAAGAGAGCGCGAGACGCAGAGAAGACAGACTGTCTAGCTTCTCTGCGTCTCACCTAATGAATTTGGGAAGAACCTCGAGTTTCTGACTGCCCGGTGGATTTGATGACTTTTTTTTTGTTTTCTGCCGAAAAAAAACCTGGGAAGCTGCAATTTTGACAAATTTCGAGTTTTTGGGTCCCACCACGAAAATCGAAAAGTCGGCGTATCTCTGTCAATGCAGGTTACCGCAACTTCAAATAGCAATATTTGAATTCAACTTTTGAAGAGCTTCAACATGAGTATAATCATGCCTTGGTTTGGAAAAAAAATTGTTTTGGTCTTGCCGCGAAATTTATGTTTTCGCGGCGAGCTGTCAAGGAGGAGAGACGCAGGGAAGCCAGACATTCTGTATTCTCTGCGTCTCACGCACTCTCTCCCTAGATGTCAAGGAGAGACCCAGAGAAGCGATACTTCCTGTTTTCTCTGCGTCTCTTTTAGAGAATGATGCGAGACGCAGAGAAACTAGAGTGTCTGTCTTTTCTGTGTCTCCGCTCTCGGCACGCTTTCTCTGCCTCTAGCTGTCAAGGAGAGACCCAGAGAAACTAGACAGTCTAGCGCCTCTGCGTCTTTCTCTCATCCACAAAATCCTCCCTAATTTTCCAGATCCATGCCATCCCGATTCGCGAGTTTCGACCGTAACCTTCGTCGCCTGAAGCAGACCTCCACCCCAGACTACGTGAAATTCCAAAGTATTCTGGCGAGTTGTGTGAAGTATGTCGACGATAACGCGGAGTTTGAATGGGATGTTTTGGAGGTGTAACTAACTCGAATTGAATAAATATTTATTTTGATAGAAAAATGAATTTTTTGAAAATTCAGAAAAAATATATGGATATCACAGTGAAAAAAAAAATGAAAAATTGCGTAAAATCAGAAAAAATTAAGTAAAATTTTTAAGAATTAGGTTCATAAATAAATAAATAAATAAAAATTTGATAGAAAATTCTGTACATATTGACTAGCACTTTGTGATTCAGCTATTCGGATTGACTACTGATTGAGGACTCTTCTAGAAATAAAAAACGAAAATTATCGATTTGAGCATTTTGGAATGAGTTGCAAACGGAGAGGAGGTAAAATAAAGAAAATGGGGAAAGAAAAGACACTCAATATTACTTAAAAATGCGTCCTTGTCGTGATAAAGCGTCCGGACGATTCGGTTGACTGTACTGGGGGACGTTGTAGTTGACGGGCTCGACGTCTGGACGGTAGCCGGAGGGTTGGCCCTGGAAAATGTGGAAAATTTTGTGCGAGACGCAGAGAAGCTAGATTGTCTGACTTCTATGCGTCTCGCGCTCTCCATTTCTTGCTGTCGAGGAGAGACGCAGAGAAGCCAGAAAGCCTGGTATCTCTGCGTCTCGCACTCTTTATTTCTAGCTGTCGAGCAGAGACGCAGAGAAGCCAGAAAATTTGGTATCTCTGCGTCTCACGCTCTATTTCTAGCTGTCGAGGAGAGACGCAGAGAAGCTAGATTGTCTGGCTTCTCTGCATCTCGCGCTCTATTTCTAACTGTCGAGGAGAGGCGTAGAAAAGCCAGAAAGTCTGGTATCTCTGCGTCTTGCGCTCTCTATTTGTAGCTTCCAAGGAGAATTTCTACTCACCATCAATGCCTGAAGTCTCTGATTGAAGACACCCCCGTCATCTGGAGCGACACCTCCAGAAGTGGAAATGTAGTTCGGATTGGTGACCTGTCCACCGTAAGAGGGTGGCATTTGTCCCATTTGTTGAAGGTTCTGGTTGTTAGTGCTCAGCTGGTTTGGCATGGAAACTTGTTGGGATGATGGGATGTTGACCGGGTTGCCGAACTCGTTGAGCACGCTGGAAATTTTCTATTTAGGTTAGTAGAGGGAACAGAGAAGCTAGATCATCTGGTTTCTCTGCGTCTCCTTTTTTTCTCACTGTTTATCTCTTTCTTCTAGCTGTCCAGGAGAGACGCAGAGAAGCTAGAGCGTCTGGCTTCTCTGCGTCTCGCGCTCTCTACTTCTAGCTGTCGAGGAGCGACACAGAGAAGGTTGAGCGTCTGGTTTCTCTGCGTCTCTCTCCCCTTTCTTCTCCAGTGTTTGGAGGGTGAGGAGAGACGCAGATAAGACAGACTTCTGGCTTCTCTGTGCGCGCGCTCTCTCTCTCTCTCTCTCTCTCTCTCTCTCTCTCTCTCCTCTCTCCCCTCCTTTTTGAGGGTGAGGTGAGACGCAGAGTAGCCAGACAGTCTGTCTTCTCTGCGTCTCTCCCTCTCCCCCTCTCTTCCAGTGTTTGTAGGGCGAGGAGAGACGCAGAGAAGCAAGACTCTCTGTCCCCTCTGCGTCTCTCTCTCTCTCTCTCTCTCTCTCTCTCTCTCTCGTCCTCTCGAGGGCGAGGAGAGACGCAGAGAAGCCAGACTGTCTGCCTTCTCTGCGTCTCTCCCTCACAAAATGCTTACGTTCCAATCCTCGGTGCATTCGTATGCGCGCTAACCGCTATCTGATGCTGACTATTGACACTATTCCCCAGACCGTTCCCATTCAACCCGCCAACCTGATTTTGCGGATTGTTACTGAAATTCATGAGGATATTACCAACAAAACTGGAGGATTGGTTACTTATTAAACCCATATTTCGGTGTCTGATAGCTCGGCTGGGCTCCGAACCCATTCTGATTCGAGTTAGTATTTCCAGAGGAGACAGAGGGTCTGAAATTGGAACGAAAGGTGCGGGTTAGGAACACACTGGAGGGGTTAGGATTGGAGCGCGTTTGCATAATGGATTTTTTGAAAAAAAAAGAAAAAGTCAGGAAAAACTCACTGAGAACCGGTGTATCCGCTGTTGATATTGGAGTTGAAGTAAGCAGGCTGAAAATTGTTTTTTTGCTGCTTTCGCGGTTGGACCCAAAACCAAATTTTTCGGAACCTAGTCATGATTATACTCATTTTGAAGCTCTGAGAAAGCTGATTCCATTGGTGTCATTTCCGCTGGAAATGGACGAAAATTGACCGAGATACGGTAGATTTTGATCTACCTAAAAAGGCGCCAAAAACTCACAGACATGGTGCGCCTTTAAACGAAAAATCTAGACAAACTACGGTGTCGTAAAGTCTGATGTGGAGTCTGCAAACACTATGACCTATGTTGCGTCAAAAATGATATGACGTAAGGTGCGATGCCGACTCCGTAAACATCACGCACCGGACACCATCACGTCAAGTTGCACACTCAAAACTCAATGCACCTTCGTTTAAAGGCGCATGAAGTTTTTGATCTACCTAGCGAGGGAAATGGCGTGAATGGCAAAAAATGAATTGTCGGAAGGTATAATGCCGACCCCGCAAACACCACGCACCAGACACCATCACGTCAGGTTGCACACTCAAAACTCAATGAATTTTTGTTTTAAAGCGCGTGAAGTTTTTGATCGACCTGCATGGCGCCAAAACTTGGCAAAACATGATGCGCCTTTAAACGAGAAATCTAGACAAAACAAAATGTCGTAAAGTTTGTTGTCTATTCTGCAAACACCATCACCCTAGGCTGCGTCAATAAATGATATGTCGTACGGTATGATGCCAAGCCCGCAAACACCACACACCCGACATCATCACGACAGGATCTAGACTCAAGACTCGATGCACTTTCGTTTAAAGGCGCATGAAGTTTTTGATCTACCTAGCAACAAAAAAAGTCGCAATGGGCAAAAAATGTATTGTCGTAAGGTATGATGTTGGGTCTGCAAACACCAAGCACCCGACGCCTTCAAGTCATGTTACAGAATCGAGACCAAATTTCGTATAAAGGCGCATGTAGTTTTTGATCTACCTAGCAAGACACATGACATAAATGGCGCGAAGATGTATTATCGTAAGGTATGGTGCCGACTCCGCAAACACCACGCACCTTACACCATCACGTCAGGTTGCAGACTTAAAAACCCCTGCGGCTTTGTTCAAAGGCGCATGTAGTTTTTGATCTACCAGAATTTGATCTACCTAGCAAGACGGATTGTCGTAAGGTTCAATGTCTAATCTGCAACCCCCACTCACCGCCTGTCGCCTCATCTCGGGTCCAATATTCTGTCCACTAGATCCTGTTCCCTGGTATGGCTGAACATTGTACTCGGTATTCCCATTCACTCCATTCACCCCATTCAAGTTCACCACCCCATTGACTGCAGGGTGATATCCAGAGGGTTGCCGAGAGTTTTGCATCGCTTGCTGCTGATTATTGATTCGTTCCTGTTGCATTTGAGCGACTGTTGGGTTCCCATTGACGTATTGTCCGTTCTGGTACTGTCCTGTCATTGGAACATTCATCGGGACGTTTTGAGCGTTCACGGGGACTCCGTAGTTCTGGAGTTGTTGGTTAGCCTGGGTGTTCTGGTTCATGTTCGGTGGTTGCTGCTGCCCTTGCCCAGTAATTGCCCCATAAACATTGCTGCCGAGTGTCCCGATTGCACTTCCAACTTGCCCAACGAATTGCCCAGTGGCATTCATCATTTGCCGTGGCATGCCACTCAACGGAATCCATCGACTATCATTCGGTCCGTTGCTTCCATAGGAGACTTGCATGTGTTGTCGGTTACGGTAATAGTTCTCAAAGTCCTGTTGGTTTTGTTCGATGGTATTCGCCTGGGCGTAGGTTCTCCACTCTGGAACGAAGAGATAGAAGCAGTCCTGTTGCTTGATGTTCAGGTATTGGTCGTTGTTGTCGGAGGCGTTTCGCATTATTCCGTATTGTGGGAGGCAGAAGTCGTAGCAGTCGGTGCAGCGGCGGTCTGGAAGATTTCAGAAGTTTCGTGGGAATTTCGCATAGAAGAAAGATACCGCTACCCTATTTTTTTCAGTTTTTGACTGAATCAAAGAAAGATGGCCCACCGGGCTCACCGAGCACTTCAAATTCACAATTTTGTGCTCAGAAACATATCAAAATATCATTCCCAATGAGTTCTACACCCCCTGAAACTTAGTATCCCCGTCAGACCAACTTTGGCTCCTTTTCACCCCTTTCCAAACTCAAAATCTCAAAAAACCAAGTTCACCACTAGACTCCCCGTAAAATTCCAACCCGTCACCTATTTTTGTGGAGCTCTAGCTCAAAGTGTCGTAAAATCAAGTGCACGGTACGCAAACACCGCGACTGCGTACCTTGCACCAGACCTCACGACACTTTGATCCACGGCTCTGGAAAAATGGGGCGTGGGGTGAAATTTTACCAGGAATTCAGTGGTGAGCTTGGATTTTGGTAATTTTGGATTTCAAGACCACAAAAGGCTGAGTTTTGATATGTTTGAGGGCTCAAACTTTGGGTTTGAAGGTTAGCGGAGGCCGGGTCCGGCGGAGGGGGGTACTGTAACAAAATCAGGTCTACGAGCTGAATTTCCTATATATTTGTACAGAAAAAAGCCCTTTTTTCCGTGTTTTCTTGTTCCAGGATTCCATTTTTCTATATCCCAAATTTTCCGTTTAAAATTTCCCGCCAAAAATTGCAAGGCCACATCTCTTCAGAATTTTCTTAACATCTGTTCATTGCACTTGAGTGACAGGTAACCTAGTAATCCCCAATCGAGATAATTGTACAAAGAGGACCATTACTCCTCAGTCTGCCCCCCTAACCATTCATTGAGAATACATACAAACACTCAACAATGTTCGCCCTCCTCAACCTCCCCCACGTCGCCTACCGTTTGGTTTTAAAATCGATGGATTTCGTTGACATGTAAGTGGTTTTTTTTCGGTTTTCCGTGAAAGTCAAACAGTTGTCCATGTTATAATTATTTCAGTTTAAGAGCTATTGATTTTTTAGAGTCAATATGTCCGTTTGCACCAAAAAAATGGGTCTCATCACGAAAGGCAACATGTACCGATTAAAAAACTGGGATGTTGTTGTGGATAAAAATCTAGGAATCGTCTTCAGAAGAAGAGAAGAATTTGATGAGATTTGTGTGTTTGGAGCTGTAGACAGAGAGCACCGGCTAAGAGAAGCTGCCGAGCATGTCTGTGCTCTTTTCCGCTCTAAAGTTCACACAATTCGAATTGAAAATGGTGACTGTTGGATGCTGGATTGGGTAAATAGAACTTGTCAGGGTATTTCTAAGGTGAGATTTCCTTCTTTTGCTTCTCAATATGAAAAATTTCGAATAACCGGCAAAATTTTTGAATTATCGGATTCCCGCCAAAACTACTGCATTTTTGGATTCCCGCCAAAAATTTCTGCATGTAGGAGTTCCCGGCGAAACTTGAATTTTTCAATTCCCACCAAAATTTTGAAATTTTTGAATTGCCTCCGAAATTTCTGTAACTACCGTAGCCCTACGGTACTTTCCTAACACTTTTCAAGTTTACAGGTTGTATACCAAGATAAGCACATTAACAACGGTGACTTAACCCATATTCTGAAAAACTGCTCAGCAGAAACCTTGGAAATCAGAACCCGTCCTCAAAAAGGGTTCCAATATAACCAAGACTTTGGGACCTTCAAAACCTTCTTGTCAATGACGGGTGACTTCTTGACAATTGATAACTTAATGGCGATGAGCTGTTCAAAGATTCAAATAGGAATGCCCCAATTCAAAAGTTCCGATGTGAATCGATTTCTGAAGAATTGGTTGAATGGGGGTTCATCGAATTTGGAATTCTTGAGAATCGGGGTGTCAATGCTTGAGGAAGAATTGGTTCTTACTGGTTTGGAGGATTATGTAAGACGAACCGAAAACAAGAGGATGTATACCTGGTAAGGTTTTCCAGGATATATTTCCCGGGTATTTTTCTTCTTCTCCGGGACTCATAAATCAGACATATAACTTTTTTTGGAATCCCGAGAAATACCCAAGATTCTCCAAAATCCGGGAATGTTTCAGTAGTCCTTGGTTTGATTTTTGAATCCCAAAAAAGTTGAAGATATCCGAAAAAATTCCTAATTTTTTATTTCAGGAACCACACATTCCTGAAGTGCGGCCTACTCCCAACCCAACACGAATTCGATGGATTGGAGGTTCACAGAAAGGATGGGACAGTCGCTTCACTCCTATTCAAGGGGTCTACTGTATTTGGAATGCTTGTTTTGAAATAATAAACTGTTTTTATTTTTGAATTTTTACTGTAGTTTTGACTTCCAGCCAAAATTACTGCTTTTTTGAGTCCCCCTCAAAATTTTTGAATTTTTGAATTACCGGTGAATTTTCTGCTTTTTTTGAATTCCCACCGAAAATTTTGAATTTTTGAATTCCCATCAAACTTTCTGCATTTTTGGATTCCCGCCCAAGTTTTTGAATTTTTGAATTTCCGCCAAAATTTTTCATTTTGCACTCCCGCCAAAAACTCACTCCTCTGATCAGAAGTCTGCTGTAATTGCACAATTCGTGATCCGTTACACTCGGGGATTGGTGGATTGAACATGCTCTGGCCCTGTAACTTTTTTGAGTTTACGTCCGAAAATTGTCAATAGAGCGCAGTGCACTCACCGAACTGGTCATCTGCATTGGCGCCGGAATCCACGACCAAACTTGTTGCCATCCATCGGTTTGGTCACGTCTTAGCACGGAACTCTTCGCAGCCTTTCTAACATCTCCAGCGTTTGGCATTGAGGATCGGTCGAGTGGGAGGATGAAGCAGTAGAGATTCTTTCCGTTGGCATTTAGGGATTGATCGATGACCACTACTTGGTTCTGGAAAATATTTTTGTTGCAAAGGTTATTGTCGTAAGGTTTGGCGCTCAGTACGTAAACACCATGTTCTATATTTTTATTACAAAATACAATTCTTTGAAATCACAAAAAGTCTTCAGTATTCACGACAAAACTGTTCAGAATTTTGTCGTTTTCTCTGCCGTCTCTCACTCTCTCACCTCTCACTTTAAAGGCGCATAACTCCGTTCAAATTAGAGCTTTTGGCTTGATTTGTAGACCAAATCATAGGGAATCCAATGGGCTATCTAGTGGTATAAAATTATGAGTTTTTGTATGATTTCATTTTTTTTTTGGCAGCTGTGCGAGTTCTGAACTTTGTATCACTAGAAAGCTCTTAAAATTCCCTTCAAAATGGTCCAAAAACCAGCTCAAAAGCTCTATTTTGAAGGAAATCTTGCGCCATTAAAGTTGGAGGCGAGAGAGCATGAGACGCCAGAGAAGCAGTCAATCGTTTTCTCTGGCGCCTCTCACTCTCGCGCCTTGAATTTTGGAAGCGCATAACTCGCTTCAAAATTGAGCTATCGGGCTGGTTTTTTGACCAATCTGTGAAGGATTGTAAGGGCTTCCCGGATTTCCTAAATTCAATGTACGAACCTGATTAAAATCATAGTAATTGATATAATTCCCCTTGATCGGTGGTGCTCCTTGAATCTGGAATCGGATCCTGTCCCCTTTCTCAACCTTCATATCAATTTTCGACGTCGAATTCTGTCCATTGGTCAGAGCGAGTGGGGCATTCCAACTGAATTGTGCTTCCTTTGGAGTTGGAAGTACTTGAGACAGTATAATGGCGATGACAGCGGCGACAACAAGAGTCAGAAGGAGGCAGAGCAACCATCCGCATGTGCTTGACCTTGAGCAGCTGGAATCACAAAAAAAATTACAGCAGCTGGAATTTTAGTGACTCGCTGGTAGAGAGCACATAGAGGCCAGACAGTCGGTATTCTCTGCGAATCACGCTCTTACTGTTAACTTTCGAGAAGAGACGCAGAGAAGTGAGATTGTCTGTCTTCTCTGCGGCTCTCTCTCTCTCTCTCTCTCTCTCTCTCTCTCTCTCTCTCTCTCTCTCTTCCCCTCTCTCAATATAAACGGCCCTCTCTTTCCGCCGCCGACCTTGCAAGCATGGTCTAGTGGCTAACGCGCGCGACTGGTAATCTACAAGCGGGGGTTCGAACCCCACCCAGTCCCAGACTTTTTTTCTTTATTTTTTTATCCTCCCAACTCACAAGTTCTTAATTTCCTGCAATCTATTTCTCTTCGGTCCTCCCGAATTCTTATCCTTCGAGTCCTTTCTACCCTTCCTCTTCTGAATCGTCGGCGGCGATGGATTGGGGGCGAGCACAAGAGAAGCGGATCTAGAGCCTTGCATACTCCCGGAGCTGTGAATTGTGCCAGCAGGACGTGGGATTGATACTAGCCGTGGGTCATTAGAGTAGACCTTCTGTGGCTGGAGGGGTTGACCTTGGGTCTGAAAATTAGGAAAGTAGTGCCACCCTATAAGGAGGTTTGGGCTAAAAATAAACGACTAGCGCACCTCGGTGACAGTATCCCGACTGGTGCTTCTACCACTATCGCCGTCATCAATGTAGCGGACCGACTGAATTCGCGCGTGCACCGTCTCAACCTCCTAGACATACAACAAAGGATTTTTTTACAAAAAGGAGAGGTTCCGTTATACTGGGAGCTTACCGAGAACTGCGTAGTGAATACGGTAGGCTGCTGGTTTTGTTGAAGGCCCATTAGGGATGATGCTCTAGAGTTGACAGAAAAAGTGGTGGACATTGGAGCCGCTGGGCGGGGTGGCTGAAAGAAAATCTGGATGAGGGGTGGGGTCCTTAGGAAAAGTGTTTACCGGTTGCTTTTTGGGGTCCCCACCAACATCTACGAGGTTCGCCCAGCTGCTATTCTTACGTTGTCCTGTCATGGATTCTGGAAAAATCGGAAATTAGAGGTCCCTGAACCCCAAAAAACCCTCAAAACCAACTCACGATTGGGTCCAGTGCCGGACATTGTGCTCCATGAGTCCTCGGTCGCCGCGGAGTTACGATAGGACGGTGGTGGTCCTGAAGAGAGTTATTGTTATTCGATATATATTCCATTAAGTCAACATTATGGGGCTGGGAAGGGGATGCTCTCTTCTCTCTCTCTCTCTCTCTCTCTCTCTCTCTCTTTTCCTCTTACCCCCACAACACAATAACAGTTGTAGAAGTGTTTGTATTGGAGAGGACCCAAAAGGGGTGAGATAATCCTTCTGTGAATCTTTTTTGAGAGGGTGGACATCCGGAAAAACAGACACACAGATGGATTTTTTGATAGGTTTTTCTCTGATTTTCAAAAATAAAAAAAATGTTAGGACATCCGGACAAACAGATTTCGGACAGAATGGACATCCGGATAAATAGATTTTGGACAGACAGGACATTCGGACAAACGGATTCTGAGCAGAGTGGACAGCCGGAAATACAGTTTTTGGACAGGATGGACATCCGGACAAACGAAAATCGGACAGGATTATCATCCGGACAAACGGATTTTGAACAGAATGGACATCGGGATAAATAGAGTCTGGAAAGAATGGACATCCGGATAAACAGATGCCGGACGGAAAGCACATCCGGACATGCAGACAGATTCTGGACAGAATTATCTACTGGACAAACAGATAAGTGGACAGAATGGACATCCGGACAAACAGATTCCGGACAGAATGGACATCTGGATAAACAGAGATGTGGTGGATTTCTTGGAGGGTTTTTGTATCCAAATGTGTCAAGTCAAGGACATCCGGACAAACTGATTTTGGACAAATTGGACATCGGGATAAACAGATTCCGGACAGAATGGACCTCCAGACAAACAGATTCCGGACAGAATTTTCTCAATTTTTTTTCAAGTTCTGATAAAATCGCCGCTTCATTTATAACAATTTTTTGAATTCCCTCCAAATTTCCAAAAATCCAAAAAATCCAAATAACTACCGTACCTGTCCAATAAAACACACTCCTCTGATTCAAAATCATAGCAAAACCAGGTTCATAAATTCATGAATAAAACAGAATTAGGACCCAGATAGGGCTTCTGGGGGGACACTGACCAGGTGTCCCGGGAGGGGTTCATATTACCTTTCAGGAGAAGGGCACCTTCTTAAGGAAATGAGAATATTTATCTATTAAGCTAATGGGGAGGGGGTCTTACCGCGAAAAAAGAGGAAATGAGAAAAAGAGACTGTGTGAAATCGAGAGACTCAGAGAAATCGTCAAAAAATATGGTGGATAACAGTAAAGAGCCCCGAGAAAAAACTGTGAAAAACTGAGAGACCTAGAGAAATTTGAAAATTTTTTTTCCAAAACTGTATACCGTTCCAAAAACTGTTTATTGAATTCCGATTTGCCTCACTTCTATCACTATTTGCATATGGTATTAGTTCAAGTAGGCAGGGAATTTATGTTGATGTACCCCCTGTTATCTATTTTTCAGGGAATATGCTGCTAGGGGTAACTTTTTCCAGATTATTTCCAGATTTTTCAACGCAAAAAAAATGCTTACCTTGACCCCGTGGCTCGTGATCCAATGCCGGAAACTGAGTGACTATCTGATTGGGTCGTGACATATTTTTGGTCTTGTTTAACCAACCCACCGGTCTGGAAAATGAACAAATTGAAAGAAAAAGCTGAAAAAATGAATAAGGACATTAACTCGAAATGATGGTTTTCAAGAAAATTTATGAATATTTTTCAATGCACAGAATATAGAAAAAAACATTTTCGATCAATCAAAAAATCCAACAAAAGAGGATTTTTTCCTTAGGGTTAATTGTTAGAGGGGGTACATTTTTCAACCTAAAAGTCCGTCAAAAGTCAGAAATTCAGATTTTTTTTTGAAAAAAAAAGCTGCTAACTGCAAAAATAGAGATTCCAGCATTTTAGATAAAAGTGTCGAAAACTCAGAGGTGCCTTCAAGTAATCAGAAAGTTTCTTGTGAAATTGTGAACTTGAATACGCATTAAAAAATTCGAGACTCTTCTTGTATTTGAATCTAGCGCAAAAACGATGTAATATGTTGGAGCCTACCCAGTAGGTTGGTACTCAACTGCTATAGGAATGATCAACAGCTATGTTGTAACTGCTATTGTCTCAACTGCTATATTTGGCTCTTCTGCTTTGGATCAACTGCTATTTTTGACCCTTTTGATGTCTCAACTGCTATGGCTATTGCTATAGCTATTGCTATGGCCATGGCTATCGTTATGGCTATAGCAGTTAATGCAGAAGAACCAAATATAGCAAATGAGACAACAGCAATAGCAGTTGAGACACTAGCAGTTCCAACATAGCAGTTGATTGCTCCATAGCAGTTGAGTATTTGCCCTACAAAAAATTCCTGGATCCTCAAAAAAATCTGGAATCCACGATTCGTAAAGTAGAGTTCGCATGCAAGAACTGTACACATCAAAGATGAGAATATGAATAAGTGAAACATAAGAAACAAAAGAGCAAAAGTTTGTTGTCATCTCCTCTCTCTCTCTCTCTCTCTCTCTCTCTCTCTCTCTCTTTCCCTCTGACGATTCATTGGCGGTATGCGCAGTAGAAGACTGTATACATTTGCAAATGCAGAAGCTCCTTCTTCTTTTATTCCAAACTCCCCGTATATCAAAACAAATAAAGCGTAATCTTGAGCCCCCATTTCCCTCACCGAAAGTTGTATGCGGGGAGGAATGAGGGAACGGTTGGAAGGGAAGGGAAAACATCAGTTGCACATGGTTTACAACTGAACTTTGTGCCTCTGTTTGTGCATAATTAGGAAGAGCGGGAGGCTTTTGAAGATGATTTAGAAACCAATGAAACACTTGGTCAAAAAGACTGGTCACGTTGGGATCAAAAATGTCATTTTCTGATGGATGAGGACTAGGAGCATATCTAGGTTTTCTTCAGAGCTATCAAAAAGTGATCAACTAGAGAAATGTTAATCAATAAATTTTAAACATTTTGTTAGTTGAAAATTTTTTGATAGCTTTTAAGATAAACGAGATATCCTGCTTTGAACATACAGTGCTACCGTAAGGTCGGTAATGGAGGTACTGTATGTTCAAAACAGCATAGCTCTGTTGTCTTTAGAGCTATCAAAAAGTGATTAACTAGAGAAATGTTTGGCAATAGATTTTAAATATTTTGTCAAATGAACATTTTTTGATAGCTCTAAAGATAATTGAGATATGCTGCTCTGAACTTGCAGTGACTAGGTAGGCGATCGAATCGGAAGATAGCTAGTCCTGCATTTTTCGAGAATTATGGGCTTCCTGGGTTTGAACACTCTAAGATTGAATTCTAAAATTTGTGATTCTAATCGAAGAAAATGTCGAAAAACAGTTCAAATTACATCTAAATAGATAGCAAAAATACCATCTAAAAGTGTCAAGAATGACTTAGGATTCGGATTTATCCAGGGGACTTATTACTGTAAGTCATGGATACGGCTCAATTCGATACTTTATGTTTAGAGCAGCATATCTTGGTTGTCTTGAGAGCTATCAAAAAGTTTTTAACTGATAAAATTTTCAAAATTTATTGGTGAACATTTCTTCAGTTGGTCATATTTTGAAAATTATAACAATACCCGAGATACGCAGCATATCTCGGTTGTCTCAAGAGTTATCAAAAACTAATCAACTAATAAAATGTTTAAAAAATTGTGTTAAACATTTTACTAGTTGATCACTTTTTGATAGCTTCAAAGACAATTGAGATATGCTGCTCTGAATATAAAGTGATACATTGAAGATGTTATGGGCCCGTAGTACAGGGATTGTAGTGGAAAGGTGAGCCTAAATCCAAACTAGCGATAAATTCGTAATGAAAATATAGTGCTCAAATGCTCAATTTTGACCCTAAATTGACTTTTCCAGCTAATTGTTCCCGAGCAATCAGGAAAAAAATTGGTTGAAAAAATCAAAAATTCTCAAATTTCGAAAAACATTTTTTTTTACAAAAATCGAAATTTCTATAATTTTTATGACTCCAAAAGTCCTAGAACTCAACGAAAAAAAAATTGCAATCGATGTGTCAAAAATGTGTACAAAAAGACTGTCCAGGACACAAAAGGCAGCGAGCACCACCACTTAACGGATTACGGTATGTTGAGTACATCAGGAAGTCGGAAGCCTCTGAAAAAAAACTTCCGAAAAAAAACACGATGACCATCATCATCATGGAAAATTTGTGTATATATATATATACATGAAATTCGGAAAATAAGTTGAAAAGGAGACCCCGAATATTGGCGGTAGGGGTGGGTGAAGGGGGGTGGAAATCGGAGGGACGTAGGGGGTTGGTCAGTTAGAAAGAGAAGGTCAAACGCAAATATTTGGTGTTTTCCGAGAGAGATGTTGGCTCGGGAAGTCTCTCTCTGCTGGGAGCTGCTGTGGCTGTACTACTAGAACACGGGAACACCTTGGTGGGTACACAAACATAACAGGAAAATATGTATATGGGGGAAAAGGAAGCAACCGGCGAGAACGGAAGCGAAATGGGAAGGGAGCAGCGATTTTGAGCATGGAATTCGGAAAATCTGAAATGGTTGACGCGTCTCAGGCGCTTCAGCAGATTTTTGTTTCGGCTCCTGGTTCTTGGGATCTTAGGGGTTGTGGCACTAGATTTCTGGGGACTGAAAGTTAGCTTTAAAAAAATCATAGAGAACCATAAACGTGGTTGACGCGCCTACGGCGCTTCGGCAGACCATTTATTGACAGCTAGATCTCATGAAGAAGGGGTTGTGGCACCAGATTCCTGGAAAATAAAAATTAGGAGAATGAGAGTAATGGAAAATATGATCGGCAGCGCTAGCCACTACACCACCGCGGCGCCACGCAGACGAGGGGGAAGAGGGCGTACATATTGGTGCGCTTTCCTGCTTCTCCTCGGTACCTGCCCCGCCTGAAAATGAAAAACAAAAAAACGTACAGTACTTTTTGGATTTTATTGATTTTCGGATCGATATTAATGTTATTATGGGAATCATTGAATTGAATGGGATTAACAATCATTGTGAAGAAGTGGTCATAATCGAGAAAGAATCCGAGATTCAAGGCTTGGGAGAGAGAAATGAAAGAGGAAACTGGGGTTGATGATCATAATCAAAACATAAAAAATAATAACTTGAACTTATTTGGTACTTATAATAGAGGTAGAGACTAGCAATTCTCGCCTTCGGCTCGAATTGCTAGACGCGGCTGCGCCGCGTGTGCGCGGCTTCGCCGCGCGGGCGGCTGCGCCGCCCGATACGCGGCTTCGCCGCTTAAGAAACTCGGCTTCGCCGTGTTTACAGCCGTTATGTGAAATGAGCGCTCGACTGATTGCGAACTTGTTGAATTCTACTCAAATTTACTCAAATTTACTGCACTCGATTTATATTCCTATTTGAAACCACCAATAGGAAAAGTCATTATCACATGATTTCGAATCAAAATATACTCAAATATGTTTCCAAAAAAAAATAACAAAAATAATAGCACTGCGGGGGTTTGAACCCCGACCGGCTATTCCAAAGCCATCTTCACTGCCCACTGCGCCAATCGGCCACACCTGGGAGGCTACTCATGCTGCCCTCAAGTAGATGATCACTGTCGACACCGTGAGTGGTGTGCAACGGGCCTGCGGTGGTGGAGTGTTACACTTGTGCGGATGGGTTCGATCGAGAAATAAAACTAACTTCGCCAATACTTATCCTATCGAAATTTTGTTCCGGCCATCCATTAGATATCGGTTTGAAATGATGTTTAGTCAAAAAAACAGAACATTTTTAGTTGAAAAATCAGATTTTTTTCGGTCTCAGACGATTTCCTCAGTACAAAATTTTCGTTTTTTGAGTTTTTCGCGAAACTTTTCAACTGAGACCCCACATGAAATTTATACCAATCGATAGAGAATTTTCTCCTCTACAAAAAAGTGTCTTTACAATCCTGGTTTTCGCGAAAAAACCGACTCAAAAACTTCAAAAAATAAGGTGGCGGAAAAGAGGGGAGAGACGCGTTTTTTGTCTTTTTTTCTCTTCCTTTCGAAGTTTCAGCAAGATCAGTGATATATAAGGCCGCGCTCGTAACTCCATCTTTTTCAGGAGCAAAAAATACCCCCAGAAACGAAAATTTAGATTGATACGACTTTCCCAACTCGAGATTTGAGAAGGAAAGTGAAAAAAATACCCAAAAAATGGTCATTTTTGGTGATTCACTCTTTTATCGTTTTCAAAGCTCAAACCTAATATTTTTAGATGGGGTTTTGACTACGATTTAGAGAATTTTATGCTTAATCTAAGTTTTGAAGCAGAAGTCAAAATCTCAAAAACTGGCCGAGTTAGAAGCGATAAACCCCGAAACCCTCAGTACTAAGGCGCGCGTTGAAAAGAACACTTTTTGTTCCGGAGCTCATAGAGATGCTCCAAGAGCTCCAATCACACTCCCTTTTGGTCGCCACTGCGGGACAGACTTTTCCAGAGCGCCCCCAAATTTTCAGACCGATATCTCTATTCCGAGCCGAGTTATTAATGCAGTTCTGAGCGTGACATTTTTTTGTTACAAAAACGTTGAAAAAAATAGGCTCCGCCCACAAAACGTGCAAGGGTGAACTTTCGGGATATAAAGGAGAAGGCAGACATATGAAGTTTATGGGGAAGAAAGAGTATCGGGTCCATAAAAAACAACAAAAGAGAGAGAGAGAGAGCGCAGAGAAGCTAGACAGTCCCGCTTCTCTAGGTCTCTCCTCGACAGCTGGAGAGGGAGCGCGAGACGCAGAGAAGAGAGACAGTCTAGCTTCTCTGAGTCTAGCAGAGAGAGAGAAAGGGGGAAAAGGAGAGAGAGAGAGAGAGAGAGAGAGAGAAAAAAAAAAAAGAGAGAGAGAAAAAAAAGAGAGAGAGAAAAAAAAGAGAGAGAGAAAAGAGAGAGAAAGAGAGAGAGAGAATTAAGCCCAATAATTGCGGTTAGTGATCGTCATGGCGTTTATCTCCTCCGAGACCATTTCGATGTATCGCTCCGCCAAAATCTCCGCGACCATATCCTGGGTGACGTCTTCATCGAACTCTCTGGAGATCTTCTCGGCGTACTCGCCCATGCCTTTGAGGCGGCTGAAATAGAGAAAAGGGTTAGATTTGGCTGGAAGAGCTGTCTAGGGGGAGCTGAGCCTTGACGGCTTGGGTCTGCTTAAGCTTAACCAGCTACAGTCTGCTCAGCCTAGTCGACTATGATATGCTTAGCCTGTTAGCAGCTAAGTTGTAGGCCTCACCGGTTCCGGTCTGCTAAGCCTACCGACTAGGATCTGCTTAGCCTACTGGCTACGCTCTGCTAAGCACACCGGCTTATCGGCTAGGCTCTGCTAAGCACACCGGCTGTGCTTAGCCGGCTACGTTGAGCCTAACCTCACCGGCTACGGTTTGCTTAGTCTAGCCGGCTACGTACTACTGAGTCTCAACACTCTGCTTAGCCCCACCGGCTACGGCCTGCTTAGCTTTACCAACTACGGTCTCCTTTCCCACCCCATATTTCCCCCAAAGCTTACTTATGAGTCTTGAAGTTGTTGTGCCCTCTCTTGGCGAGGTTCTCCGCTGCGTAGAGCACATTTGGCACGGCCGGTGGTTGATAAGACACCTGGTGCCCGAACGAGAGTTGGTAGGTCACATTCATGGCCTCATTTTTGGTCCATCCCGAGTCATTCACTAAGATGGTGTATCTGGTTGGGCGGACAGTTCCCTGGAAATCAAAATCTTTAGAATTCAGGTCCAACAACCTTCAAACTTACGATCAATGGTGTCTGACAGCACAGGACGAATTCATCGAATCCATGAGCATTGCCCACGGTGTCCACACAGGTTCCGGACGGCACATTCTGCTCTCCCGGCTTGTTTCCCTCGATGCGCTCCGGGAAGATTCGAATCCTGGAGCGACGCTGCACCAGGATCACCACGAATCTTGGAGCGTACTCCTCCTTGTACTTGAGACAAGCCTCACGCATCTCATCAACCTCCTTCTGGATCTGTTCGTAGTCTCCCTCACCGGATCCGATGCGGTAGATGACCAGCTGCTCCGGGAGCTTACCCTCGGCTTCCAGGTATCCCTCGAGGCAGATTCGGAACTTTACGTCGAGGCGTCTGAAAAATATATGGTTGGGGGAGTTTCAGACACTAGAAAACTTACGTGAGCTTGTGGAGCCGGGTGTCCTGGAAGTATGTGAAGCCACCCAACTGAGAAGCGTGACGAAGGGAGTAGGCGACGCCCACCGATGTCGGATCTCCGTCATAGATGTCCTTTTGGATATCGAATCGGGAGCGCGCACCAGTGTGCGAGAGCTCGAATCCGATGAACTGGGTCCGGTGATAGAGCTTCTTGTGCAACTCTCCGGCGTCCGTGCACGCGTTTCCATTGCGATGTTTCTCAGCGATCTGCACGTAGAAATTGGTGCCACCACACTTTGGATTCAGCTTGCGGAGCACGTTGTTGATGGTCTGTGCTCCTCCGCCTCCCTGTCCAAACTTTCTGGCAGTGTCCGTGGTGATTTGCAACGTCTGCATTCCAATCTTCTCCTCATAGTACTTCATGTAGTCGTGCATCAACGGCTTCTTCTCCTCCACGATTCCAATGACGATGGTCATTTCTTTTTCCTTGGCACGTTCCATATAGCGACGGAGGTCGTCGAAGGCGTCTGGATGTGAGGTCTTGACGTCCCATTCATCATGTCTCTTTCTCATCTGGAATCCCTGCCGGGTGCATTGATCGTAGAGTCCTTTCATGAAGTTCTCAACACTCCTTCCATCGAATCTTGGATCAAAGTTGATGACCATCACGTTTCTGATCCTGGCGGGCTTCACAAACGTTCCAGGATTCTGGAAGGCCACCTTGTCCCCCATGATGTTCATCAGCTTGTCGCTGAACTTGATGGATGGGGGAGCCAGAATCTTCGCATCCATGGTGATGGGGCTGGAACTTTTGAGGCGGAGTCTGAACGCCTTGAAGTATGGATTTCCGGAGTTTGCCTTGAGGTACTCCTCGAGGACTCTTCTAGCCTCGGCGGCGTGTTGCTTGGGGAGTGAGGAATTGCGGCCGGTCATATTGGATTGCTGAAAGTCAGTGGGTTAGATTTTTGAGTCATGGGTAGAGAATCAATATTGTGAGCTGAAAAATCGCTCAAACTGTAGATCTCGGCGAGTTCTACAACCTTTCAAACTCAAAACCTCGGAAAACCAAGTTCACCACCAGACTCCCCGTGAAATTCCACCCCGTGACCTATTTTTGTAGAGCTCTAGCTCAAAATGTCGTGAAATCATGTGCAAGGTACGCAAACACCGTTACTGCGTACTTTGCAACAAACCTTACGACACTTTGAGCTACGGCTCTGAAAATTTGGGTTCCGGGGTGAAATTTTATGGGGAGTCTGGTGGTGAACTTGGACTTTAGTATTTTTAGACTTGAACACTTCAAAAAAGAGTGAGAACCGCCAATTTTGGCTGCAGGGCCCGTTTCCAACCATTTCAAACTCAAAATGTCGGAAAACCAAGTTCACCACCAAACTCCCCGTAAAATTTCACCCCGCCACCTATTTTTGTAGAGCTCTAGCTCAAAATGTCGTGAAATCATGTGCAAGGTACGCAAACACCGTTACTGCGTACCGTGCACGAGACCTTACGACACTTTGAGCTACGGCTCTGAAAAATTGGAGGCCGAGGTGAAATTTCACGGGGAGTCTGGTGGTAAACTTGGTTTTTCGAGATTTTGAGTTTGAAAAGGTTAAAAATGGGCCGGAAGGTACTAGAAGCTACTAGACGGGCCGACCGGTCGGCCCGGCTCAATTAGCTTTTCCTCTAGGATTTTTTGGTGAGCCCGAGGTTGTAGAACTCGCCGAGATCAACAATTAGAGCTATTTTTCAGCTCACAATATTGATTTTGAAGCGAATATTGGTAGATCAAAAACTTACGATCTCCGGCGTCATCTTGCTCGATTTGACCCTCTGTCCCGGCACAATTTCCAACAACTCCATTGGGAAGAAGTTCATGTGCCCACGTCTCTTGACTGCCACCACCGGAAGATCAGGGAACTTGAGCGTGTAGCAGTACGTCTGCTTGAAGTAGTCAGCGATGTTGATTTGGAACGGTTCCTTTCCTTCCTCCTCTTTGGTGAAGCAGAGTCTGAAAAAATTTCTTGAACGACAGCCCTAGGACACTAGAAACTCACGTGATTGCCGAGGCATCATGAATCCCATCAATGATGATGGCACAGTTCGCCTGCTTTCCCTTCAGGTGCAGTGGGTAGCATTCGAGTCCTTTGAGGGCGGCACTGATAGTCTTCAAGTTGTCGCAGATGGGTCCACGACCACTCTTGAAGTCCCGCTCCATGTCTTTGACGGCCCGCTCGTCGAAGTCCATGATCATGAGGCCTCCGTCACCGCGGTTGTCGTCGGATCCACGGCGATCGTCACGGCGGTCGTCGTCCCGGCGGTCGCGATCATCACGGCGATCTCCGTAACGATCATCCCTTCTGTCGTCGCGGCGATCATCACGACGATCTCCATAGCGGTCGTCTCGACGGTCACGGTCACGGTCATCATATCTGTCACGACCTCCATAGCTGTCACGTCCGCCACCACGGCCACCTCCGTAGCTATCGCGGCCACCTCCGCCATAACTGTCGCGGCCGTATCCGCCGCCGCCGCCACCGCCACGACCACCACCGTATCCACCACCGCCTCCACGGCCTCCACGATCGAATCCACCGCCTCCACGGCCACCTCTGAATCCACCGCGACCTCCACCGCGTCCACCGAATCCTCCGCGGCCTCCGCCACCTTGAAGCTTTGACACAACGAACTTGAGCACCGATGTAGCCTTGAAGAATGGGGAACTGGCAGTGTCCACGGTCAGAATGGCTTCTGGTTGACCACTCTTCGCGGCGACCACACGGGAGACTTTGGAGAATCCAGATTTGATCTCCGTAACGGCATCTGGCTCGTTGAGTACTCCACCTTGGACGGGGTAGGTACCCGAGTTGAAGAGGAAGAATCTCTCCGTGTGGAGGATCTGATTGGAGATTGTCTCGAGGCATCGGGTGAGCTCCGAACGGTTGTTCTCACCGAGAGCTTTGTCTCCTCTGGTGTAGACCTCTCCAATCGAGCGGATACGGATCTCGAATTCTGTATCTCTGCGTCTCGATATTTGGTTGACAATCTTCCACTCTTGCTCCGTGAAGTCCGTCTTAGTGAGCTTTACGTCTTGGTCCTGAAGGTTCGGAGTGAGGTGGCTCGCCGAGACGTACACGGTGTCCGCCGCATCGTATGCAGCGACACTGGAGTCATATTTTCCCCGGAAGACCTCTGGATTCATTTTGCACCACTTGTTGAAGATGACACAGGATGACAGACGTTTGAGCTGGGTGTTGACGCTGAAAAAATCAAGAATAAGGCAGGTTACTGGGGCTGAGGTACTTACTCTCCCTTCATCATGGGTATTCCGTCCGACAACTTGTGTCTTCTCTCTCCGGCGACCAAGGTGACCTCAAACAGGACTTTCTTGATGCACTCATCCATTTCTGACATGTCCAGGCCCCATGAGTTGAGCTGGACACCGATTCTGGAGACGGCGTAGAATGAGTCCGGTGGGCCATCACGTGGACTGTATTGAGATGATGTGGAGGCACCTGGAAAAATGGTTTTGAGTTGCTTAGCAAGCCTGGAAAGCCTAGTGAAAGCCGACCAGGGCTGTGTGGAATAAAAATTCGATAAAACCGAGAAAAAAAATTTTTTTTTGAAAATTTTGGTCCGAAAAAATTCGAAAAATCGAATATTGATTTTTCAGAATTTTTCGGATTTTTTTGGATTTTTTCTGAATTTTTCGGAATTTTTCGGAATTTCTCGGGATTTTTCGGGATTTTGTGGGATTTTTCGGATTTCTTCGATTTTTTTTTGAATTTTTTCGGTTTTTTTCCAGGTAAAGTGGATAAAAAGGCGGTGAAAGCATAAAAACATAAAACTTTTTTCCGAAATTTTTCGGGATTTTTCGGATTTTTTCGGGATTTTTCGGAATTTTCCGGGATTTTTCGGATTTATTCAGAATTTTTCGGGATTTTTCGATTTTTTTTCGAATTTTTCGGAATTTTTCGGGATTTTTCAGGAAAAACGGATAAAAAGGCGGTCAAAACATGTAATTTTTTTCGGTTTTCTTCGAAAAAGTTTTCGGAAAATGAGCGAAAAAAAAATTTTCCAGAAAATTTTTCGCACAACCCTGGTCCCGACCTGACCAAACTATTTAGGATCAAGCTGGCTGTCCCTTGGGCCTGGTAAGCCCCTCCCCTATCCTAAGACCCTAGTCTTGCCCTCCCTTGCCCCGCTCCTTGTGGTCCCCAAAACTAACCTTCATGACGTCTCTTCGAGTCCGGTGCTCCATACTGATCGTACTCCCTTTTCGGGGGATCCGCCTCTCTTTTGTATCCCTGCACACCTCCAGCACGCTGCGCCGGAGTCGAGAAGCTTGGCGTACTGGCTCCCGGTCCTGTGCGATAGCGGCTAGTGCTCGTGGATGACGATCCTCCCCTGTGGTATTCTGAAGCCTCCTCCTTCACCTCTTCCTTCTTCGGATCCCTCGGATTGCCCCACACGTCACGAGGTCCTCCTCTTCCACCGCCGGGGTCTCTTGAATAGGACGACGACGACGAGGGACGCTTCTTGCCATCGTCGGGTGGCAACAATGAGTCGAGTGGGTTGGACATGATGATGTTGAGCCACTGCAAAAATGAGAAAATAATTATAGTGAGCAACGGACGGAGAGAGAGATACGGTAACCCATGGCAACGGAGCAAGAGTGCAGTGGAGGGTGCACGTGGTGCAGCCTAAAGAGGAATAGTGACGCAAAAAGGGAAAAAGCGTCATAGAGACCTTACCTAAAGCAGTGGGCGTGACTAGCGGGGAACCGGACCAGGGTAAGTCCCCGTACCTAAGGGGAATGCTTAACTAAAGCAGTGGAGAGCAGGGCAAGTTCCTTAGCCTAAGGGACAGGACGTACTGGGGAAACTAGGACCAATGCAAGTTCCTTCACAGGGGGCGTGTCCGGCAGGGCAGGGGGTAAGACTGGTCTGAGCACCGGTCACCTAGGCCAAGCATACTACACTGCCCTCGCCTCTCTGTACAAAAGGGGCGGAGCCAGCGGGGGCATCTGCGCGCACGTGACTATACGTGACTAAGGAGGAGGCGTGACTAGAGGGGTTAGGACCAGGGGGTGTGACTAGACCCGCGGGGAGCAGAACTGGTCTGAGCTCCGGTCAGACAGACCAACTTTAGTGAGCTGCCCTTGCCTTTCTGTACAAAAGGGGCGGAGCCAGCAAGGGCATCTGCGCGCGCACGTGACTAGGCCAGTGATGTGCCCGGTTGTCCGCTAGGAAAAGGGGCGGAGCCACCATGGACCACGAGGAGTAAACAATTTTGAAGGCCGTTCTTGAAAAGCTCTTATCAGATGACCTTGATCAGTGTCCAGCTGGGGCCGGAGGGGAGGAGGTGGGTTACTGTAGCTGCGCGGCTTGTCTGTCCAGGCTCAAAGCCTTGACGTGCCGAGCTGCCCAGCTGATAGCAGCGGGGTACTGTAGCTCAAGGTATCCCCGGCTTCTGGGGGCTCTGTACCAGTCCGTCAGGCCCAACTAGCTCCGCCTACAGGGTTCCTGCAGGCAGTCCGCAGAAAGGTTTGGAGTACTAGTCCTGCAGCCTGCCTGTCCAAAGCAGTCGGTTTACACTATCCCAGGCCTGAGGTTCTAGGCCTACAGGCCCGAAATTCCAGACCTACAGGCCCGAAATTCCAGACCTACAGGCCCAAGGTACTAGACCTACAGGCCCAAGGTACTTGACCTACAGGCCCAATGTGCTATGCCTACAGGCCTGAGGTACTAGGCCCACAGGCTGTTTACGTAGGATCTGGCTCAAAATCTGGGCCATGCCCTTCAAATAGAGGTAGTACCCCCGCAACCAAGGTGTGCTCACGCAAGAGAAAAAAGTAAAATGAGCGCATTTCGTAGTAGCAGCGAAGAAGAAGGCATAACATGCACTTTGAAGGGGCGACAACAAAAAAGGGGCGGAGCCTGAGAGAAAAAGATATATACGTTGTCAGGTGACCAGGGGGGCTATGGAAAAAGGACGACGCGCGGCGGTGTCGTTAGCCTAGAGCAAGGAAAAAGCGATAACGATGGCAGGAGGCTCACATTAGAGAATGAGCCGAGCCGAAAGAGGATAATAGGGCCATTAGAAATGAGAATGAGCCTAGCAGGGGAGGGCATCCTGCCCTTTTTGGAGGCCCCTATTGATCAGGGAAAACGACTGTGCACCTGCACAGCACTGGGCGATGTCGAATGAATGAATGAGAGGGATGACTGCCCTGTAGAGTTGTGTTTGTGGGGGCGGAGCCTGGGGAGGGATGAGTGTTTTGCGATGGAGCGCAGTTGCATACATTGTCGGTTTTTTGTGGGTTGAGTTACGAGAAAGGGAGGGAGGGTGATAATCGGCCAGGTGGGATGGAATTGGATGCAACATGTTGGGGGAAATCATCGATTTTGGGGATTTAGACGGGGTCAGGAGGGCCAATGGCATTGAGGAAAGGTTGCCCAATAATCGATTTTGGCCAAGTTCTTGCCGGTTCCTTCTAGCGATTTCGCCAGAGTCCGACCAACGTCCCGGTAAGTTGCCGGCAACAACTGCTATGGACAAACGATGATCAATGGGCAAAATCTTGGTTCAGAAGCGGGTCACATGGATGGGGCTCTCAGATCCTGACCAAATTTGTCCCTAGGCAACTTCTGGTTGGACCCTTTGCCGGTTTCTGCCCAGATTTTTGCCAAAATTCCACAAAATTACGACCAAAAGCTAACGGAATCGGAGATGACTGATATAGAAATTATTCAGATGGTTTGCATAACAAAAAAACACAATCGATCACCAAAAAAACAACAAAATTTGCATAAATATTTTGAAAAGAATGTTGAGTCACCGTGTGATTCAACTGCCGCCCTATGTTGGTAGATACTCAACTGCTATATCTCAGCTGCTATGGGGGGTGATCAACTGCTATAATTGGTTTTTCTGCTATGGATCAACTGCTATTCGAAACAATAGTCATTGCAGTTGAGACATCAAAAGTGGCGAAAATAACAGTTGATCTAAAGCAGAAGAGCCAAATATAGCAGTTGAGACACTTGCAGTTACAACCACCCCCCCCCCCCCATAGCAGTTGAGATATAGCAGTAGAGTTCATAGCAGTTGAGTATTTGCCCGTACTAGAAGGATTCATAAGACTCACGGTTAGTCCAAGGCCGTCAAATCAGTCCTTTATCTCGCTGAGAACTTTGTTATTCGACGCTTTAGCACTATTGGTAGACCGTAAATTAGACATAAAGCTCTTCAAACTCCTAACTTATCTCCGAACTCCATCTAACCATTATTGTTTATAAAACTATCATAGTTATTGCAGAACCCAATAGCCAATTGATGATTTACAGGTGCTGTTTATTGCCCTTTGACCTAGATAACATAAACAATGTCCCCATCCTTTTCGAGTTTCCATCCCGACAGTAAGTACCGATAGACAGCTGTTCTTTTAGGACTACTAGGATATGGTGAGAGGAGAGAGATAATGGAAAAGGAAGAGAGTGCAGACAGATTCAAGGCACAGTGCTAAGATCTTTAGAGAAAGAGAGAGAGAGAGAGAGAGAGAGAGAGAGAGAGAGAGAGAGAGAGAGAGAGAGAGAGAGAGAGCAGACGGGGAGGGGATTAAAGGCGCATAGGTACAACTGGGGAAGAAAACCAATCGAAAGGGGAAATTTTAATCAAAAAATTTGGTGTTTTAATCAAAAATTCGGAGGCAATTTTCGAGGAGAATTTGGATTTTTAATCTTGGAGATTTTCCAATTTTCTATAGGATTTTGGTATAAATTCACGGGGGGAAATGGATTTTTTGCCCGATTTTCCACTATTTTTTAGATTTTTTTCCGGAAAATTTCGGATTTTTCCGAAAAAATTTACGATTTTTTCCCGGAAAATTCCCGTTTTTTCCGGGAAAATATTCCGATTTCTTCCGGAAAAATTTCCGAAAAAAAAACGAAAAATCCTGAAAATCGGAATTTCCGAAAAGTAAATATTTTTACAGTAAGAATTTCCGAAGCGTGGCGGGACCTTTCCTAAGAGCTCCTCGAGCGAAAAATCGATATTTTTTGTGACCATTCGGCCTAAATTTTGTTCTGAGCACACTTCTCAACTGGCTACATGCCTAGCCTTAACCACTTAACCACCATGCCAAAAACTCTTCAAAAAATACAAAAAAAATTCAAAAAAAAACCGCCAAACCAAGCAAAAAATATCAACACGAAACGCAAATTTGCCGTTCGCGTCCACACATCTCACCACGAACCCTTCTGCCGTCCGTCGACCACCCCCCGCGATCACTATCTATGAAATGCCATCCGTCCCTTTTTCTCTGCGTCTCTAGACTTCCTATACTATTTCTCTGAACCTCTTCTCATTCTCATTGGGTATTCCATTGCCCCCCTCTGTGGTGGGGAGGGTGGTAGAACAGAAAGAACAGACGGACGTTTTTTCTTTGTGTGTGCGTCTGTTTGTATGTGTTGGCAAAATTACAATATTGTAGGGGGGAAGGAAAAGGTCGGTCGTTGATCGAATTTGAATAGAGGCGGAGGGAAAGGGCGCCCCTCGGGTTTAGCGGCTTGAAAGCCTGGGAGCCTAGATAGGTACATAATTGGAAAGATAGGTGGATTGTCATCCTGGATGAATAGGATATTCTCAAAATTGTTATTCTTCGCAAACAAGAATTTATAGTTGTCCGAGGTACCTGGCTCACGGAAACCGAGGGAAAAACCAATTTCCAAAAGGAGTACAAATTTGAGGATTAGTCGCGTCTAGTACGTTTGGCTTTAACCTCAATGATCTTATATGACTAGGTACAAACCTAGTCTAGCGGGAGCAAAGTCATAACTTATCTAGTCGGGTAGTTCCGGGTCTTGGTCAGTCTTAAACATTGCTGGTCTGTCTTAGACAGTCCTGGCCCTTCCCAGTCTTGGTCAGTACTGGTCGGTCCTAATCCTTCCAATTCCTGGTCAGTCTTGGTCATTTCTGGTCCGTAATAACCTTCTCAGTCCCGGTCGGTCAAGTCTTTCTCAGTCTTGCTCAGATTCACTCCCTCTCAGTCTTGGTCAATCTTGTTCAGTCTTGGTCAGTCAATCCCTTCCAGTACTAATTAGTCCTGGTCAGTCAGGCCCTTCCAAGCCTTGGTCAGTTTTTGTCAGTCCTGGTTGGTCAAGTCCTTCCCAATACTTGACAGGTCCTGGTCCGTCAGGTCCTTTTTATTCCTGGTCAGTCTTAGTCCGCCCTGGTTAATTTTGATCAGGCTTCTTAGGCTAGGCCCTTTCCAGCCTTTGTCAGTATCGGACAGTCCTGGTCAGTCCTATTTCTTCCATTCCTGACCAATTCTGGTAAGTCAGGTCCTTCCCAGCCTTGCTCAGTCAGGCGGTCAGTTCTTCCCCAGGCATTCCTAGTCCTCTCAAGGCCTTTCAGTTCTTTCCATACCTTTCCAGGCTTTTACAGGCTTTCCCAGACCTTTCCAGACCTTCCTAACCCTTTTCCCGTACTGTTCATTTCTCCGGTTAGTCCTCCCCAGTCCTTCCTAGTCCTCTCCACCCCTCCCCCAGCCCTCCCTCCTTCCCGAAACTTCTACAGTACTCCTGTAAGCACTGCGACATAGCAATGACGTCATCTTTGTTTCATCATCTCTAATCCCCTTTGACCTTTTTACGTGTACCAACATATATCCTTCTCGCGCACATCAAGTACTCCCCCCCACACATTGGGTAGAATGGCAACGGTTTGTTTTTCCAATTGGCACCATCTGTCATCAGGTAATAGGTACCAAAAAGGGGGGAAACAACCAAGAAAAGATTGATTGCAGGTTATTGAATAACCCGTAATGAGAGCTCAAAGCAACACTGTCATTAGAGCTATCAAAAAGTGTTTCACTAACATAATTGAAGGCCAAACGTTGTGTTTTTCTAACAGGAAAAGAATGTAGAAAAGGTCATTACACTCTACATGGCACTGTTTTTTCTTATGTAAATAAACGACTCATCTACCAGTCAGTCTAGTCACGGACAGGCACTAACTTATACGTTCATGATGCAAACAAAAGTCTAAAAAACCCAAAAAAGGTAAACTGTTGCAGGAACGTTGGTGAGATGACGCGGTTTTTAGGCAATAATTACCTACAAATTTGTAGTAGATGGAATTTTAGCAGCCATGATGAGTTAGTGAGTTAGAGTAAACAAAAAAGTAATGAGCGTAATTGGTTGGTAGATACTCAACTAAGCCTCCCAAACGGGAAATTTTTTTTTATACTCAACTGCTATGGGGGTGATCAACTGCTATTGTCTCAACTGCTATATTTGGCTCTTCTGCTATGCTTCAACTGCTATTTTCGCCACTTTTGATGCCTCAACTGCAATGACTATAGCAGTTGATCCATATCAGAAGAACCAAATATAGCAGTTGAGACACTAGCAGTTACATCATAGCAGTTGAGTATAGGTTCCCACATAGCTCAAGAATAGACTATTTTAAGGAACTGAACCTCGGAGAAGCCTTCAAAATTCAAAAATCCGCTCATGGAAATTGAAAAATCGTAAAGTGTACACACAACTTGGAGAGGGGGAGTTAAGCTGCCATTTCTCGTTGCCGAGGTGCTAGGCATGTCTACCCCATTTCCTATTACAAATCTCTTCCCGCAAAAAAGGTTTTTTTGAAAAATTAGAAAAACTACACAGAATCCTGAGAAAATAATAATCATAATCTAACTGTAAACAACGGAAAGTTTTGTTAGTGCATGGACCGCTAGTCCTGAGATAGAGACCATGATGGTCAAAGCAGCTAATCTCAGTTGTTTTAAGAGCTATCAAAAAGTTTTTGACTAAAAAATTGTGTAAAATTCAAAGTTGAGTGTTTCTCTAGTTGATCACTTTTTGATAGCTCTTAAAACAATTGAGGTATACTGCTTTAAACATTGAGAATTTCTATTTCAGGGTAATAGTTTTCGGAAAACATTCAAAATCCTTCCCCTAGACCTCCAAACTGAGTCATTGACATCTGTCTAGCGCAGCAGTTCAAAAAATCCTCACCTCCTCCTCTTCTTCTTTCCAATTTTGATCTGATCTTATCCTTCTTCAGGTGGTCTCCTTCTTCTTTGTCTTCTTCTTCCTCTTGTCCTGACCACACACAATTTGAATTTGAATGTCTCCACTACCGAGACAACTACTTTGGTTTTCGAACCTGTAAAGAAAGAGAAATGATACAGTTTTTGGTGACAGAGGGGCAGAAAGAGTGGCAATGGAGGGAGAGGAAAATAATTGATAAGCAGCAATCACCACAAAATATATAACAAATACTGCAGAGAGGAGGGTAGGAAAGGGCAATTATCAAGAACTGATTTATAATTGTGGTGATGGTTTTTTCAAGGATTTCGGGCAAGAAGTGGGTGTAATCTGACGTGATAGTGTTTGAACTCAGGTGTTTGCAGACTGGGCGCTAGGTTTTACCACGATGCAGTAGTTTTTGCGTCATTTTTTTACCATTTCAAGTTTTTATTGCAGGAACAAGAGAAGCTGCAATAAACGGTGTTTGCGTACTAGGCACCCGATTTGACGGCAATAAATTTTTCATCAAAACATTTTTATTCAAATTTTGTTTTTTTTTCAGAGGGAATTACAAGTTTTTTGATCTACTATTTAAGGTACATTCATAGCAAAACTTGAAAAACTCGGTGTTATTTAGGCTACAAGCAGGCGAAAATGCACTAAAATCAAAAAAAAAAGGAAATTGGTCAATTTTTAGATAAAAAAAATATTTTTTGGCTCAATTTCCAGATTGAAATAACATTTTTATAGTGAAAAAAAAGCTTCAAATTAGAATTTTCGGAGTTTAATATACCTAAAAAATTTATCAAAATCGCTATGTAAAAATATTTTTTACGAAAAAAAAACTGCAAAAATCGAAATAAAAATTCCAAGTTTTTCCTTCTATTTTCTCAAAAACTTCCATCACTTTCTCTATTTTTCAAGATCGAAATCTCTTTTTTATCTTCCCAAAAAATCAATATCAAAATCTCCAAAAAATGGAAAAAAACCGGGTGGTCTGTCCCCCAAAGAAAAGGAAAAGTGAAAGGGTAATGTAAACATTACGACCAAAAAATATATTATTTTATATATATTTTTCTTTTTTCCAGAAGAATAGAACACAAAACTTCCAAACGAAAGTGATAAAAACTGGAACAAAAGAGAAATCGGACAAAAAAAATCGGTGAAAAGTCTTCCGTCTTCGTTTTCTCCCTGCATCCATCCTGACATGCCATTTATTTCTTTTCTCTCCGTCGTCTCTCTCTTCCGTGCACTCTCTCTCACTCTCTATTCTTTTTCCCCATTTCTCTACATCTCTGTTGCAATCTTTTTATGCTATTCGGACACACACACATATATATACGTGCCTCCAAGAGCGAAAGGGAGAGAGATACAACTGCTAGCAGCCTTTACACTTTTGGAACAAGAAAAAGAGGATCCTCTTAAAAAAGGGCAGTGGCTGCGGAAAAATGCTCATTTTGCGAAGAATTCTTCAAGTTTTTCCGATTCTCTGGCTAGGCACTAGCAGAAAATAGCCCTCCGACTTCAAAGGCGAATAACTCCAAAAGGTGCGGAGCTAGAAGAAAGTGATCAACTGAAATTGTGCTTAATATTTTATTTTGAACAATTTTGTAGTTGAAAATGTTTTTCTAGCTTTTTTCATTTTCGAGATATGCGCCTTCAAAGTTAGGCACCGGCTGGCAGCTTGCCGATAATATCACTCCAACTTTAAAAGCGCATATCTCAAAAGAGGGCGGAGCTAGAAAAAAGTGATCAACTGCAATTTTGTTCAAAGTCAAATTTCAAGTAACTTTGTAGTTGAACATTTTTTCCTAGCTATGCGGGTTTTTGAGATAAGCGCCTTTAAAATTGGGCACCGGCTAGCAGCCTACCGACGACGGCACCCTTACTTCAAACGCGCATAACTCAAAAAGGGGCGGAGCTAGGAAAAAGTGATCAACTGCAATGTTGCTCAAAATTAATTTTCAAGCAACTTTGTAGTTGATTATTTTTTGATATCTCCACTCCGAACTAAGATATAAAAGCCCTAAGGATAGTGCAATGGGGCGCACTTACTTTTCTCCAGGAAAAAGCCGGGTGTTCAAAACTTCCGTTAAGAAAAAATAACTAACAGTAAATACTATTTTATTGCACTTGGAAAAAGCGGAAAAAACAAAATAGAATAGAAAAAATCTAGGACCACTGCTCCTCGGTGAGATACGGATTGCGCGCAGTTGGCGGGATTCGTTCCAGGAAATCACCGATCAAAAGTTCGAGCATACTGAAAAAATCAACAAAAAGCTTTGATGAAAGGACAGTTAAAATAACAAAAAAAAACAAAAAAAACGACTCCCAAGGGGCTTGAACCCGCGATGAAAAATTCAAAGCCAACACTGTTAGCCACTAGGCCACGCCTTTTGGGGTGTTCAAACCCAAAATTACAAAAATCCAAGTTCACCACCAAACTCCTCATAAAATTTCAACACGGCATGCAAATTTTCAGAGCGCTAGCTCAAAGTGTCGTAAGGTCAGGTGCAAGGTACGCAGTCACGGTGTTCGCGTACCTTGCACGTGATTTCACGACATTTTGAGCTAGAGCTCTACAAAAATATGTGACGGGGTAGAATTTTACGGGGAATCTAGTGGTGAACTTGAATTTCCGAAACTTTGGATTTGAAGGGGTTCAAAATGCGCAAAACTCACGTGGGCTTCTTCGCCGACGGCACCACTAACGCCACTCCATTCGCATTTTTCTCCTTCTTACTCACTTTCTTCACTGACTTCAAAGTCACCATTTTTGGGCGGCGTTGTCGTTCTAGTTTCACTTGTACCAATCCAGATTTTATAGGGGGTAGAGGATCCTGGAGGACCTCTGGCTCCTCCAGTTCTTCCGGATCCTCATTGATCAATGGGCTCGGCTCCACCTCCGTCTTCCCACCCATTTCCCGGAGATGATAATAGGGATGAGGCTCAAAATGAATGGATTCAATGATACTTTTTTCAATTGGTACTGTATCAGTGTCATCCCATCGGCCCCCTGCACTCGTGCCGGTGCTCTCAGCAGCCGGGCTCCTCTTATCTCTCTTCTGGAAGTCGATAGGCCTCTTCTGATTCTTATTCTTCCACGGGTTTGCGGTCACAATCCCGTTAGACCCGACAAGTCGTCGTTTTGAAGGTGGTGGCTTCTGCTTGGTGGTCACATCTGAATCCCTTGGGCCGAAGAGCATCTTCGAGAGCACCTTCCTAAGTCTCATTCGATTTTGGGCGCGCAGGCGGTGATTCAAGTTCTTCACCCGTCGCGATCTTTCGATTTTCTTCATTTTTCTCAAGCCAACTTTTCGATTTTTCACGGGAAACACTCGTTCAGGTTTCCGGGGGCGGATCGGGATGGGAGTGCGGGGCCTTTGTTGCTCAGTGCCGACTGCGCCGCCGTGCAGCTGAAAGAGTGGAATTCTGGGATAAAAACATAACAAAATGAACATTCTGAGGAGTTCTACACGCATGAAAACGCCGTCAGACTTGATGAAGTCTTCAGAATGAAAAGTGGGCGGTCCCACCGTACTTTAAGGGCTTCCTCATGAAAATCCGAGTTTACCACTGAATTCACCATGAAATTCCACCCAGGCACCCAAATTTTCAGAGCTCTAGCTCAAAGTGTCGTCATGTTGAGTGCAATGTACGCAGTCACGGTGTTTGCGTACTTTGCACATGATTTCACGACATTTTGAGCTAGAGCTCTACAAAAATAGGTGACGGGGTAGAATTTTACGGGGAGTCTAGTGGTGAACTCGGTTTGCTGTGATTTTGGGTTTGAAAATTTTGAAAATGTGCCCATGCATCCCAGGATGGTCTGCTCGGTGGAAGATAAACTCACTTTTCTGGTCTTCTGCCTCTCCAAAGCCTTGGCATTATTGTTATTATTTATTTTGTTCGGGTTGACTCTTTGTTTCAAATTACTATGATCCGACAAGTCATAGTCCAAATGAGCAAATGGATCTGGCTTAGCGGTCACTGGAGCATCTTTTACCTGAAAAACCGTTAATCCTGTAGAAGGCCTTCATGTTCAGAGCAGCATATCTCGGCGGTCTTAAGAGTTATCAAAAAGTGGTCAACTGATAAAATGTTAAGAAATGAATTTTGAGCAATTTATCAGTTGAAAACTTTTTGATATCTCTTAAGACAACTGAGATACCCTGCTCCTAACATGCGCCTCTATAACATGGTCGTCAGCGAAGCTTTACCTCCTGAATCAATGTAGTGAACAACAATGGTTTTCTGGTAGTCAACGGCAAACTCGTAGAATTCACCACCTCATCCTCCACCATCTCTCCGGATCCCTCCTCATCACTGAAGAACATTGTCTCATTACCCAGTAGCATCATATCAACGGGGGTGGCTGGGGTCATGTCCTCCTTGGATACTGTGGTTCGAAGAGTGAGCTCTTCCCGGTGAAGGTCTCCCATGAGACGGGCGACTTCGTCGCGGATCTGAAACTTGAGGATGGGGATCAGGGGTCCTGGAGGAGTTGGGTACCTCTCCACTACTTCTCTGATTGTTCAGCGACACTTTCACATGGGGTTTGAACTGGGAGTCGAGGAGGGGGTGCTGAAAAAGTGGTAGATCAAAAAATTCTCTATCGATTGGTATAGATTTTATATGGGGTTCTATCAGAAATTGTAGCTGAAAAGCTTCAAAAACTGAGTTTTCCCATTTTTGACCCATTTTTTCCGTTAGAACCTTAGAAGGTATTTATACCAATCGATAAAGAATTTTTTGATCTACAAATTCGTGATATAATTACCTCCTTCTCATGCACCTGCACCTTCCTTGTTGGTAGTGTTGTGGTCAACAATATTTCTTCAGGTTTCGCTGTTAGTTCGTAGTCCTCATAGTCACCGTAATCTGGGGCTAAAATTAGGATTTTTAGGAGAAAATCATTTTTTAGGCTGACAAGGTCCTAGAAGTGACAAGGATTGGGCTACACTCGTTTGTCACGCCGCGAATCTTAAAGGCGCATGTAGTATTTTTTGATAGGTCTCACCACGATGGACAATATTACTGTATTTTTAAAACATTTGCTAAGACAAAGGGAGTGTTTTCCTAAAAAATCTGTGCTTGCATCAACAAAAAAATACTACAGTACACCGCATTTCGTGGCAAAACCCATGCTGCGCTTTTAGGGTTAGCTCAATCTAACCATATACCCTATCTAACTGTAGCTTCCGGTCCCAAAAACTAAAGTAAACCTAAACCTTTAACCGTCACATTTCTTTTCACCACAGGCAACTGAGATCCAATGTCCAGAATCACTTCTGGATCCGCATGTTGTTTTCGATCAGTGTCCAGATCGATGGTGGCTGGAAACGGTTTTTTTGCAGAAGTTAGGTCACCTCTTACGTACTGTATGTTTGAAGCAGTATATCTCAATTGTCTTCAGAGTTATCAAAATGTGACCAACTAAAAAATGTTTAGTGAAACATATTGAACATTATATCAGTTGACAACTTTTTGATAGCTCTCAAGATAACCGAGATATAACTCTCCGAACATACAGTACTACCTTAACAGCTGTTATTGTGGTAACAATCAGTACTATACGTTTGAAGCAGTATATCTCGGTTGTGCTAGGAGTTATCAAAATGTTATCAACTAAAAAAATGTTAAGTAAGACATTTTGAGCATTTTATCAGTTGACAACTTTTTGATAGCTCTAAAGACAACTGAGATATACTGCTCTGAAATTACAGTACTTTGCCATACGGTAATAACGAATATTACTCACCCATGAAAACCTGTGACTTCTTTTTCGGGACACTGAAATTTTTCAAATTTTAGTCAAATTTGTTTTCTAGGCATTTCAAAATTACATTACCTATCTACACCCGCCACAAGAAATACTAGAAATATAGACCATCGCATTGTGAATAGAGTGAATGGCAAATAAGTGGCAGTGATATCTTCTTTGCAGAAGATATCGACAATAACAGTAACAAGTTATACCCCCTCCCAACTTGTCTTTTTAGGGGAGATACGACAAGAATAATGCGCTAAGCGATGACATAAGTATTCGGGAATCGAGGATGGAGGAGGAGGAGGATAATGAATTGGCTTGTCCGGGCATTCATGTGGTTTTTTATTGTAGCCAACGAATCACGGAAGTTCGGGAATGGGGGATTTAGGGGTGCCTGGGAGCCGAGAAACTCTAGAACCTCAAAATTACCATAGCTCAGTTTTTGTAAAAGCTCCCAAAAATATGTCAACTGATAAAATTTTTGAAATGAGTTGGTGACCATTTACTTTTTGATAACTCTGAAGCCAACTGAGATATGCTGCTCACGACAAAGACCCCTAGATTCGAGGGTTTATGTTATGTAGTTGTCCTGAAAACTAGAAAATGTTACAGTAAAATTTCCCAGTTCGTGAAGAGAGGACAACCTACCTGAAAAGTGTTCAACAACGAGTTCAAAACCTAGTTCCGTATCGATAATTAAAAAATTGAAGATCATTTTATTAGGTTGCATTTTTCAAGAAAATTTTCGAAAAAAAAATCTTTTTACACAGCTTATTGAATTTCATGTCTACCCTTCATCCAATCTTTGAACACACACGCACTTTTCCATGATATGTCACAAATATCATGACAGCAGGTAATGAAAATGCTGCAAAGATCTCTGAAATAGCTAGAGACTCTGGTAAAATGACATCGGATTTTGTTCTCGGAACTCAAGGTTGATGCGGTTTCACAAAGTTTACTGTGCCACTCTATAAGAGGTTCTGAACAAAACTACACACACTACTATGATTTCCTGCTCCCTGATCAATTGATCTCCTTTCCGATTGTATTGTACTGATTGCGACTCACTATCATCTCTTCCGTTGTCTGATAAGAAGGTTTCCAGGTGTAACCGCCCACTTGTTTGTTTGTTGGTGGACCCGGGTTCGGAAACTAATAATAGAAAAAAATCCGTCGCACTTTAGAAAAAATTATGCCAGCAACTAGTAACTTTGGTAAAATTATTATTGTTTTTCTTAAAAGATTCCTTAAATCCCTTGTATCGTTAAAGGTAATTTTTCTTTTTGGTTTCTCCTTCATGATTTTTATTCCAGCACTCTCCCCGGAATAATCTCTGCTCGACTAGACGAAAAACTTGGACCTCCTCAATTCTTCAGCAGCTATTTTTGGTTCTTTTGCTATTTCCAATTATACACTTTACAATTTTAATTATCAGAGGTGTCACACCAAGAATTGGACATGACGAGTTACTGTTCCCGAGGTTTGATCTAGACAGAGGGTATCAAAATTGGGGTTAGGACTGCGAGGCATACGTATTTCTGGCTACTTTTATTGAACAGTATCTGATCCCTAACCTGGTTCTCTCCGGACAAAATCATCTAAAAATATTAACAAGAACCTTCAATTCTGACAGCCTTGATTCGGACTAAAAATCAGAATTCAAGACTTCTTTTTTGCAGTGAACTCTTGACAGATGAGCCGAGGTTAAATGAGCATAGAACAAGAGTAGCAGAGAAAGTGATGGAAAGTTTGAAGAAGCCAATGAAAAATCCAGTATCTGCCAGTGTGGATATCAGGGTGATAGCGTCGAATAGAGGCTTTGGTGTGCTTTTTCAGGTTAGTACTGGTTTTTTTTTCGGTTTTTAAGCCGAAAAAAATGTTCTTTGTCGAAAATCTAGAATTATAAGCTTGCAGATCAAAAAGTTCTCTATCAATTGGTATAAATCTCATATAGGATTGCTTCAAAAAATTATCGTGTTTCCGACGCGCAGATTCGAAAAAAATTCATATGAAATTTATATAGAGAATTTTTTGATCTACTATTAGATTTTCAAAAAAATTCTGAAATTTTGAAAAACTAGCCCACTAGAGGCAAATACTATCAGTTTCTCAAGGAAATCTCTGAAGAGCAAAACTTCATGGATTTTTCTAATGAAAAATCAAAGCTCAATCACCGTGATCTCTCAAAAGATCAAAAATAAATCATTTCCGCAAAACAGACTTTCCAGACCGTAATCTTCCTCCTCGAACAACAACAACAACACAGGAACTCCCCTGATTTCAATTTCAGTGTTTCCATTTGCAATGTGGAATCTGATATATTTCCGGATCTTCAAAGATTTTCAGAATTGGAAATTCCAGTTACAACTTTTGGAAGAAACTTCGAAGTGGAGCCCGAAGAAAAACTGAATTCAACGATAAGAAAAGAGAACGAGGACTATTGGAAGTGCCTAGGGCTGCCAACAGAATCCAGGTTCTTCTTTCCAAGTTTGGCCTGTCAGGAAAAATCCTAAGCCAAATTCCAGATACATTCTTCTTATGGAAGACGATGTGATAGTGCTTCCTGAGTTCTCGACTCTTCTGAAATCCATGATCCGAAAATTGGATTTTTCGGAAAATGTGGATTATGTGAAGTTGTATCATCCGAAATATCTTCGAAAGATTCCTTTTTATTTCTTGGTTGGTGCTCAAGAAAAAACTGGAAAATTCCCAGAAATTTTCTATTGCAGATTGCTATTCCGACAGTTTCCAGTAGCTTTTTCCTATGCTACTTTGTTAAAATTGTTTCCGGAAACTTCCAGATTCTCACATTTCTAATATTGTCAATTGTTATTTTTTGGGACCTCAAATCTTTTGGGAGTCAGGTAATTTCCTCCATTTTTATTTCTTTGAATTTTTTTATTCTTCACAGTTCCCCTCCGAAATCCGCTACCACCTCACTGGCTCAGCATATTTCTCCGTCCCGGAATCTTGCTGCACTCAAGCAGTGATTTTTAGGCAATCTTCAGTATCAGAAATGCTAGAAATTTTCAATAATTCCGTGGCTTTTAGTGGTAAGTTGCAACATTTCTGCATGGGAAAAACCACGTTGAAAAGTGTAGAAAAAGTTGAAATGCATGTTACACATCGTCTTGGGTTTCATGTCTACCCATTCAATCTTTGAACATTTTCGTGTGACGCGGAAGAAACTTTGACGAGAGTTTAGCAAGAGTTCATGAGAAAAAAAAGAAACATTTCGATTCTTGAGTCTGTCCTATCCAGCTTTGCCGTATCAGAGCGTTCCACGTGTGGCTAAGGCTTTCAAAATACGACCGAGACGTTTTTATCGAGCTGTCTAGATGGGATGTTTGAAAAACTCTTTTCTGGAGTATAATCAGCTGTGTATTTTGGCAGAAGGACGGCTAGATAGGGTTATCGGCACCGAATTAGGTCAAAAAGCCATAAGCCGCTGCCGGCCAGCTGACAGCCTTGATAAGCACACTATATGTTTATTAGAAGAGATTTTCACCGTGGCTAAGGCTGTCAAAATACGGCAAAAGCATTTTTTTATCGAGCTTTTTCAACGGCGGGATGTGTGAAACTGCATTTATGAGCAAAAAAAGCCGTGTATTTTGGCAAAAACACGGTCTTATTCAGCTATCCGCACCAATTTGAGGCAAAAAGCCGAGATTCTGACAACTTTCTTGTGTCAGAATTTCTGGGCCCGTGCTCAGTTCCGTCATGGCTCTTTCTATACCGAAGAGCTTGAGAACCTTCCCATCAACATCCGCTTATTCCAGGCTACGCCAAGGATCACATCCTCGACGAATCCTCCCAATTCACGGGTCGCCAATCCGACATCAACTACGTAGCCCACATTGGCTCGTTCAGCTCTGTTCGTCAAAAAGCCGTTTCGCTATCGGATGATTGGAGAGAAATATGATGGAACCTGCCACAACTTTTCAATTTTCACCTCCCCCCTTCAGTTATGATTTCGATTTTTGATGGGTCGTTTGTCACTTGGTTGTTTTTGCTCGTAAAACTTTTTTTTCATTTTAACTTTTTTTTTCGAAGTCACGTGGTGTCAAAAATTTTTTTTGATGACGCGTTATGACGGAGTAAGTTCCCGGAACACGTGTGTAGGGTGGGGTCGAGGGGTTCCGGTTGGGGGAGGGGAGGAGTGGCTGAAACCAGGAGACATTAGCACCTGAGCTGGTGCGGTTATTCAACAAAAATGCACTCGCGAAGGTCGCGATCGTTTGATTTTTCGAATCCTTTTCAATTAAAACTTTGAAAAGTTGAGTGTTGCTTCCTTTCTGCGCCCATCCTTTTTTTACAGTTTCAAGATAAAATCTTGCAACCGTTCCTCCCCTTTTCTTCCTTTATCCCCCCTCGCGCCACCACTTTTCCATCCACATCACCCCATTCCCTTTGTTCTTCCTTCCCCTCACCGCCCTTCCTCAATTAGAAAATCTGTTTAGGAAACAGATCTCGGAGGGAAAAGGGGGGGCGTAGGCGGAGCTGGTGTTGGCGATCAGGCCATTTTTTACGGGCTCTTCTCGTTTGAGCTGTCAAACTACTCGATTGCACTATCAAGTGGGATAGAGTGGCGCTTTTGTGTCTTTTTTGTGGGTCTCTAATGTGTGTGTGTGTGTGAAATGAGGGATAGATAGAGAGCACTTGTGTGTGTAGCCATGACAAGAAAAAGTTTAGGTTTTTTTGTTGTACGTATCGAAATGAGCAAACAGATATGAGGTGATTCGCACTTCGGTCAGTTTGGACTCTCCCTATCGGATGATTCAGATTTTTGTTGCGATTTTTCGCTATGAATTTCGATATTCATTTTGTTTTTTCGACGCTCAAAGTAGTTTTTTTTTATGGAAAAGGTAATAAAAGACTGCTCAGAAGCAATTAATATCGGTATTTTTTCAAAAAAGTTTTTTGCGATTTTTTACCAAAGTTTTGTCGATTTATTGAAAATTTTATTGGAAAATCGGTTTTTGAGCTTTTCCCCCAAATTTCGCCAACTAGCCGAGATTTTTGTCACTATTCTATTGAAAACAATATAAAATTTTAGTTTTTCCTGAAATTTTGACAAAAAACCCTCCAAAAATGAAAAAAATCAGTAAATCTCACTCGAAAAATCAAGAAAAAATTGAGATGACAATTGCCGAGGCTACTGTAGAAGCCAAAGTCTGCATTCACGCCACGCAGCGATTGCGTATTTTCTCGAAAATTGAAATTCTAGCATTTTCCCAGACCATTGTCATCTTGCTGCTATTTTTGTTAATTGATCAAAAAAAATTATAAATTACGGATTGTATCAAAAATTTAGCAGAAAAAATCCCCAAAAATACGAAGAAACCGAAGAAAATATCTTGAAAAATGCTTTCAAGGATTACTGTAGAAGCAAAACTCTGCAGTCACGCCACGCACCAATTGCGTATTTCTGTTGGCGCTCATAATTTTTTTGAATTTCTTTTGCTAAAAACGAAGTTTTTGAACTATTCCCGCCAGTTTTATTCTATATTTTCTGAATAAAAACAATTCTTCGCATACCAAATACAACAAAAATAACATAAAATGATGATTCACAGCCGAAAAAGGAGCAAAAACGGAATTTCTTACGATTTTTGTTTCTTTTCTTTCCTCTTTTCTCTCTCAATTTTGAACGCCTTTCCCTCAATTTCCTAGCTTTCCGCCGTGATTTTATCGTCTATTTATTGCACTTGCACCGATTTTCCTCCCTTTTCCGCGTTTTTTTCCGGAAAAAAACAGAAAATCCCCCCTATTTTCCAGCCCAAAATTTCCTCCACTTTTCCGCGTTTTTTCCCAAAAAATACTGAAAACCGCAATTTTTCCAGCCAAAAGCAGAATGTCCCCCACACTATTCTTCATCTTCCTGATACCAGCGATAAGCGGCCTCGATTTCCGGCACAGGCGATCGGTGGCACCGTTTTTGGGCTCGGGAAGCTCGTCGCCCGAGGGAATGCACATTCCGCAAGAGAATTGGCATTGTGGCAGTGACGCGTTCACAAGGAACCTCTCATATAACGCCGTCTCACCGCATTGCCCTTCTCTTACAGGTAAAATTGAATTAATATGGAAAAATATCGATTTTTATGGGTTTTTAGCTGCCCTAAACCATTGTTGTGCAGTTCACGACGATTGTTACGGTCAGCAGAAAGGACAGGCGAAGTGTGATGAAGAGTTTTGCGAGTGCAATCGAATGGTGACGCGGCTACCCACCGAGGAGGGCTACAAGTGCCGCGGCACGACGAGCGACTCGTGCGACGTCGTCAAAGTGTTCGGCATTTTCGCTTACGGCAACTCAAACTACTCAGATCCGGAGAACAGTGGCGCTGGGGTGGTGCCGGCGTCGCCGAAAACGCTTCCGGAAGCCGAGGGCGATTATTTGAATTTGTATTCCAAGTGTCCTCATGTGAATAGTAAGAAAATCGAGAAAAATATAAATTTGAATTTGAATTTTTAGTAACTCTCGCCTCGTGCTCTTTCAATTTTGATCTCTGTGCACTGTCTCATTCACCCGATTTCTGTGCAAATGATGTGAGTTTCAGAGAGCTTTTTAGCGTCTTTCACAGTGAACTCCGGCGATTTTTAACCTAAAACCGCTAATAAAATTGTATTTTAGGCTTTTTTCAGCGAAAACTTGATGAGTTTAGGCCTCAAGCCGCTGATACAGCTGTATTTTTCGCTATCTCTTCTATATACTAAGCGGCAAGCTCTGTCTGTCTGTGTGTGTGTGTGTGTGTCCAGCGCTTATCACTGAATAACTTTTGAGTCCCTCGACCGTTTGGTACCATACTTGGCACATGGTCATGGGTCCCCGAGCGCTTCAATTCTATACCGTTTGGAGCTCGGGTTACTGTAGGATTACGGTAGCTACAGTAACCAGATAACTCAACAATAGCAAGAAAACGGGTTCGAAGTGCTCAGAATAGTTCCATTTTTTGCATGTACTATCTAAGGAACCCCAATAGCAACCTAACAAAAAATGGTGGAGATTACTGTAGGATTACGGTAGTTACGGTACTCCAAAACTCCACGGACAAGCACTAGGTAGATAACTTTCCAGAAACTTCTAGAAACTGCGAGAAAGTGAAAAAATTTGATTATCTTGGCGAAAATTCAAGTTTTCAAAAATTTTGGTGGGAATACAAATTTTCAAAATTTTTGGCGGGAATTCAAAAATTCAAAACATTTTGGCGGAATTCAAATTTTCAAAACTTTTGGCGGGAATTCAAATTTTCAAGATTATTGGATTTTCAGAAGAAGGCTTAGGTGCATCACTGCCCAAAGATTAAAAATGAGTTGCAGCGTCTAACCCCCCCCCATTGAGGAGCGCAGCGACGAACAAAAAGGAGGTGAGCCGCCGTAGGCGGCGCCACCGACTGGTTATCAGCTAAAGCTGATTATTTTTGGTCTGAAATCGCTGAAATAGCTCAGTTCTAACATCAAAAGAAGATGCCGCCGCCTTTTCAAAATGTGATTTTCAGCTCTGCCACTGCATGCTCGACGCCGGCGAATCCGATCAACTTCACGTGAGAGAGTGCCTTCCGGCGGTGGCTCACACGTGCCGAGCCGTCTTGAAACGTAAATTGTGTCAATTTTAAATTGAAAATGAAATGTTTTAAATTTTTAGATGCCAGCGCCGTGCTCAATAGCAAGTTGACGAGGAAGAATCTGCTCAACAGTTTCTTTATCATGGTAAGGGTACTGAAAGTAGTAGTCATATGACTGGTCGTGACCGCTTGAAAACCACGTGGATTTTCAAGAAATCCACGTCTCGGCAAGTTCGATGATGACGGGATACCATAAAAACGTCTGAAAAGCTCCTGAAGCGCGTTGCGAGTTTTAAATCAGCAGTTTTTTGCAGAAATTAAACGATATTACTCGGTGAACGCGCCACCACGAAGCCAGCTTTTTTGTGCCCGTTGACGCAGGCCTACCGTTATGTTACCGCGCTCTAAAAGTACTATGAACGCTCGATTTTCGAAATTTCCGTACCTTTGCTCTTTAGGAGCGGTATTTTATAGTTTTCGCTACTAAAAATAGGAGAAAAAGCGTCAAATATAGCCCTGCTTAGACCTTTTCGCTCCAAACTCATATAAGTTCACCAGAATTTCACTTCAAAACCTGATTTTTCGTAAAATTTGATGTCAGTTTTGGAAACTATACTCGTCCAATCGGCTCATACAATAACTTTCTTCAAAATCTAAATTATGGGTTCATAAATAATATCAAAATGTAGTTCTCCGTGTGCTCTACGCTTCTGAAAACCTAGAATCACTGTCAGACCCGCCTGAGCTAGAGTGTCCGGGTTCGAAATTACGGACTGAGTCATTCTAGCCGAACATGTACAGTCCAGATCGGTCTGTTGGTGATTCTAAGCGTTTAGACGTATAGAACTCACCGAGATCCACAATTTAATATATTTTTGAGCCCACAACCTGGATTTTGAAAAAAGTTATCGCAGAAACCTCCCCCTTCCTGCATTTTTGCGTTAGCGTAATTACGAACCCTGCATTACTGTAATAGGCAGAAGCTTTCCCCAAAAATACAGACAGATGCTCATCCCAATTCTTGCAGGCCGGTCTGATCCTCGTCGCGGCCGCCTCATTCGGCTTCGGTCTCTTCTTCATGTACACCCGTGTCGGTGGAAGCCGGCGGAAGATGATGGAGGAGGGAAAGTATCTGCAAATTCACACTGTCGAATCGTCGCGGTCCGTCAACCCGTTGTTGCTGAATGCTGATTAATTGAGAATGTACTTAGATTTAATGGTTTTTTTTTCGTAATTTATAGCGCCCTTTGTTATTTCTTTTTTGCTTTTTTCTCGTTGCCCATTTGCCCCTCCCCATACAAGTCTATTGCATCCGCCCCACAATTACACTTACATCACACCCTTCACACTAATATTATCATGAGCTTCGATTGTTAAATACACCCCAATCCCCTATTTTCGGGTCCCAGAGAGAAATGTCTCTCTTCCAGACTACACAAATGTATTACGGCTAGTTTTATCCCCCAAAATGCTCTTCTCCAATTTTCTATACAATAAATCTACATATTTTTCCATTTTCCCCAATTTTTCTTGGCCCTTTTTTTTGAAATGTTGAACATTCTACCCATTTCTCCCCTCTCCAAAAAGATGCAAAGACCGTTATGGTGTCAGAATTAAGCGGATCGACTTAATCCATCGATGGAGGTGAATTTTGTGCGTATCGACATGTGTTTTCCCTTTTTTTAGTTGAAACTCTGTCACAAAATTGTTTCAAAACTCATTTCGTTCGATTCGTTCTGTTTCCTTTTTCGAAGTGAATTCGGAGTTGGGTCTCGCCGCGATTTTTGAGTTTTGAATTCGAATTTTTTATTTTAAGCAAAATTTTAAGAAAAGTCGGCAGTTCCGTTTCACTGTTTAGGAGTAGTTAAGCATCATCTTGTGAAAAAAAAAACTTTAGAGGCGCAGAGAGAGGTCTCACCACGAATAAGTTTTTACTGTAGGACTTTTCTTTTTCGAGGCGGAGAAAAAAAGCCACTGAACGTTCAAAGCGGCATATCTCAGTTGCTTTTAGAGCTATCAAAAAGTTTTCAACTAATAAAATGCTCAAAATGTGTTGATGAATATTTCTTTAGTTGAACACTTTTTGAAATTTTCAAAGACAACCGAGATATACCGCTCTGAACATACAGTACTAGATGATAGCTTTAACTGTAACTCTTTATGCACATTCCAAGCGAACTAAGGCACTCAAAGCTGAAAAATCAATGAATAAACTGTCGAACTATCGAAATCAGGAGTTTCACCAGCTTACAGTTTGCGAAGTCATCCTAATTTTCTTTATTTTTCAATACAATTATCGGAAGCTCTTGCTCAGTTTTAACCACAAAGTGCTGATTGGAAATTGGTGAAGACACCTAATTTCCAAGCCTGAAAGGGTCGCTTTTGGGAATCCGGACAGTCTAAAAAATCTTGCAAGTCAGCCCAAAAATCTTGATAAAAAGGACTCATTTTCCAAAAATCTCTTGTTTTTTTCTAGTAATCATTCTGTAGATCAAAATATTCTCTATCGATTGTTCGAAATATCATAAAAGTTTGTTGGAAAAATTGCAAAAAAATTCACAAAATTTGAAAAATTTGACTTTTCATGTTAGTAGGAAAATAATTGATAATCTCTTCTATATACTAAAGGAATAGCTCTGTGTGTCTGTGTGTGTGTGTCCAGCGCTTATCACTGAATAACCTTTGTACCCCTCGACCGTTTTGTATCATATTTGGCATGTAGTCATGTGTCACCGAGCGCTTCAATTCTGTGAAGTTTGGAGCACGGGATACTGTAGGATTACGGTAGCTACAGTAATCAGATAACTCAAGAATAGCTTGAAAATGGGTTCGAAGTGCTCAGAATTGTTCCATTTTTTGCATGTCTTATCTAAGGGACCCCAATAGTACACCAACAAAAAATGGTGGAGATTACTGTAGGGTTACGGTAGTTACGGTATTCCGAAAACTCAACTGGCAGGCTCTGGATGAATAACCTTCTAGAACATTCTCCTTCTTTAAAGAAACTTCTAGAAACTTCCTGAAACTTCTAGAAACTTCCAGAAACTTCTAGAAATTTCCAGAAACGTAAAAACATATTTTTCCTAAATTTTCAAAGTGTGTATTTTGAGAAAAAGGCTCAGGTGCATAGTGATGCTTAGGAGGCGCTAATAGAAATTGGTTTGAGAGTGGCAAATTAACACCACATTAGATAGATCTGAAGGCAATTGAGATACACCGCTCTGAACATACAGTACATACAGAATTTAGTTATTTTTCTGTTCAAAAACACAACGAGCCAAGCTACAGACTTACCTATTCTTGAACAGCTCTTAACTCATAAGCCCTCAACAGTACATGCTTTCGGCATTTTTCGAAAAATTTTCTTCAACCTCACCCCGCTTGTCTTGCCATTGGCAACCGCCCTAATTATACTTGTTTCCTCCATTTTTTCTTAATTCTTCCAGTTCCCTTCCTAGACGGTCAATGATCATTTGCCCTTATTACGTAGTAGTTTCGTTTATTCCCTTGGTGTTCGATTTCTAAACCCCATCACGTTCGAGTTCAAATCTTTAAATCCCCTCAATATTTTTTTTCGTTTGAAAAATCGTATTTTAGTCGTGTTCTCTCCAACTTCCATCTACTTTTTCCCCAAAAAAAGTCATCTCCAAACTTCCAGGGGACTATGAACGCCATCTGGCTGACGGCGTTTCTCTCATGCACCATATTACATAGGGCGGTTGACGGTCAAACTGCGAATATCATTGAAATTCCGATTCCGACGGTAAGAGAAGATCAAAGTACAGGAGAGTGCGTCATAATCGCTGTGAACTTTTGATTATTTAGACCGTGGCCTAGTTTTTCTGGGATAAGGGGAGTTAGGCCATGGGCTTCGAAGTTTGTAGACGGCCTAGGATCCCAAATAACCACAAAACTAGGCCACCAGTAGACTCAGTCGCTTCACTAATCCTTATGAATTTCAGAACGCCCCACAAGCCTCTACAACTTGCACAACGGTTAGTATACATATTTTCTTCGAATTGAGTTAGACATACCCTTCTATTCCAGGCCACCTGGCTCGCCTGGTCAGACTGGTCGACGTGTACGGCTGAGTGTGGCTCGTGTGGAGTACAAATGCGCACCCGCACCTGTTTGACCACCGATCAGGGTTGCACATGTCCGGGGTGAGTTTTTGTTGGATACTGAAAGCGGCTTCCCCGCATTAGAACCGTGCCCGTATTAGAACTGCCCGGACTAGAACTCTTCAGTTCTGGAGGGCATGTCTGGTCCGAATAGGCCCGAATCGGCCCTTTTGGCCGGAGTCAGTCCGAACTGGCCTGATTAGTCTAAATTGGCCCAAATCGATCCCTTTGGCCCAAATCGGCCCAAATCGACCCTTTTTGTCAGCACAATCCTGCTTGGTTCGGATACGCTCGAACAGGTCCGAATCGAGCCTATTGGCCTGATTAGTCTGAATCGGTCCGAATCGGCCCAAACCGCTCCAAACGGCCTGACCCGAACTTTTTTTCAGAACAGGCTTGTTTGGTCAGAACAAGCCGCAACAGACCTGAATCGGCTTATTTGGCTCGAATTAGTCCGAATTGGCCTGAATTGACCCAAATTGATCCAAACGTCCTAAACTAGCACAGACGGCCCGAATCGGCCCAAATCGGTCCAAACAGCCCAAACGGCCTGAATCGGCCCAAACCGCTCCGGACGGTCTAAATCGGCGCAAACAGGCTGAATTAGCCCAATAGAACTAAATTGGCCCAGGTGGTCTGAAATTGCCCAAATCGACCTTTTTTGTCAGAAGAGGTCTGTTTGCTCCGAATAAGCCCAAACAGGCCTAAATCGGCCCGTTTTGGGTCACTTGGACACATTCGTGCCGATTCAGGTCGTTTGGGCCGTTTCGGGCCGATTCGGGCGGAAGTTTTTTTTGGGTTAGTTTTCTAAAAACTCCTCTAGTTTCGCAGCCTTGCCAGACGCTTTAGTTCAGTGTTCCCTCAAAAAAAAATTCCTGAAGTTCCCTGAGACCCCAATACCCTCCTAATAGTTTTTCTGTGCCTTCTGATGTGCCTTGTAGTAGTAGTGTTGGTTCCTGGAATGACGTTAGATTTTTTTTTCTTTCAAAAGTAATTCGAATCAATTAATGCAGAACTTAAAGGAAAGTGAGGTCAACATATTTTGTTTGGCATTTTGAAGTGGTGGAGGAGAGGGGAAGTTAATTGAGCGGGGGTAAGGTACATACAAAAAAACGTAGGTGCTAAATTTGAAAGTTTGAAGTTTGAAAATCAGCGTTAGAAGTGGGAAATGAAGGAAGAGAACAGAATTTGAAAAAAATAAACTGAATATCTGTAAAACTCTGAAAATCAATAAATTTTTTTCCAGCTTTGGCTGGTTTAGGCTGATTTTGAGCATGCACCACGAAGCCAAAAATTAGTCTATGGCTCTGAAAAATTCTGGGTGTATCAAGCTTAACTCGAACGTTATTTTTGTAGTTGACAACTTTTTTTTGCAATTACTTCCCTGACAAATAGAGCAGGTTCAAAGCAACTACCTTAGAAATCATTGTAGAGACATGGACACGCCCCTTTCAGCCAAAAATTCAACTTTTTTCCCCGAAAAGCAATCGATGTCTACTTTTGTCTGGAGAAGTAAAAAACTGCATAGAACACGAAAATGGCATTATCTCGCCTGACTCCGTGGAAAAGTTTGCGGAACGAACAAAATCTGAAATTTTCAGCCTGAAGAACCTGAACTAGAAATTTAGTTTGAACTGTAAAAATGCTTCTAACAGTGTCTTCTATCGATTTCCAAAGAGTAGACATCAATAGCTTTTCGGGGAAAAATGTTAATTTTTGGCTGAAAAGGGGCGTGGTCCGTTGGAAAGGAGGCGGAGCCAAATATAAAGTGGACCATCGTGTTCAGGGGGTCTTGTATACCTATTGTACCAAGTTTCAGCCAATTCTAGAATTCCTGATTCGAGGATCTGTAATCCCTAAGTAAGGATTTTTTTTGTAGTGTGGACCGGGAGTGTGCGAAAAATTTTCGATAAAAAATTTTTTCTGGGTTTTCTCGCCGAAAAAACAGAAAAAAAAACCGAAAAAAAATTTTTAAAAACATGTTTTATCGCCTTTTCAGCCATTTTTTATTGAAAAAAAAACGAAAAAATTCGAAAAAAAAAATATTTCCAGAGGCTCAACCGGCGTCCAATACTGCAACCTGGACATCTGCAGGTACCCTCTTACGACATGTTGTAACAACTTCAAAGTGACCTCTTACCTCGGAAGGTTCGCCTGCCTTAATGCTACTATTTCTCTTGGTAAATGATCAATTTTTGAGTGGAGTTTCAAGGGGAATAAACTTTTTTCTGTTTTTTTCTTTTATTCAGATATAATACTTTTAATCCAAAACAGAGATCTTGAGTAAAAATATAAAAGAAGAACACAATATGGTTCTGGGGGACACAATTGAACTGGTCGGGGGAATAAAGACAGGATTAAGGGGACACAAACTACATTCACATTTTGTGTACCACCTCATCGTCAAAACTGCCTTTTCCACTGTCCTTCTCGGCGAAATCCTTCTCCACTCGATCCATGAGAGAAGACTCCTCGAGCAGACGCGCGAGGATTTTTGTCTCGTCCTTGTTGAACAGTGTTTCAGGTCGGTCCACTGATTCGGTGTGCTAAAATTTGATGGAAAATAGTAAAAGGATGATGATGACATTGAGAGATTAACCCCCAACCGGTTTTTTCCCTCACCTGAACAAAGAATGCTGGCTGGTCGACCTCTTCAATCTTGATATTGGTGATGAATGTGGACGGAGAGGCTGGAGCCCGGGAGCTTGACTCAATCTTGGCGACCTCCGGCTCCTCGGGAAGATCTAGATCCAAATTCATCATTGCCGCTGAAGATTTTGACTTCTTCAGCTTCAATTTCTCGGAGAGTCTTCTGATGGTGGCCATTGGTCCGGATTCCTTTTTCTCGCAGTTGTCTTTGATCATTTTTTGAGCAGCGGTTTTGATGATCATGTTTTTCCATAGCTCATCGGCATTAAGGATTGGAGACAAGGGGGCGCCGTTGACAAGGACACGACCTTCTGGGGTGTATCTGGAAATCAAAAGTCGAGATGAGGATTTTCAGGAAATCTGGATTTTGTTCAAATTTTCGGTTAGAACTTCTGAACAGTCGTCGGGTAACTATGAGTGATAGGTAATTTCTAAACTGAAAACGGTCAGATTTTGACTGTGGGAGTCGAAATCTCGAATTTTTCTAAATCTACTCTTGCGACACTTGGGTCCTATCATTTTCCTGATATGAAAAAAGGTACTTGTAGATCAAAAAATTCCCTATCGATTGGTATAAAAATCATCTGGATTCGTGCTATAAATCATGGGTCAAAACCCCCAAAAGCTGAAAATTTCAGCACAAAAAATAAGTTTTTCAGGTTTTTCAGCCACATTTTCTGATGAAACCCTATATGATATTTATACCGATCGACAGGAAATGAAATTCTCTATCGATTGGTATAAATATCATATAGGTTTGTATCAGAAAATGTGGCCCAGAATTTGAGAAAAACTGAAATTTTCAAGGTTGAACTTTAGTTTTTCAAGATTTTCAGCCAGACTTTCTAATGCAATCCTATAAGATATTTATACCAATTGGTAGAGAATTTTTTGATCTACGAGTTCAAGTCCAATGAATTGCTCAGAATAAAGCTACCAGGGCCAAATGAATTGTCGGTTTCGGTTTGTGGGAGCCTAAGCCTGTCCAAAATTTTCAGGGTTAATTTTCGAGTCTTTTAGTCGGAGACCCATTTTGAAAAGATCAGAGCACCCGTAGGTCTAAGCAGACTGAAAGGACCGAAGGGTCATATTCCCTAACTGCTACAACATGGGGGGCTGCATGCAGAACGAAAGAGAGGACCCAGAGAAGCTAGACAGTCTAGCTTCTCTGCTCCCTCTCTCCCTCTCTCTCTCTCTCTCTCTCTCTCTCTCTCTCTCTCTCTCTCTCTCTTTTTCACTTACGTTCTAGACTGGTTGCTCTTCTTCCTGGGCTCATAGAGACTACTCTGCCTTGCCGCCGCATAAAATTCCACCGACGACTCGGCACCGCTATTCATCATTCCGATCATTTTGCTGACTTGAAAATCTGAAAATATTTTCAGTTTCAGCAAATTAGAAAAGTCAAGTTTCTTCAAAAAAAAACAAAAAAAAGTAAAATGAGGTAGCAAGGAGTCAAGTGAGGAGAAGAAAATGGGCAACATGAGGACTAATCAAAAATAGAGAGGTCAATTGTATTTAACGCCAACCAACAAACACAAAAGAATAAAAAATTGTTGGGGGAAAATGAGACAAGGAAACGGGAAACATTTGAGAAGAAAACACGTCTTCTTCTGATATGTAGTCGGAGGAGACATGGTTTTTTTTTGATGATGAGAAGAGAAGGGGGATGTTGAATGATACTACTACTGATTTGGGGGAAAAGAGAGAGAGAGAGAAGAAAAAAGAAGAATGGATGTAGAACGGTGGTTTAGGTCTAGTTGATAAACTGATCTTTGGAGTTATTTAGGTCAATTTTCATTGAGATTTTTTTGTTAAGAAATTCGGAAATAAAAGAAGATGGAAAATTTGAAGATCCAGGTAGGATTTGTGAAAAAATGAGCTCAACATTTGGTTTTTACGGGTTATTAGACAGGTTAGCTTGGTCCAAAGACCTATTTTTCTCAGCGACAAAATTCAGTTTGGGTCCCATTTTCTGATGGAAACCTATATGATATTTATACCAATCGAAAGGAAATTTTTTGATCTACAAGATCCTTGCTATTGATTTCTGAGATTTTTTAAAAACGTAGCCGAAATGGCAAAAAAAGTCAGATCAAGAGGTTCAAAATTCATAGATTTTTAAGAGACATTTTCTGGTTCGGGTGACATTAGGCCCATTGGCAGGGGCACACATGTATGAAACGAATGGCAGAGCTTAGATATTATGTGTGGTGGTTACCCTCACCCCTCTTATGAAAAAACACAATTTTAATTTCGGCCCCGCCCCCTTCCAGATTTACAGTAGCCCGTCAAAGTTGAAAAGCCAAAATTTTTAGTTTTTCAGATAGAGTCGAAAACTTTTCAGAAATAAATTCCCCGTATGTTTTTGAACTTTTTTCATGTTGACATCAAAATTCCTACTCGACTGCATCACACCAAAAAATGAGTTTAAAAATTTTTTTTTCAATTTTTCCCGTTTCCCCGAAAATTTTAGTACTAGTGCCGGAAAAATAAATTGCGGAAAAAACTATCTCATGGTACTGGTCATCGATTTATAATAGTGTTTTGAAGAAATTTTTGGACCCCCGGGGGTTTCTGGGCCGAAAAGTGCTCATTTTTGGCACTTTTTCATGGGGTCCCCCCTGTTGAAAAAAATCGAAAGTCTGGGATTTGGCTCAAAATTTTTTTTTGGAGTGTCCTATGGGTCGGTCATATGCTCCCAAAAAATTAGACCTCAAAGTTAACTATGGGCAAAGTTACAGAACCCTCGAAAACCGCCCTAAAACAAGCCATTTCTCCTCGACTCTCCTCGAGTCGCAAAGCCAATTTTTGGCCTGTTTTCGAGGATTCTGTAACTTTGCTCATAGTGAACTTTGAGGTCTAATTTTTTGGGAGCATATGACCGACCCATAGGACACTCCAAAAAAAAATTTTGAGCCAAATCCCAGACTTTCGATTTTTTTCAACAGGGGGGACCCCATGAAAAAGTGCCAAAAATGAGCACTTTTCGGCCCAGAAACCCCCGGGGGTCCAAAAATTTCTTTGAAACACTATTATAAATCGATGACCAGTACCATGAGATAGTTTTTTCCGCAATTTATTTTTCCGGCACTAGTACTAAAATTTTCGGGGAAACGGGAAAAATTGAAAAAAAAATTTTTAAACTCATTTTTTGGTGTGATGCAGTCGAGTAGGAATTTTGATGTCAACATGAAAAAAGTTCAAAAACATATGGGGAATTTATTTCTGAAAAGTTTTCGACTCTATCTAAAAAACTAAAAATTTTGGCTTTTCAACTTTGACGGGCTACTGTAAATCTGGAAGGGGGCGGGGCCAAAATTAAAGTTGTGTTTTTTCATAAGAGGGGTGAGGGTAACCACCACACATAATATCTAAGCTCTGCCATTCGTTTCATACATGTGTGCCCCAGTGATATCGACTCTACCAGAAATTCTCTCTTAAATAGCTAAAAGTCGATTTTTTCGATTTTTTTTCAAAACTTTTCTCCGATTCAGCGGGATCTCAGCTCTCAAAACGCTATGGGAAAAATTAGTAAACTTTTAAAATTTCAAGAAAACTGCCTTGAATTTCAAGATAAAATCAATTCAAATGGCTAAAAAACAGAAAAAAAACATCTCACTTGGAACGACACCTACCAAGACCTACCGTATCTTCAGAGCAGCATATCTCAATTATCTTGAGAGCTATGAAAAAGGTTTTCAACTAACAAAATGTTTGAAATTTTCCACTGAATATTTTGTTAGTAGACCATATTTTGATAGCTCTAAAGACAATTGAGATATGCTGCTCTGAATACACAGTAGGCCTGTATCACAGGGTTTTTGGTAGATGTCGTTCTGAGGAAGGGTAACTTTTAAAATGAGTCACAACTTTTCTGAATTTCAGCCATTTTTATCTGGTAGTAAAAGAAAATTTCAGGTTTCCCAGTTTTAATGGGATAAACATTTTAATTACCGGTCAGTTAGAGATGATGATGACCGACCAGTTGACTCACCAAAGGGGTGGTGCACTTCTACCAGAGAACCTGGCCTCCAGTCACCCTTATGGTACAGCACCTTGCAAAATAATACTGATATTTATGACTGTATACCCCCCGTTTTCCAGATTTCCAGCCCCCAAGTTTAGGCCCAACTTATAGGATTCTAGATTGACCCTTTTCTAAATTTCTAGAGGCTCCATTGAGATTCTAGACCCCTTTCTTATACTTCTAACCCCAGTACAATCCAAAAAATAAGGTAATAAATAACAAAACGCTATAAAATATGATGACAACTCCCCTCCAAAACCGAACATTTATATATGATAAATGACATCAGAAGGAGGGAAAGGGGATTCAGGGATTCAGAAAATTGGTGCAGAAGTCAGTCTACACTAACACTCACTTCGACGGACTGTTCTGATGTTTTTGGCGAATTTGACGATGCGCGAAGTTTGAAGGGAGGAGGAGGAGGGAAAACGGGGAGGAGGAGGACAGTTTGTATGAAGACGTTATGACGTCACTCTCTCGAGAATTCGATTATCGCCCTTCTTCCAAATTCATGAATCATTTTTTTTGCTGATCCACGTCACGAGCTGTCACTTTTCTCGTGATTTATTATTATTGTTCCAGAAACTGTTTTTTCTATTTTTCGAAGGTCGTTCCATTCATGAAGGTGTCAAACTGAATACATTGATCTGCGGTTCCTGCTGTTTTTGCAGAAGTTTTGGTGTCAACAGTCACTATTTACCTGAGAATTTGTGTCTCGTCAAATTTGACCGTAGTATGAGTCATGGTTGGGAACGGAGGGGGACAAACCACAAGAAGAAAGGGATAGAAATGATTGGAATTTGATAAGTTATTTGACCAGTAGGTTAATTCATGAAGTTAATTAAAGCGATAGAGGTATTTTGTGTTCAGAGCGGCATATCTCAATTGTCTTTAGAGTTAGCAAAAAGTTTTTAACTGAAAAAATGTTCAAAATGCATTGGTTAATATTTTTTTAGTTGACCGCTTTTTGAAATTTTCAATGGCAACTGAGATATACTGCTCTGAACATGCAGTACTGGTGGAATGAACCATTCAAACAGGACAGGGGAAAGTGGAGAGGGTTTTTGACTCTTGAGGTTCAATTTTTGGAAAATCCAAGGATTTTAGAAAATAATTTTGTAGAACGAAAAATTCTCTACCGATTGGTATAAGTTTCATACAGGTTTGTATCAGAAAATATAAGTCAAAACTTGGTAAAATCTAGAATTCCGGTGCCAAAATTCAGGTTTCACCCGGGTTTGATCCCTATTTTTTGGTACAAACCTATATGAAATTTATACCAATCGATAGGGAATTTTCTGCTCTATGACTAAATATTTGGCACTGCTCATGTTTTTGGAAATTGACGTCTCGGGCCAGAAGACCATTTTGAGACAACATAAAAGTATGGAATATCTTGGAAGGCAGTTCAAAGATTTTTGATCAAAAAGGGACCATCTTCGAAAAATATCAGGATGTCAAAACTTCGTTTTGTAGATCAAAAAATTTGCTATCGATTGGTATAAAATTCATATAGGGTTGTATCAAAAAATTTAGGTCAAAACCCCAGAAAACTAGGAGGTTTTAGTACAAAAATTAAAAACAAAAACAAAAAAGTTTTTCCCGTTTTTGGGGAAAATTTTCTGATGCAACCCTATATGATATTTATACCAATCGATAGAGAATTTTTTGATCTACAACATCAGCTTTTCAGATAGAAGTTTTTTTGAACTAGAGGTTTTGCAGAAACTTGCAGAGAGTGGGTAACTGCATGCAACTGAATACAGCTCAAATTTGAAGAATTTCGAATTTTCGAAAACATTTTTGTTATTTTTGAATTCTAAGCTTCGGCTGGATTGTGTTTCTAAAATTTTCTTGCAACCCAAAAAATTATGAACTATCATAATCCATCGCACTGATTTGGTTCTCAAGATTTCGCAATTCCTACAATACACCCTTTGATTGTATCCAAATAAATCAAAAACCATCTAATTAGCATGGTTAAATGACATCATCGCTGTCAAACAAAACACCATAATACAAACAAGAAATTATCTAGGTTAGATTTGACGTGTATACATCACCAACAAAAAAATAATTGATTAATTAGTTAACGGTTGAGGGATGTATGTATGTAGCCAGGGTGTCTAGATGTCTAGATTGGGGGAAATAGTGGGGAAAACGCAGTTTTTTCAATCAAAAAAAAAAAAACTGAAAATCTAGTTTGAAAAGCTGAAAATTCTCTATCGATCAGTACAATTCGGACATCCGGATATCCGGACAATCGGACATCCGGACATTCGGACATTCGGATTTCCGACATCTGGATAGACATACATCCGGACGCCTGGATAGACAGACATCCGGACGCCTGGATAGACAGACATCCGGACGCCTGGATGGACAGACATCCGGACACCTGGCTAGACAGTTATCCGAATACCAGGATAGCCAGACATGAGATCACCTGGTTAGACAGATATCCGGACACCTGGACATCCATACATCCGGATATCTGGACAAACGGACAGACTCACCTCCTTGAACCAAACCAAACCTATTTTTTATAGTTTCATAGCCAGTATCGTAAAGTATTCTAACTAAACTTCCTAATCTATACCACTAAACCCTTTTTTACAACCACAATCCCACCTTCACATCATTTCCTAACTACCCCCCTCCCCACTGTAAAAGTACTCACGTGACTGGAAATAATCCTGGAAAAAAGAAAAAAACGATGATATTTCGGAACCACCTACTCCCTATAAGACCTCCCGACAAAGGTAGTAATCCCCCTCCCTTTTTTAAGATAACTGACTGCAAACGAAAAAAGAACACGTCACTTTTCAAGGAAGTTGTGAAATAAAATGAAAAGTGAAAATGGAAAGTTTTTGGAGAAGGAACATTAGTGGAAAGGGGAGATGGTTAAAAAAAGTCGTAAAAAATCCAAACCACAGAAAGATAGAGACTGAATCATGGATGGAGAGAGTCGTGGAACAGATAAGGGAGTGACAAGAGGTAAGAGGAAAAGGGTCAAAGTTTGACGGTTTCATTCTGGAAAGTGGTGGAAAATCGTCTTTGAATGCTAGAAAAATGGATTTTGTAGATCTAAAAATTCCCTATCGATTGGTATAAATTTCATATAGGGTTGTAACGGGGTATCTATTGCAGGTAGTTCTCATCATAGTTTTTTTCCTGATTTTTCCTTTTTAGGCACCTTCTTTGATACAACCCTACATGATATTTATACTTATCGATAGAGAACTTTTTGATCTACAAGTTACACATCTCCATTTTTCGAAAATCCATCTATAGAAAAGTCAAAATTACGCAATTTTGACTAGGGACTAAACCGATGTCCTGACCTTGCAAGTAGGTTTTCCATATCTCGAAATTACAGGCATAAACTAAAAATTAAGTAAACTTAGCTCTCAAATTTGTGTGCCGCACCATGTACTTAACAAAAAAAGTTTGCTAAACTCCAAATATTGCTTTCGAGAGAAAAAAACAAAACGTTACTTATTCAAAAATGTTCCGCTTTCGAGCAATCTCTTTTTCGGGTATCTTCAAACCTATAGAAAAACGAAAATTGTAGATCAAAAAATGCTCTATCGATTGAAGTAAATATCATATAGATTTGTATCAAAAATACCCCAAAAACAAGAAAAAGCCAAGTTTTCGTGCTGGAAATTTCAGTTTTTGACCACTATTTTCAGAATAAAAACCCCTTTATTAATTTTCTACAAGGTTCTATTTTGGGATTTTCTTAACTTCCAAGAACAGTCAAGTTGTAATGTCAAAAACCCTGATAATTCTAGCCACAAAAAACAAGAAAAGAAGGGAAGACTACAAAAAAAGTTATGAATTTCAGACCACCCGTTATGAAATTTATAACAAAAATTCTGATCCATTTTTGACCTGTTATTAGCCAAACTGGAAAAAAAAAGAATTCTTCTGAATTCCAAGTCAACAAACGGAAACACATGTAGGAAAAAATGGGAAGGAGGCAATAAATTTCTGATTGAAAGTACCAAGACAGAAGTCTTTCCGATTTATCATTTCTCTCTCTCTCTTTCTCTCTCTCTCTCTCTTTTCCTTGTTTCATAAAGAACTACTAATTGGTCAGAAGGAATCAAAAATGATTGAAGGAGGTATGTGCCCGATCTTTCGGAAAAAGATCGATTACTTTCGAAATAGTTCGTGTCTTGAATGGATTTTTGGGTGCGGTTTAATTGAATTTCGGTTTCAAAAAAAAAGAAAAAGATGAGTAATGACTCATCTTCAGATCAAGGGTAAAGAAGGTCAGGAGCGCAATGAACAAACAATAAACAACAGCAGCAAGAGAGCACTTGATGTTTCAACGTATTAACCGAAGAGAAGCATTGGGGTCTGGAAAAATGAAAGTGCACTTTTATACATGTAAGCGCCCCCATATGTATGATTCATCTGGTAATATAATTGATCAAGTTGATAAAGAAAACTTTGGAGCCTAGTTGTCAGGGGAGGGGTTAGCACGACTGTCATATCAGTTTCGTCTTTAAAGAAGGGGGGAACTCAAAAATTCAGTAAAAAAAAAAAATTCAGTACTTCTGGTGTTTGAAGCCGGGGTCGGTCTGACAGATCACCAAAATCGCTACCTACTGTGTTATGCGGCCGGGAAAGCGAGCCGACTCTGCTTGCCTATAAGCGCCGGGGTCTTTTTTAGTCTCATTACGAGAATATTAACAACGAGAGTTCCCACCTCTTCTAACTTGAATTTTGAGGGTTATCAGGACTAACAGGTTTTTGAAAAAAAAAGTCAAGCCTTCGAAAAGTAATCTGGAGACCAGAGTGATCCCAAAGAACGCCGTAAGTCCTATCATTTGAGCTCATTGCATGTTCAAAGCAGCATATCTCAGTTTTCCTTAGAGCTAGCAGAAAGTTCATAACTAATAAAATATTTAAAATGTGATAATAAACAATTCTTTAATTGACCACTTTTTGAAATTTTCAATAGAAATTGAGATATGACAACCTGAAGATACAGAACTAGCCTAAGCATCTATTACAGTATCCACGGAATTTTGTACTGAAAACTTTGGGTTTCCTCATTGAATTGCCTATTTTCTGAGAGTTAATCACAACTACAAAAAGAATTACGTATAATAATGCCAATCATATCAGACACTACGCTCTATTGAATAACTGTTAGTTAAATTTTGATAACCTAAGCAACGAAATCGTCCACAGGAGCGTGCTTCTCCCTAAGGGAAGCGGTTAGAAGCTAGCAACTGTCCAATTTTGTAGATTTCGAACTATTACGTATTCAAAAAAAAAAGAATAACAAAGAGATTTTCACCAGGAAGCAGAAATCATGATCCTAGGCCACTTACTTCCTTATAAATTAGTTTTCTTTATTACTTCTGTTTCTCGAACTGTTTTTTGTTGCCTTACTTTACTTTTGTTTTTTTCAGCTTCCTGGTTTGAGAACCACAATTGGAAAATGGAAATCCGTTTTTCTTAAAGATAGCCGTGATTTGTCGAGCTTGTGTGCAAAACCGCTTCAGTTAGGTCAAAAGAGCATTGAGATCTCTTTCTGTAACAGTTACAGGGTTCCACAAAAACTAAAGGCTTCTGTCATTTGAAAGACCGTAAAACGTGCGATAGAAGTACTTTATGGTCTGAGCAGCATATCCCAATTGTCTTCAAAAATATCAAAATGTTTTCAACTGATTATGAAACTTTGTATGTGCTCCAAATACGGTGTTTGCTCCGAGCTTTGCGTGTTGTTCAAGGGAAAATACAATTAAGTAAAGATCTCTTCTTTGTGGTTAGACCTGCAAAAATTATTTCAAGCGTCATCCCTACCCTATGATGTTTTCACATTTCCCATCGATTTGAAACCGAACTTTGAAACTTCCTTCCCTTTTTCTTGTTTCCTATTTGTGATCCCCTATCCCATCTGATTAAAACCATATAAACAAGAAATCACTTAAAGTATATCTAACCCTAACCCTTCTCTAAACCTCTCCCCACCTAACTTGTTTTATGTCTCTGATTCTGAATTTCCAGTCATTTTGAAGGTCACCCACCACAGATATCAATGACAAACTACTATCTATCTAGACACTAATTTTCTTTATATCTTTTTTTTTCGAAAATTTTTTTGGTTAACTAGTTGTAGTTTGTAATCTTTTACTCGGATAATAAAAAAATGTCGCGACACCAAAAATTCCCTCAAACAGTTTGATTTCGATTTTTATCTCTTTTTTCTGTTTCATCTTCTTCCAAGTTTCCCCTTATCTTTTTTCTTATCACATTTTGACCTGCTGTTCAATAATTTCTTGGGAGAAAGAACCGCCCGTCATTTGAAATGTCCTCGGTTCATTCGTTTTGCACCCATTACTAATTTGGAATCTTGAAATTGAGGAAAGTTCAAACGATCAAATTAGTAATTTGCACGTGTTATTGATAGGGAAGGATAGGTGGAGATGGAGGGAGATCATCAATTGGAAGAAATTGAAATTGGTTGGCATTGAAAATTAATTTGGAATTTGGAATCATTTTTGGAAGTAGACAGGTGGTCAAAGTTGAAAGAATCTGTGATAGAGTGGGTTCAGAGCAGTATTACTCGGTTGTTTTAAGAGCTAGCAAATAGTTTTTAACTAATAAAATGTTTGAATTAAAATACTGAACATTTTTTTTTAGTTGACCTTTTTTTCAAATTCTCAAAGGCAACTGAGATATGCCGCTCGGAACATTCAGTACTGGGTAACATGGGGTCAACACCTAGCGGTTCAAGTTTAGAACAGCATATCTCGTCTGGATTAAGAGCTATCAAAAAGTTCTTCACTGATAAAATGTTTGAATTAAAATACAGAAAACTTCTTTACTTGACAATTTTTCAATAGCCCTAAAGACAACCGAAATAGGCTGAACTGAAAATACAGTACTAGGTGGGTCTCTATTATTTGCCTTACGGCTTGTCGAAGCGCCGGAGGCGCGTTTGAATATGAGATCGATGCACCATGCTCAGGTGAGGGGTTTACAAGTATTCCAAAATCCCAGATATTAGACAGGAGTAACTTTACCACTGTAATAAAACTGAAATTGAGGTTGAAGGAGCATTGCATTTTTTTTTCTGCAGAAACAGTGTCAATTTACTGTTTTTAGCTGATCGTGATTTTTCGATTTTGTAAAAGGAAAAAAATATTACAGTAAGAATTTATCGGATCGTAGTGAGACCTGCGGTATGTGCCTTGAAATGAATTGAAGCTGTGGTAGAAGGCTCCCAGTCACAGGGTGTTGTATCCAACTTGAGTTTGGAGTGTCATAAATGTGCTAAGACTGATAAAATGCTTTTTTAA
>GL379876.1:81342-125169 GCA_000143925.2 Caenorhabditis brenneri | reverse complement strand
TTCAGGTGATAGAAATCAGAATTCAAAGTTGCAAGAAGAAAATCCACTAGTGGGGAACAAGAAATTGTTGGACAGCAGTAATGAATCACATGGTTATGATCTGCTATGGGCTAATGTTCGGAACGCTTGGCGCGTGGTGCTTTTGTTAAGGAACCTGCTTTGTCGCTGGCTGAGGGTACACTGGAAAGAATACACATGAGGAACTGAACTTTGAAAAAAAAACTTCCTTTTCTATTGGAAACACGTGAAGTTGTCGCTGGAGTTTGACGACTACGAACAAGAGTCTTAGCAACAAACGAAGAGGCGATGCCTTGGGTGCGGTTTCCAGCAATCGCAACACTGGACGATGAAGATAAAGATTCCATCGGAGCCCGTGCGGTCGAAAAGACTTAGACTTGATACATTGGCGATGGAAAGAGCAGTTGCTTCTTGGGTTCGTTAGGTCGGTTCAGGAGTCGAGGCAATCGAAGTACTCGGAGCAAGCTCACCAGGATAAAGCATTTCACTTATCAACATATTCGGCAAGAGTAGCCACAAAATGTTTCTCAACACGCATGACCACAAACATAAACGGCCCGGCCTTTAGCAAGTATGATAAAAATATTCATAATTCTTTTTTCACTTCCCTCTCCCTTTAAGGAGGATCCAGCTGTTTTTCACTAAGTACTTAGCTTTGAGTTCGGAGCAACCGGCCTGTCTGTGATAATTCTGAAGCTCTGATCATGCCAAAAAAAAAGGTTCTGAACATTTTCTGAAAATTCCTATCCCCCCAAGCTGTCACTCCGAGATTCCTGTAAGAAACACTTCAAGTACAGTGAAAGCTTACTAAAGCGTGGTAAGACCTGCAGTTTCAACCAGTCTCTTCCCACCGTTCCCTGCATGACTCTTAGTACAATTGCACCTAAACTACAGAAAACTGACACTTTTTGGTTCTTAGTCTCCCCTCCCATTCATCCCGAGTGTAGTCGTAAAACCCATGTAACGTGATTCATAAAACTTTTCTCTGTTCATCAGTCGATGGCGTCACCAGTTCAGAAGTCCTGTATTCGTTCAATGAAGCCTCCCTTGAGAAATATATAATTAATTCAGCCAATAAATACAAACAAGAACTTTGCTTCTCTTCTATACGTCATTTTACAACACCCTCCCTCCTTCAGAAATCACTTTTCGCTCCTTGATCTCCTCCTGTTTGTAGATATCCTTTAACTGATCATTCATTTTTTGAAACGACGAAAAAAAAAACAATAAAAATAACACTTTTGGTAAAAGATACGTCGTTGAAACCGTTATCATTCCTCCCCCTCTCCTCCCAATTAAAATTTGATAAGAAAAGGTGGGCGGAGCTTCTTTGATCAGCCCACGTGGGTCGTGTCGACGAAATCTTTTGGGCGATTTTTGGCCTGGACACTATAAAGTGAACGATTTTACTGGGGGTGGCGGTGCTTGTTCTCTAGGTTTTATCATCACTACACCGTTCCCTAATATTGCATCAGAATTATTTTTATTTTTTGTTACAGAACTCACAATGGTCGCCCCAGCACGCAAGAAGTCAGTTGCCCATCATCATCCTCACCACGATCTTAGTGTAAGTACCCTTAACCAAAACCCCTCGAAAAATTTAAAAATGATTTTCAGCACGAATCCACACCCACCAAGACACACCATCACCGCGTCAAAAATGCGGAACGAAAGCGTACGGCCAGTATTAGCAAAGAGGATGGAATGGAGTACAACAAGAGGGTTCGAAAACTGCACAAAGCGTTTTTGAATCAGGGAGATCAAATTGTGAGGGAGGAGGAGAAGCAGCCAGCGTCGGGGAGCAGTAGTGATGTAGAACTACCACTGTTCGATCCAGATTGTGATCCAGAGAATCCGAAGAAGCTGGTGTTTGCAGATATATCGAGTGCGGCGTTTAATATTAAGAATGGTGTGCAGTTAACGCCTTGTGTGGTGAGTTAGTGTGTCTTAAAAGAGCAGCATGGGTCTCATTATGCCGGAAGAGCCTAGCTCATCCGTTTTTAGGCTGATTTTGACGGAAGTTCCATTTTGAAAAAGAGAATTTTTGTGCTCTGTGCTTACATACGGCTGATTCTAGGCCCTCAGCTGCTATAAAAATCTAGAGTGCTATTCTCTCAAGTGCTATTTTGGCTCATTTGCTACAGATCAGTTGCTATTTTTCCCATTTTCAATGACTCAATAACTATGACTTTTGTCTTAAGTGCTATTTTTCCTCACACATGAAGAATACCACTTGAGACAAAAGTTGTGGCAGTTGAGACATTGAAGAATGGAAAAAATAGCAATTGAGCCAAAATAACACTTGAGACAGTAGCGCCTCCCCCATAGCACTCGAGAAAATAGCAGTTGCTCTAATAGCAGTTGAGAATCTAATTACTATTGATAACTGGAAAAATAGCACTTGGCTTATAGCACTTGAGCCAAAAAAGAACTATAGACAGTATCAACCTCCCCATAGAACTTAAGAAAATATAAGTAAATCTAATAGCAGTTGAGAACCCACCTAGTCACTCTTAGAAGACTTGATAAGGATGAGTCGTATTCTCAAGAGCAATAGAACATGAAAAATAGCACTTGAGAAAAAAGGCGTAGCAGTTGAGACATCGAAAATTAGAAAGTAGCACTTGAGCTAAAATAGCACTTGAAAAAACATTAGTAGGTCTAATAGCAGTTGAGTATTTGCCTGACGGCGTCGATCGTTTTGTCTGCTTCGTTTGGGCGTTTCTGCACGCTTGCATCCAGAAATTTGGAGCCGCATTTCCCATTTTGAGCACAGCGAAATTCCCCAGATCACCTAATCCGTCTCACAAACCCTCTAATAGAACTGCACCCTACATAAGTATTCCAGAGATCCCTGCAACTATCCACAAAATGCGAGATGGACCTATACTTCAAAAAAGAGTACCTACAAGTGACAGGATCCTTCAAAGAACGAGGTGCCCGGTACGCCCTTTCAAGGCTCGGTGAGAAATACCGAAAGGCTGGAGTGATAGCTGCAAGTGCTGGAAATCACGCCCTCGCTCTCAGCTACCATGGACAACAAATGGGTATCCCTGTGACAGTGGTGATGCCAGTGATAGCTCCGCTGATGAAAATTCAGTTTTGTAGAAGTCTAGGAGCAAATGTTATTCTAAAGGGGGAGACTATTGCAGTGGTAGGTCCTCTATTACCTGAAAATTCCAGAACTTCTGGTGTTTCAGGCCAAAGACTTCGCTCTACGGCATGCAAAAGAAAACGGGCTGAAGTATATCAATGGATACGACGCAATAGACATTCTAGCGGGGCAAGGGACCATAGGACTAGAGATTTTGGATCAGGTTCCTGATGTAGACACAATCTTAGTGCCAGTCGGTGGTGGAGGATTGATTGCCGGGATAGCGGTGGCCGTGAAGACGTTGAAGCCCGATGTTCATATTTATGTGAGTACAGAATTCAGAGAGAATTCGAAAATTTCAAAATCAGCTGATAATTGGCACAATAGGTATATAAGACCCGTTGAACATTTTGGACACAAAATTTTTTGCCCCCGCCCCTTCTCAAGCAAGCCACGCCCCCTTCAAGTTCGGAAATCGAATTTTTCTCCGAATAGCTATCGAGGACACTTTTTTAAGCATTTTCACAGTCGATGCCAAGTTTCTAGTCCTCTTCTTCATACTGAAAAATTCATGTTTTCAAAAAAAATATTGATTTTTTCCTTTCGAGATAACATCAAAATCGTATTCTACGCAGTTTTTTACCCCTTGGGACATGTGAACATGCTTAAAAAAGTGTCTTCTTTTACTTCCCGTTAAGTATACATCGATAGCTTTTCGGAGAAAAAAGTCGACTACCGGACCAGGGCTGTGCGAAAAAAAAATTCCGAAAAAGTTCGAAAAACATTTTTTTTTCGAAAATTTCGGACCGGAAAAAATCGAAAAAAATTTTTTTCATAATTTTTCGGAATTTTTCGAAATTTTTCGATTTTTTTTCGAATTTTTTCGGTTTTTTCAATGAAAAATGGGGTAAAAACATTTTTTTTTGTGTTTTTTTCGAAATGTTTTTTCGGTTTTTTTTTCTTTTTTTTCGGCGAAAAAAAGTTTTTTGTTTTCAAATGGCGAAAAAATTTTCGGTTTAAAACGGCGAAAAAATTATCGGAAAATGACCGAAAAAACCGAAAAAAATATTTTTCGAAAAATTTTCGCACACCACTGTTCCGGACTTGAAGGGGGCGTGGCTTGCTGGAAAAGGGGCGGGGTCAAAAAGTATTGTGTGCAAAATGTTCAAGGGGTCTTATATGCCTATTGTGCCAATTAGCACTGATTCTAAAGTTTCTAATTCCATTCGTTGCTAACGGGGTCCATGGAATGCCTCTTAAAGGTGGTAGAGCATGAAAAAAATAATTTTTTTCTGAAATTACAAAAATAGATACCTCTGGTGGGTTCGAACTCAGGGCCAGACTGGTGCATCATCAAACGCGCTACCTGCGCTAAGCGGCCGGAAAAGCGCGTCGACCAGGATTGCCTATATGTGCCGGGGAGAAGAAAATTCCCCGAAATGTCCCCGTAGACTTTCCTGTTCCACCACCTTTAAAATTTTTTTAATATTCAGGGAATCGAATCCGAGACTTGCCCATCATTCACCGAGGCCTATGAAGCTGGCCACGTCGTCTCGGCCATCGCAAAAGCCTCCCTAGCCGACGGTCTTGCCGTTCCAACCGTCGGCGGTAATTCTTTGGAGACTGCAAAAGGCTTGATTGATAAGGTTTGATAACTAGGTCAGCATCACTGATAAAACACATATTTTGCAGGTTATCACAGTGAAAGAAGAGAGTATCGCGTTGAGTATTCTCCGTTTATTGGAAGTCGAGAAGGCAGTCGTTGAGGGTGGTGGTGCTGTGGGCCTAGCCGCGATTCTAGAGGGGAAGGTGCCAGAGTTGAAGGGAAAGAAAGTGGTTTCCATTCTATCCGGAGGAAATATCGATACTACAGTGCTCGGAAGATCCATTGAGAGAGGATTAGCTGTTGATGGAAGACTTGTACGCTTAGAAGTTGTGGTGTCTGACCGCCCGGGAGGAATTGCTGAACTAACTACGACTATTGCTCATCTTGGAGCCTCTATCAAGGATATATTCCACGAGAGAGCATGGATCTCAACTGATGTGTTTCACGTTAAGGTGAAGGTTGTCGCGGAGACACGTGGCAAAGAGCATGTGGAGGAGATTGAGGTGGCGTTGAAGAAGATGTATGATAATGTTTTACTTCATTGAAGTTTTTTTTTCTTTGTTTTTGGTTCTCAAATATATTCAAATAATATTAATAAAACTGATGGTCGGACTAGGTGTTGGAGCAGCATACTGTGACGGTTGGCTGAAAAATTTTTCTTGAAGGATGGAGCCAAAAACTGTGTTAGCTAAGGGTGCATGGTGCTGACCAGGGCTGTGCGAAAAAAAAATTCCGAAAAAAAACGAAAAAAAATTATTTTTTCGAATTTTTCAGAGCGAAAAAACGAAAAATTATTTTTCGGAATTTTTCAATTTTTTTTCGAAATTTTTTGGTTTTTTTCAGGAAAAATAGGTGGAAAGGCGGTGAGAACATAAAAATATACAACTAAAAAACCTTTTTTTCGGTTTTTTCCAAGAAATTTTTCGCTGAAAAAACCGAAAAATGATTTTTTTTTCGAAAATTTTCCGCACAGCCCTGGTCCTTACCCTGGCTCTGGTCCTGGTCCTGGTCCTGGTCCTGGTCCAGGTATCCGAATTTCCGGATGTCCAATTATCCAGATGTTTGGATGCCCAGACATCCAGAGGTCAGGATAGACATCCGGATTTCTAAACGTTTGGAGTTTCAGACATCGGGACATCTAGGAACCCGGACTTCTGGACATCCAAACTTCTGGACATCCGGACTTTTGGACATTCGGAATTCCGGACAACTGGACTTTTGGTTCCAGACTCCTGGATATCTGGACCTCCAGAGATTCAGATTTTTTGAAGTTTTTTTTCTAGACATCCGGATTTCTGGACATCCCGACTTTTGGACATTTCTGGTCCTGGTCCTGACCCTGGCCCAGGCCCTAATACAAAAAACTTACATTAACACTCTGCTGACACGAATAATTATAGGGGCACTGACTATACGTCGAAGGGGTACACAACTTCGGAGCACCATTAACCAGTAACGTCTTTCCATTGATGCATATTAACGAGGAAGCAAGACGGCAGCATAGAAATTGTGATGCTTGATTGGAAGGAGCGCATGAGAATCCTATGGGGCAGGAGGTGTCCAAGACGGCTGTACAAGTACGGACTGCATTATCGACTTCGTTGCGATACGGGTTCCAGCCAGATGGACAAGAGAGGTTTTCAGGGATTGGCGTGGATCCTGAATGTTTTTTTACATAGAATTTCGAAAAACCCTAAAAACGCTACCTGTCAAACAACAAACATCAATAAACGGGTCGTCAGATGGTGCGCAATCATAACCAGTAGGGCAACTTGTGATAGTACTTGACAGGTCACACGTATACGTCTCACCGGCAATCTGTTGATAAACCGGTCGACCATCTGCACAGCCTACTGATGTGGATCCTGTTGAACCTTGACCACAGCACACGTAGGTGGCTAGGAGGACAGAGAGTTGGCATGTGTAACCGGTCTGAAAAATGCTGCCGGTTTTTGGGACGGTTGTGGACTAGGGAGTTTTCTAGGCCATCCACTAATAGGGGATCATTCAGCACTGTTGGTACAGAACATGGCTGTCGAATTGCGGCCGTTATTCACGTCCCACGACGTGTTCAAATGGAAATTTGACGTGGTTGGAAATTTCTGTTTTGTTTGCGCGTTTCTAGATCTTTTTATTTCAAGGTCAAGAAATTTTTTTTCGTATCCGCTGAGGGTAACAATTGTGAAGGACAAAAAAAGAAAACGAATGAGCCAGAAAACGTCTTAATTGGTTGAAAATGAATGGAGTTGAAAAGTTTTCAAGAAAATCAACTGAAAACCCTGATTTTTTTGGCTTTTGAGCAATTTGTGCAAATTCGAAAAAAAGTGGTGAGATGGCTGAGGGTAACAATTGTAGAGACATGCTTCCGGCATATTTTGAGCTAAAAATCGAGTGAAAAAGTTGAAAATTAGGCCCGCTGAAAACTTTTCTGGGTCAAAATTTGCACTTTTTAGAGAGAACTTTCTAGTTTCGATGTCCTATCTCGGTTGTCTTTGAAGATAGAAAAAAAATCAATTGACAATTTGTTCTAAATGTCATTCTGCAAAAGTTTTTAGTTGGTTGCTTTTTTCTATTTTCAGCGGTTCTCGAGATATGACCTGTTAATGATAGAGTTTCTTCAACACTCTGTATCTTGAAAAGGAAAAGAGATATTGATAATTTTTCAACTAAGAAGTTGTATGAAATTATATTTTTAACACTTGAGCAGTTGATTGTTTTTCTCTACTTTCACTTGGAATCTGGATATTCCTATCTCTCTGAAATCAACCCTATTTTCGCGCTCCATTTTCTCGAAAGACTCCGGAAAAAGAGAGAAAACGTGAAGAAATTAATATCTAGGGCACTCTTTTTTCGAAAAACGAGCGTCGAAACCTTCTGATAGTAAAATGCGTCAGTAAAGGTTTGATTTTAAAATTTCCATTTGAACACGTCGTGCGTCCGACTTACTGCAAAAGGCCGAGGGCCGCGGCCGCGGTTCTGACAGCTCTTGGTTTTGGAGCAGCATATCTCAGTTGCCGTTTGAGCTATCAAAAAGTTGTCAACTAAAGAAATGTTAAGCAAATAATTCTAAACATTTTATTAGTTGACCACTTTTTGATAGCTGTAAGGACAACTGAGATATCTTGCTCTGAATATACGATAGCCTATTACACGTTTTTTGGTAGGGTTTTTAGTAGCAGCATATCTCAGTTGCCTTTGGAGCTATCAAAAAGTTGTCAACTAAAGAAATGTTCAATAAAAAATTCTAAACATTTTACTAGTTAAAAATTTTTTGATAGCTGTAAAGAAAACTGAGATATACTGCTCTGAACCTGGATTAATGACCTAGAAAACTCCCCGGCCCCCAGCCATCCCAGAAATCTGTATTTCAGCTGCATCTGATTTCGTAAAACTTCCAAACCAAGAAAAAAACTTACCGATGAACACTGTGTCCCTGGCGTCGTACACAACTCCAATGCACCATTTGTGATCAACGCATTCTGATTATTCGAGCAAATCCTCTGAGAGTTCGCTGATCTGCAACAGATGAATGCAGAATTCAGGGTGCTCTGCATGCAGGACGATCCGGAAGGGCATGTTGAAGCGGATGGACTGCAAGAGATCTGGAAATTTCTTTTGTATTTTTTTTAGACACTAGAAGAGATTACCGTTCCACCATTAGCACCGACTGCCGGAGTGAAATCTGAGGGGCAAGACCCAACGGATGAGGATGTGGAGCAACAGATGAATGTGTTCACCAGGTTAGAGGATTGAATACATTGATACCTAAAAATCTCTGATATTTTCAGTGACAAAAAAACCAAAAAATCCTACCCTGCTAAACAATTAGTGGGATTTGTCACCGAACACTCCACGAATCCATTATTTGATGGTTGAGAAACTGCATTATTAGGGCAGATGGGAGTGATGCCTGTAGGTTGAGAGCAGCAGATTAGGACACCAGCAGCATTGGCAGCAGTGGTGCAGATGGAGCTGGAAGAATGCTCTGTCTGTGTGTCTGTTTGTCCAGAAATTATCACTGGATAGTCTAAACCGTTTAGTACCATATCTGGCATGTGGGCATGGATCACCGAGCGCTACAAATCTATAACGTTTGGAGCTGGGATTACTGGAGGATTACAGTAGCTACAGCAAGCCGAAAACTGTCCAAACACGACTTGAATGGCGGGACTCCAAAACTTCAACATTTTCGGCGGGAATTCGAAAATTCAGGAATTTTACTGGGATTTTAAAATTTTCAAAATATTGGTGGGAATTCAAACTTCGGAAAATTAAGAGGGAATCCGAAAATTCGGAAAATTAGGCGGGAGTTCTAATTTTCAAAAAAAATTGGCAGGACTTCGAAAAAATCAAAAAATTTGGCGGGAATTCAAAAATCCGAAAAAATTAGGCGGGAGTTCGAAAAATCAAACATTTTTTCGAGGATTCAAAATTTTTAAAACTTTGGGGGGAATTCAAAAGTACGAACATTTTAGCCGGAAGAATTCGAAAATTCCAAAAAGTTTGGTGGGCATTCAAATATTCGAACATTTTGGCGAGATTTCAAAAAATTCGAAAAACTAGGCGGGAGTTCACAAATGCAGAAATTTAGCGGGTATTCAAAATTTTCAAAACTTTGGCGGGAATCCGGAAATCCAGGAATTTTTGTGGGAATTCAAAAATTCGGAAAATCAGACGGAATCCGAAAATTCTAACATTTTGGCGGGAATTCAAAATATTTTTAAATTTCGGCGGGAATCCAAAAGTTCCGAAAAACTTGGCGGGAATTCAAAATTTCAAAATTTCGGTGGGAATTCAAAAATTGGGTCACAGCCACCGACTAGTATACATCTAACTAACCCCTCACTTACCTAGTAGGGCAGTCGGTATTCGTGCCAACCGACGTGCAAAACAAGTTGGTGCCACTATTCGCAACCAACGGATTCGCATTATTCGGACACGTGAAAGACGGTTGCTGCGCACAGACAATAGAGAAATAGAGGAAGGACAGAATGACATTGATCTTCTTCTTCTTGTCGTACATTTCTGTATGAGCTCTCTGTTGCTCGCATTTTTCGCTGTCGTTACCGAAGAGAGAGTGACCGGGTGGGGGAGCACACTAACTGAATGTAAATATAAATCGCCTCCAACCCCCCTTCCTTTATGTTTGCTCTGTTATTATCGGGGGCTTAATGTCTATGTTAAAACAGGTGTGCAGACATTTTTTGATAGAAAAAATGAATTGCGAATGAATGATGTGGCATTCCGGTGTGAAACGGAATCGCGGTAGAAAATTTCAGATCGAGATGTTTGGAGGTGATTCATTTCAAGCAAGTGCGCTCTGCTGCGAATATTTCGATTTTTGGAGGTAATTTGAAATTTCTGCTGATTTTCCGGGTTTTTTCGACGCTAAATTGAAAAATGGAACTTGAAATGTTCATTTTCGCCGAATTTTTGACAATAACTTCCAGTTTACCAAAAAACAATCGAAAAAATTTTTTTCAGTTTTTGTCAAGCGCGCCCTGTTGCGAATATTCCGATTTTCGGAGGTACTTTGAATTTTCTGCTGATTTTCCGGTTTTTTTTCCACGCAGAACTGGTTACTGTTTCGTTTTCGCTAAGTTTTTTGAGCGAAAACTTCAAGTTTACCGAAAAAAATTTTCAAAAATATTTTTTCAGATTTTTTTTTCATCAAATATTCGGTTAATTTGATCTGAAACTAGTTTCACGGAAAAAATTACGAGTATTCCACGGAATTTTAGGCTAAGTATGCCGATTTTGGCTTCATGCGCACCGAGTATTTGAATCACCGCGCAATTTGAATTGGAGCGCACTTGCTTGAACTCGACACGTCTTCAGCCAGTGAAAAAGCCACCCGGAACAATACACAATTACCAATGATCAGTTTCACCGTTTATAAGTATTTAATTATCAGTGATTATCATAAATTCGTTTTTTATTCAATAAATTTTTATACATGACTAACTAAACCCCTCTATACACATCATCTCGATTTCAACAACTTTTCCGGTGTTATTCTGAATTCTATTAGGCGTCAAGAGCAGCTTTTGCGTGCTCTAAGTGGTTCGATGTCAATTGCATTCACACACACTAAATCCCCCCTACCGTAGGCAGCTCGAGAGGGGTGGAAGAGAGGTTGAAGACGTCATCTATTTTTCTATTTTGAGAGGATTCGCCTCGAACTTCTTCAAAGTTTTATTTTCGTTGAAATCTGCGATTTTTCGACATGGAAATTATAAATTTACACGTTTTTCTTCGTTTTCCCCGCGAAACCCACTCGACATTTCAGTGCATGCGCCTTTAATACAGTATGCCCGCAAGCCGCGAGATTATATTTTACGAATAATTTCAATGATCTTTGCGTGATTTTCCCGTGTTTCCTGGCGATTTTTGGCCGATTCTTGGTGCTTTTTCTTATCGGAAAAGAAATTATGTTTCGAATATTATCGGAGAAGTTATCAGAGTGTTGCCATTTGTGCCCTTTCTCACAGACTGCCAATTTTTCGTATATTTTATTTCTCGGAAACCCCCATATTTCCAAACGCATAACCATTAAGAAGTGCATTAGTTTCAGGGAAAAGGCGGAAAATAAAACGTCTCCGATTGGCCAATTAAGTGTGCGACAAAGTATACCCCACCCCACCACACACACACATTTTCAGTCACGCCCAAATGGTTTACGGGCTCGGAGAGGCACTCAAGAACTTGAACAGTTACTGCCAAGAGAAGTCCACACGCATACGGAATTCGTTGTCACCCTCCAGTACGTTTTTCTTTTTTTTTGGATTTTTTCCGACTTGCTCAGTTCTAAGTTTTCATTTTTCCACTTCTAATCGAGTTGCCACTTGAGAAATAATCGGTTTTTGAAGGACCTTCGATGAGCGAGACGATATCCGGCAGTAGCGGCAGCTCAAGAGCATCCACTACGATCCCATCAACTCCCAACATGGACGCCACGCCGACTGTCGAGGATCCACGTCAGAATGGTTAGATTTTCGAAAATTTAGCTTGAATTTTTCAAATTTTTTTTTAGATTTTCTAGAAAATTACAACAAAATGAAATTTCAAACTTTTTGTGAAAAAAAATTGTTCGAAAAATTTTCCATTTTCTCCCCCTTTCCCAACCAATTTTCTTCCAGGAATGTCCCGCGACGAGTTCCGTCAATACGGAAAAGAGACCGTCGACTACATTGTCGACTATCTGGAGAATATCCAAAAGCGGCGTGTCGTTCCGGCAATTGAGCCTGGGTATCTGAAGGATTTGATTCCGTCGGAGGCGCCGAACGCTCCTGAATCATTTGAATCCGTTATGGAGGACTTTGAGAAGTTGATCATGCCGGGGATCACTCATTGGCAGCATCCGAGATTCCACGCGTATTTTCCGGCTGGAAATTCGTTTCCGTCGATTATTGCGGACATGTTGAGTGATGCAATTGGATGCGTTGGATTCTCATGGGTACGGCGGGGCGCTAGCATGTGCTTTTGGGTAGATACTCAACTGCTATTGGGGTGATCAACTGCTATGTTGTAACTGCTAGTGCCTGAACTGCTATATTTGGCTCTCTTGGTATGGATCAACTGCTATAACCATAGCACTTGAGATATCAAAAATGGCGAAAATAGCAGCTGATCCATAGCAGAAGAGCCAAATATAGCAGTTGAGACACTAGCAGTTACATAATAGCAATTGATCATCCCAATAGCAGTTGAGTATCTAGCAGCAAAGTTTTCAGAATTCTCCGATCAGAAAATTGTTTACTAGATTGCACTTTATTTACTTCTAATCAGGAAAAATTGCACTTTTAGCCAGAGGAATTTTCAAATTCGCGTCGAAATTTCGCGATGAAAGTTCAGTAGACATCACTGTCCATTCTCAAAGAATTACATCATGCTACGCTTTAGAGACTGTTTGTTTTCTTGTGTTATCGAACAAAATATTTATCAGACATAAGTCACAGAAGACTGTTGTTGTTTGTAGGCAACAACTACAAAGAAACTACATTTTTTCTCTGTTTTTAGGGAAAATGACTGATTTTTCGATTTTCTGAGCGATCAACAAGATCAAAGTGTTTTGCTGACTTGCAGATGGTTTAGTTTCACTCAGTTTCAGCAAAAATTGCGAACCTGATAAAATAATTTGTTCTGGAAAACTCGGTTTCTGGAAATTGTCTGCAATCCGACGTGGCGGTGTTCGTTGCAGACTAGGCATCATATTTTACGACAATTTTGATTTTTTGAAAAAATAAGGCTCTTTCTAGACAGAAAATTAGACTTTTGGCGCCAGCAAAAAGATCGAAGGTTTCAGTTTCAGCGAAATGACAAGAACATTTGCTCTAGAAATATCAGTTTTGGAAAATGTCTGCAATCTGACGTGGCGGTGTCAATTGCAGACCCAGCATCATATTTTACGACGACATTTTCAGTTTTCAAACCAAATTTATCTTTATAACACGATTTCTTGCAATGAAAAAGTCCCCGCAGGGTAATTAATTCTAGAAAGATCTGCATTCTGACGTGACCGTGTTCGTTGCTGACTAGGAATCATATAGTACGACAACTCAGGTTCTGAGCTAGATATAGGCTTTTCCTAGTTCAAACAACAGACTTTCTATCTCCCAAACTTCCCAAGACTCCTTAACTTCCACACAGAATGAATTTGTCTTAGAAAAATTGGGTTTTCGAAAATTCTGACGTGTCGTTGTTTGTTACGTACCCGGCATCATAAGTCACGACAATTTAGGTTCTGAGCAAAATCCGAACTATTTCATGCATTTTCTAGGCAAAACGCGCTGCAAACGAGATTTTTATACTGTCCAGCACTTGAAAACTCGCAATTCTTGAAAAAATGCACTACAAACTAGATTTCCTAGGTCCTTAGCTTCCCAAACCTTCTAATTTTTCCAGGCGGCATGCCCGGCGATGACAGAACTCGAGCTGATCATGCTCGACTGGTTCGGAAAGATGATCGGACTGCCCGCCGAGTTCCTCCCGCTCACCGAGAACGGAAAAGGCGGTGGTGTCATCCAGTCGAGTGCCTCCGAATGCAACTTTGTCACTCTTCTGGCGGCCCGTTTCGAGGTGATGAAGGAGCTGCGTCAACGATTCCCGTTCGTCGAGGAGGGTCTTTTGCTCTCCAAACTCATCGCCTATTGCTCAAAAGAGGCTCATTCATCTGTGGAGAAGGCGTGTATGATTGGAATGGTCAAGTTGCGAATTCTGGAGACGGATTCGAAGTTCCGTCTTCGTGGTGAGACCCTTCGGAACGCGATCCAAGAGGATCGTAATCTTGGTCTGATCCCATTCTTCGTCTCCACCACTCTTGGCACCACTTCATGCTGCTCTTTCGACGTTCTCTCGGAGATTGGTCCAATTTGCAAGGAGAACGAGCTGTGGCTCCACGTCGACGCCGCCTATTCTGGCTCCGCATTCATCTGCCCAGAATTCCGTCCACTAATGAACGGTATCGAGTACGCCATGTCCTTCAACACCAACCCCAACAAGTGGTTGCTGATCAACTTCGACTGCAGTACCATGTGGGTACGCGATCGTTTCAAGCTCACTCAGGCGCTCGTCGTGGATCCGCTCTACTTGCAACATAGTTGGATGGGTAGGGAATTTCCGGTTCCGCGACATCTCGAAACCGTTGAAAATTAGGCTTAAAATTTTCAGATTTTTTCTTTTTTTGAAAAAAAAATTTGACCGAAAAATATTTTCGAAAAAGTTTGTAATTTTATTTTGTTCTAATTTTCCAGAAAATCGATAAAAATCGATTAAAAAAATCTGAAAGTTTCAAGCCTGATTTTCAACGGTTTCGAAAGTCGCGGAGCCTATTTTCAGGATTTTTCAAAGGTTTTATTGATTTTTTCTAGACAAATCCATCGACTATCGTCACTGGGGAATCCCATTGAGCCGACGCTTCCGATCTCTAAAACTGTGGTTTGTGATCCGTATGTATGGAATCGACGGTCTTCAAAAGTACATTCGAGAGCACGTTCGATTGGCCAAAAAGATGGAGGCGCTGCTTAGGGCAGACCCGAAATTCGAAATCGTCAACGAGGTCATCATGGGACTGGTGTGCTTCCGAATGAAGGGCGACGACGAGCTGAACCAGACGTTGCTCACCCGTCTCAACGCCTCCGGTCGCATTCATATGGTGCCAGCCTCGCTCGGCGACCGTTTCGTGATTCGTTTCTGTGTGTGCGCCGAAAACGCGACTGATAAGGACATCGAAGTGGCCTACGAGATAATTTCACAGGCTACACAACACGTATTACGTGAGAATTCGCCCGCGCCTCACAACTTTGAGACCATTTTCTCCGACTTTTCAGACGATAGTGTAAAAGCGGCGATCGCCGAGGAGGACGAGGAGGCTGTGGCGCTGGAGGAGATGGTCGCCGATCTCAACATCTCAGAGTCGACTGACAAGTGCCTGGCGCGTCAGAATTCGGCGACGGAGAGCACGGGTCAACGGCTGGAGCGGCAGCTTTCGAAGGAGGAGATTCTGGCGCAGAAGCAGCACGAGAGTCTCGCCAAGAAGAGGTACACGCCTGAGCCCCTTGAGCTTGTTGTACACGCACCCGACACCACCAATGATCACCCGGAACGTTCACAATTGTCACCAGAGATCTTAGTTTCGTGATTCGTGTTTGTACATTTTTACTGTTTTCTTTGGTTTTTTTTTAATGATTATTTTTATCCGCATGCTTGGCTTTCCATTCTTCTTCTTTTCTACTCATTACTTTCTTTGCAAAAATTGCTCGCATGGACTCACTTAATGTACTCATTTTTCTCCTCTCATTTTTTCCTGTGAATTGATGCGTCACCTATTTTTTTTGTTGAAAAAACGTTTTGTTGAATGAATCGGTCGCAATGACCTAAAAACATCTTCTAGATCCTTCTTGGTCCGAATGGTTTCGGATCCAAAGTGCTACAATCCGAAGATTGTTCGCCATCTGAACATGGCAAATCATCGTAAGATGAGTCAGGATTTGTATCGCGATCGGACTTTGATGTGAGTTGATTTTAGGTGAAAAATCGATAATTTCTCAAATCCAGGCAAACAATCTCTCACTCTCAACGCCCGAATCGTCTATCCCAATCTCCGGGATCCGCCGGCTCGGCCTTCTTCGACGACGACGATGATCGTGTGGTGGCCGATGTGCAAACCGGATTGCAGACGCCAATTTAATTTATTGATTGCATAATATTTCTGAAAAAATCTGTAGTGTTTAGTTGGGATGATAATAATAACGATATTCAATAAAGCTTTTTCTCTCTCTACAATAATTTATAAAAACTTCTATGGACGGGGATGCAATAAACAAATAAATAAATATTAAAAATCAAAACAAATATTTCTGTCGGTTCGCCTGATCGCTGTCGTACACCTCGTCGACGATTCGTTGCACCGATTCTTCAATATCGAGCATTGGATCGACGACTTTTCTCTTCTTCCGGCTGGGACTGAACATGAAGCGACTGTTGAACTCGTTTGTTGTGTTGTCAGCTGCAAAAATGGGTTAAAACGAACAGTGGGATATGCAAATGCGCTCTACTGAAAATCAAAAATTCTCGCGGGCTATTACGCACAATTTCGTAAAAAAAACATAAAAAAATCAAAATTTGCTCAGTAAAGCACGTTTGCACAAAAATCGATAATTACATTTAGTTCTGGACGTCGTCTCAATTTCGAATTCTCTAGCTTCTGGCTCGGGACTCTTGGGATACGATTCTATGTTGATTTCATCCTGGGGATTTCTCGGTGACATCACCGGACTCTGGATATCATCATTATTATTCTTATTATTATTATTAGACGGCGGTGCAAAAAAGCTAATATCCGGATCCGCAGTCAAAATCGAAAAGTTGAGTTGAGAAGCGCCACGAGCAATATAATCATCAATGTCGAATTGTTTCGGATCCTCCTCATCGTCCGAAATGATTATCCCGTACTCTTCGGGTCCTTTTCGAATCGAACTCGGCTGTGTGATTCCGTATTCTTCGGTTCTCCGCACGTCATCATTACTGACTGGGGAGGATTGGAAGAGTGGTGGTTGCATCTTTTTCTTCCTAAGTCTTCCGCGCTCCCAATCCTCTGCAATACCCCGATCCACGTCGAGAAGACGCGGAATCGCAAACACGGATTGATCGATTTGCAACGTGGAAATGTTGTCGGGGTGTTGGATCCGGGAGATGTCACGGAGGAGTTGGGTGTCACTGCTTTTACGGGTTTCCGCCACAACTTCATCTTCGGCGTCTTCAGAAGCCCGATGATGTGGAGGAGGTCGAGGATTTCTCGCCCAACAAGTGCTCATATTCATTAGCTGTGATTGCAGGCCCTCTTCTTCATCCTCATTGTCACGTTCGTTTCGTGGCGTTTGCTGGAAGAAAACGTATGCAAATACTCAACTGCTATCAAATCTACTGCTACTTCTCAACTGATATGAGGGTGATCAACTGCTAGTGTCTCAACTGCTATAAATTTAAAGGGATAAGTGTCAATAATGATCGAATTAATCCTGAAAACGGTTCTAAAAATCGGAAATTTCGAACTTTGGCGAAAAAAATTATTTAGTTTCGGTTTCTCAGAGGAGCGCATTTGCACACTTCACTGTGTACAATACAAGTAAAAAATCAATAATCCACGTACCAATTTCTTCAAACTCTTCCCCAACAACATCATCGCCACCTCCGAATAGCTATTCTTCGTGTCATCCCGCAATGGAAGCGTGGTGATTGCCGAGCCGATTCTCTCGAGCATCGCGGCGCCCGCACCGTTTCTGAAAATGTTATTTTTTGAATCTGGCACTTAGAGCAAGTGCGCTCTATTTCAAATCGCGCGGTGATTCAAATTTTCAGTTGCGCTACATGTGATTTGAGCCAGAAAATCAGATCTTTTCAATCAATTTTTTCGGATAAGGTGTGAGTTTCCTGTCAAAAAAAAACCGTAATTCAGAAAATTCAAATTGCCACCGAATTCACAGCAGGGCGCGCTTGCTTGAAATTTACACTCACGGCGCGCACATAAACGGAAGTGAATCTTTCCAATTATCATCGTCATCCGAATCCTTAACATAGGGCCCTGATACCGGTGATGCCGGTTTCGGAGTGCTATTTCTGGATGACTTGCTACCACGGGACGGTGGCCTAGGCGTGGATTTCTTCTTAGAAGTTCTAGAAGAATTCGAATTTCTAGATCTTTCGAGTAACATCGACTCCTCATCACTTGTATCTCCTTCTTTTTCTTCTAGACGCTTCCGTTTTTGTTTTTCAACTTTTCGAGATGGACGTGGCGGCGATTCTTCGACGTCATCATCTTCGTACTCCTCCTCCACCCGCTTCTGCTTCTTCCGATGCTTTTTTGGCGGAGAAAACACGGATTCTTCGTCTTCTTCCAGCTCAAAATCCTCTTCCTCTTCATATTCCTCCCTTCTGTCCCCTCTATCTCCCCTAGAATGCCTTGAGAACTCTTGATGACGATGCCGTGGATTTTGAGGTCTTCTAGAAGGTTCATCGTACTCTTCATACTGAGAAACTGGAGGCTGAGCTGGAGCCCGATACCCATCCGGAACTCCCAAATTATAGACCGCCCGTCTTATCGAATCACGCATCATCGAATTCTGTGGAAGATAATTCCGACGGCTTTTCTCGATCATTCGCTGGATCACCTCTTCAGTATGACGGATTTGATCTTCATCGATAGCTGGAGGAGGAGGTGGTTCGGAATATTTTGCATTCTGGAACATTCCTTTTCGGGGGATTGGCTTCCGTTTGTCGACGGTTTGAGCCTCTCTTCTGGAGTACTGGGGAGGGATGTAGTTTGGTTGGGGAGGAAGTTGAGGTTGCCATTGAGGAACATCTGGAAAAAAAAAGAAAATGCGCTCCACAGCACAACTTTTTGAAATTTTTTTGAAAACTGATTTTTTAACGAGTTTTTCAAGGAAAGAAGAGATAAATCGGGGAAATTTAGAAAAAAAGAAAAGAAAGACAAAAAATAACGAACATCTAGGCGGAGATTGATAGTAAACCGGTTGAAGACGACTGTTGAACGGTCGGAAACTGCTTGGTCTCGGCGCGGGCATCAAATCGGATCCGGAAGGCGCCGGACGGCGAGGTGGCATCAACAGGCCATCATCTTCTGGCTGATGATGATGAATCCGGCTCATCGCACCGGCCAAGTTTGTTCGATTGGCTCCGCCAGCCGATAATCTCGGTTTCCATGGATTTGTTTTGGTGGCGCGGCGTTTCATTACTGGAAAATGTTAATTTGCGTTGAAAATAAGCGATTGAACGTAGAATTCCACGTTTTATTCACGAGAAAATCGTTTGTTTGTTCGAGAAACAACAAAAAAAAAGACAAAATGAAAAAAAAAACTGTTTTTAAACACGTGCCGTTTTTTGGTGTCGATTTACGGGGCGACACCGAACTTGACGCGCAAACTTTCCCTGAATTAATTCCTCACATTCCATGGCCTTTTCGAGCTTAAAATCGATGAAAATTCCCGATTTAACAAACTATGAGAATCTAATCGGCGGAATCTGTGGTGGAGCGACAAGCACAGCCCTCTGCCATCCGTTTGACCTGCTGAAAACTCGATTTTCCGGTGAATTGCATCAATATTTTTCGAATCAAAATTAATTTTCTAGTTTTTCAGCTAATGAAGGGCACCCTTTGCGTCCACAATATACAAGCTATGCAGACGCGGTTCGTAGAATTGTGCGAGTGGAAGGAGTACGTGGATTATATCAAGGATGGACGCCAGGGCTCATCGGAGCATCTCTCTCCTGGGGCCTCTATTTTCAGTGGTATAACTCGTTGAGCACAAAAATCAATGAGGGTTTTTCGACGGGTAGCGAGTTTGCGAACAATTTGATCAGCGGTTTCATCGCCGGCTCCGCCATCATGTGTATTACCAATCCGATTTGGCTCACCAAAACTAGGTTCGTCTACTAACCGGATTCTCTCATCAAATTGTGCCCAGATTTCAGATTATGCCTTCAATACGAGAATCAGGCATCGAAAAAGTACACGGGAATGATTGATTGTATGCGGAAAACCGTTCAACAGGAGGGATTTTTTGGTTTGTACCGTGGATTCGTCACCGGAGTCATTGGGACCACCCATGGCGCTGTACAGATTGCGGCGTACGGTTGGATAAAGGATACGATTTCGGAAGCGAGAGGAGTTCCCAAGGAGTCGTTTTCGGTTAATATTTTTTGAGTTTTGAGCAGAAACGGGCGTGATTTGTTGTAACTGTCGCTTATATCTTTTAAAGGCGCACGCAACTATAATTTCGAAGGTCTCGACGCGATAGACATTATTATTGTATTTTTGCATTTTTAGAATGGTTTTCGACGTTTATTGTTCAAAAAATCACCGAAAAACGTCGGAAAACACTCGGGAATGTCTCATTTTCCTGCGATTGTCTTAGAAGTACAGTAATATTGACCGTCGTGGTGAGACCCTCGGAATAACAGCTGCGTGCGCCTTTAAAAGCGCACCTCGACGATTTCCCGAAGTTCAAATTTTCAGAAGCAAACGGATATCATGTTCGCCTCCTCCACCTCCAAAATCATCGCCACCACTGTCACCTTCCCGTATCAAGTCCTACGAACCCGGATGCAGGATCACAATTCGAATTCTCGTGGTGTATTGCAAACAACTCTAAAAACCATTCGAAACGAGGGTGTCACTGGGCTTTGGAAAGGATGCTTCATCGCCAATTTTCGACAACTCCCCGCGGCAGTCATCACGTTTTTGACCTATGAGAATGTGAAGCAGTTGGTCGCATTGACTAAGGAGTAATTTAGATTTTAGGTTTTTTTTTAGAATTTTATATTAGATTTCAGCTAGTTGTTGATTTTTCTGATTTTTCCTTGTCTTTTTCGGGTCTTTTTGTTGTTTCTAGTTGCCATTTCATCAAATTGATGATTTCTGATCTTTATAATAACAAATAAAAGTTAACAAAAAAGAAAATCTACTCTAATCCATAGATTATCACTGCTTCTCCTGCTGACTAGCCGCATACGAATCGAGAAGCGACGGAAGATGACGTGTCGCCGTATCCAGAGAAATGGTGATCTGGGCGACTTGTTGCCCGAGAATTTGTACAGTGTGTGCGCGAAGATCTTCCATTGAGGACAGTTTCGCGAGCTCCCGCGCCTGAACCATATCGACTATTCGGTTATCGGCCATAATCACTAGGGGCTCCAGCCAGTTGAGTTTATCGGTTTCTTGAAGGATCGTTTTGAGAGCCGCAAAGTCTTTCGCCATGAGAATCGCGTTGGATCCGACGAGCACGGTGTTCAGGGAGGACATTGGGGTTTCTGGAAAAAAAATTTTTTAGAAAAAATTTTTTCGGATTTTTCTTGAAGTCGACTAACTTTCAAAAACCTTCTTCAAAATCTTATTTCCATAGCTTCTAAACTCGATATTCTTCGATCTCAACTGATTTTTGGCGAACCAGAGTGTCCGTCCGGGTACTGGCAAGAATTGACAGACAGCCATCACACGAAACTCCTCCTTCACCATCCAATCACGCACCAGATTCGATAGCGCCAATTCTACATCGGAATACTGAAAAACTGCCCTAAAAACGTGTTTTTCAGAGATTTTGACCCACTTCTTTGGATTTTTCTGTGTGCTCTCGCTTAACAAGTCCTGGCGGGATGCACGAGCTGACTGTTGGTGGTAGTTCTGGCTGGAGAGCTGCTTCGAACACTCGTCGTCTGGAAAAATCACAACTTGCGGTTGAAAAACTAGAAAAAAAGAGCAAAAACTCACTTAAAATGTCTTGGAGTTGGCCGCGGATATTTCGAGGACACCGCCCGTACCTGCACGTTGGCGAGTGGTCTGAGTGATAGGTTTAACATTCTGCAAATTAAATACATTTTTTTATCAAAATAAATTGTTAAAATCGAGTTAAAATCAGCGAAAAAACAAGGGAAAACCGTCAAAAAAAATTTGTCCCGAGCTGAGTTGTCCGAGAGGAGTACACGAAAGCGTGCGATAGAGCGTGACGTTTCACGCGAAAATAGCGGGAGTTCAAATAAAGGTTTTTCTTGGGGAAAATTTCATTTCGAATAATTCAAGAATGCGTTTACAAAATCTTATCAATTTATCGATTCTAATTGGTTTCACACTTTCATATGGTAATCAATCCCAATAACATGAAAAAGCAGAAATAATACAGATTGTTCTGAAAACTGGGAGTTGGTTTACCGAAACGGAGAGGCATTTTGTTGGGATCTAGTCCACGCGGCCAGTTTCAATGCCAACTTTGACACCATTTCTAATGAATGTATAGCCGCGCAAGCGGAGCCGGTGACAATAAGAAATCGAGCAGAGAAATCCGTTTTGATAGACCTGGCCAGCAGGATTCAGGAGCCCACTTTGACATGTTACAAGGTTTCACAAATGGCGATCGAGGGGGAATTCAAAATTGTGGATTTCGAGGAGCCTCCGGAGTATTTGAGAGTGCTGAATGAGCAAAAACGGGTGAAGCTGAGCAGAAAAATCCAGCGAGATGATCGTATCATTGTGACGTTTTCTTTTAAATTGTGAGTGCTTTTGGAGGCGCACGCAATCGTTATTTCAAAGGTCTTAACACAATGGACAATTTTACTGTATTTTTAAGAGATTAGTGTCGAAATAAGCAGCTGTGGAATGATAAAAATGTGAAAATTTTGCCAAAAAAAAACATTAGGAAGCGTTTTCACTATTGTTCGACGGTAAAGCCCAAAACCTAACGTTTCAGGTCAACAAAAGACCTTACCGTTTCAAATGGTATAATTCGAATCGGAAGCTCTTCTTCTTACGCTATTCAGATGGATTGTGAATTCTCGAAGGCACCGGTTTGCCGCCTCAAACATCCCCTAACAACTCAACCGTTAACCATTGAAATGTACGCGAAGGACCTCAAAAAAGAGCTACAAGTCGAGTATTTCGGAAAAGTTCAATTTGAATTTCTCGACAAAGAAATCCGAGTATGGGGGAGCAAAAAGAAATTGACAATATCCCCTAAGCACCCGTACACCGAAATGGATGAAATCTCGATTGAAAACTTGATTGTGAGCAGTGTAGAGCACACGAAACACGGTGGAGATTTGGCTGAATATGGTTTCGAAACGACGAATCTTAATGTGGAGGATTTCCCAATACTTAAAATTCCCGAGGAGAACGAGAAGGACGATCGGATGCCGTTGGACCCAAAGGGAACTAGCTACACATTTATGGTGCCGGAGAGCAAATTTGATTATTTTGGGTTGGAAAATGAGAATAATTTCGTTTTCGATATCAAGCTTTTCAAGCGAATGGTGACGGGAAACCAGGCAAAACACGAATGGAAGTGAGTTTTAAAATTTCTTGGCGGACCCAGCGCATAAATATACCAAAATGTAGATCTCGGCGAGTCCTACAAGCCGGAAAATTTAGAGCCACTTTCAGGCCAACGAAAAAAATTCACAAATTTATTTTCGGGAAAATTGGAAAGTTCCGAGAAAACCAGAAAAATAGGGAAATTCTTCGCGAAAAAGTAGTAATTTTGATAGTTTCATACGAAAAATGAGCCATTTTTTCGTTTTTCCCCACGTTTCTCCTAGAAAACTCCTTTAAAAAAAGCAGAAACCGTTCGGATTTTGCTCAAAGAATTCAATTAAAAATGATTGTTTTCTCTTCGTTGCGAGACTAGTGGAAAATAATAAAGATGTGCCTTTAATACAGTATGCTGCTCGAAAAATTTTTTTTGAGTGGAAATTCTGTTAATTTCTCGTCGAAAGAGCGTTTTCCGAAATGAAAATTGTGAAAAATTAACCGGAAAAAGTCAGAAAAATATCGCGGGCCCTCGGATCCATAAACTGATCTTTCAGCAATATCCAAGTGGACTTCTGGAATCGCCGTCTCAATGAACCGGTCTTCCAGCTCCATCTCGACAACGATCACTATGATTTTAAGCCGTCCGAAAAACCGAAAACCATGAAATTCACGAAGCACGTCGGCTACGATCTTCTTGGAATTCGCTTCGAAGTATCTATCAAAAAAGACATGAAGAACACGGTGAAAATGTATCAGACTGGATACAACATTTCGTCAGCAGAAATCCATAGACCATTCTCGAATTTTGATGAGATTCGCCTGACAGCCAACACTTCGAAATTCTACGAAGTGACAATGAAGTCGTTGAAAGAAGTCGTCATCACCACGTGTAATTATAGAAATTTGGGATTCGGAATCACCCAAAAAGAGGTTCCATATAGATCCGATATCTTCAAAAATCGAAATATCCTCTGTGAGAAGAAGGCGTTGAATATAGATGCTAAACCTCCCCAAGATTCTGTGGAGGAGTATGTTTGGAGGGAAAAGGAAGAAGTGAAGGCTGAGAATAGTACTACAGAATCGGTGGATATTATTAAGGAAATTGAGAGAATCGAGAAGAACAGATCATTAGTGGAGGAGGTAAAAAAGAAGGAGGAGCCGCTTGGTGACATCCAGAATGTCGCTCTATTTCAATGGAGCATCATTGCGATGACCACTCTCACCTTCGCCTCCTTCACAGCAATTGTGATCCTGAACTTGATTCGTGGCTGGCTATAAAGAACGATTTTTTCATTGAAAACATTTTTGAAACTCAACAATAACAGTGAACACAACAGAATAAAAAAGAGCAAAGAATGGAAGTGAGATTAGAGAGGTAATAACAATAAGAAGAAGTTTACATTTCCATCGACTCTCCACCAAGCATGTTTCCAAGAGAATCTGACAGTTTATCGGCTCTATTAGCGGTCTTCTTTGCCTTCTTTTTCGATTTTTTGATGGCGTTTTTGATCAGCTTATTCAATTGTACGTTTCCTTCGAGAGCAAGACTTTCTGGCATAACTGGCTTCTCGTCGTCTTTGGTTGGTCCTTTCACTTTCCGTCCACTCGTCACTGTCTGCTTCTTCTCCTCTGGGGCTTCTGTCTCCATTTGCTCATCGTCATCGTCCTCGTCCTCCTCCTCAGAATTCTGTGGTGCAATAATATCACTTTCCATGGGTAATCCCTCAATAATCTGATTCTGATCATCGGCGATCGCGTCGATATCGAATTCTTTGCTGAATTGCGAGACAACTTCGGCTGGAACACTGACAACATCTTTTTCGGATCCTTGCTCTGGTGGATGAGTGTAGTAGCGGAGTTTTCCGGTATTCCAATCGTTCAAAACTCGTTTCGCGGCGGCGTTCATATCTGGACGAGCTCCACGACGGAGTTTTCCGATGCGACGAGCCAGCTGAGCAAGGAATTGATCGACTGAGTTGAAATCGGCAAGAGTGTAGTGCATCATGAGCTAAAATCATAAGATTAAGAGCTTATTTTGATAATTTCTGTTCAAACTCACTGTATCTTTGCTGCAACGACGAAGGATAGCATGAATTGGAGCGATGGGGTCCAGGAGGTTATCCACACGGATAGCATTCTTCAAGGCCACCTCAATTGGATCCAGGTCCTTCTGACTGGCAAGAATGACTCCTGGAGAGTCGATGAGACGGATGTTCTTGTCCAATTCGACTTCTTGCATTTCTCTGGAAATAACAGGATATATTGATTGTTTTAAATCTTAGAACTCACTTTGTGATTCCTGGAAGATTTCCGACACTGCACGCCTTTCTTCTCTTCAAACTGTTGATCACACTGCTCTTTCCGACATTTGGGAATCCCACAACTCCGACACGAATACTCGTTTTGATATCCTTGTTTCTACAGTAATTGGCAAGAATCTTCATGACGATATCCGCTCCGACGCACTTCGATGTCTCCGTGTTATTCAGAATGGCGCTGTTGAAGCGGCCAATGTTCGATTTCTGCTCTTGAGTGGACGCCTTGAAAGCGATGGTTGGGAATTGTCCGCGAAGGTATTCTAACCATTTCTGCACGTTTTCGCGTGGCACCAAATCGATTTTGTTGAGAAGAAGCACCAGTCGCTTTCCGCCCTTCAACACTTGCTCCTCCACAGATTTACTGCGGCTTCCCAATGGATCTCTGGCGTCGAGGACTTGAATAATAACATCGGCGATTTCAATGGTTTTTCGGACTTCGCTAGCGTAAGCCTTGATGGTTTTGTCGTCGAGCGTGTTGAACTTCTCTTGATCAGCGGCCTCAGCAGCCTTCTTATCGAAATCAGCTCCCTGTTTCGCTGCTTTGGCTACCATGCTCTCGAAATTGGCTGGAAGATTCTTCTTTCGCTTCTCGACACGATGAAGTTTGGCGGCCTCTTTTGCTGCCTCTTGCCGAGCCTTTATCTTCTCGCGCTCTTGTTCGGCTTGAAGAAGAATTTCCTCTTTGAAGGGGCAAGAGTTTGGCACGCTGATCGTCTTTTCCTTTTTGTTTTGAGTACCTAAATACTTTCAAAATGAGAAAACTGTGAGAAATTCTCAAGAAAAGATATTGTTTACCATTTTTCTTTGCGTCTCTCTTCACTTTTCTGTTGTGATCGCGCACTTTCTTCTCGATCTTGTAGCGCTTGGCGCAACTGACTCGTTTACTGGCTTTTTCTGAAATAATTCGCTATTTTTTCGTTTTTCACAGATGAAAACTCACTCAGACAGTATTTTGCCATTTTTCTCTGGCGATTGTACCCTGAAAATCAAAAAATTACGCAAAAGTATGTTTTTGGGTTAGAAATTGCAAAGAATCAATTAAAATTTATAGTTCTAAGTGAAAATATCGTTTTTCAGGAGAAAATCGTCGAAAAAGGCCGGAAAATGCGAAATTAACGAAGAAATTTTAAAGGGAGGCACGCTGCGACAGGCGTTGGGTCTCGCCACGAAGGGGGTATTTTCACAGATCTTTCTGGCTCTCGCTTGAAATTTAACGTTGAAACTGGATCTGAAGGCTTTCCAGAAGTTCTAAAGCTCCAAAAATGATGTTTTCGGTTAGAAAAAGCTTAATTAAGCGTTATTGAATCGTTATTTTATCGTCCCGGCCCTTGTTTCTTCGTTTTTCTATGTTTCGAAACGCTTCTTCACTCATTCTCGAGTCTCCGCCTCTTGGCATTATCTTCTAGACAAATTTGAACTTTCAGATGGCACCAGCAGTTCCAGCAGCAGCTGCCACAGCCAGGCAATCGGCTTCAGGCCGTGAACGCAACTTCAAGGACAAGGATAAGCCAGAAAGCGTTCGCAACAGGTAATTTTTTCTTTTCTTGTGCATTTGTTTTAAAGTTTTTTGAGAGTAACATTTCTATATTGAAAATTATTGATCCAAAAAGCGCTGAGAATAAGCAAAGAAATCTAAACCCTATGAAAATTTTCAGTAACATCGTTGCCGCTAAAGCCGTCGCCGATGCCGTCCGCACCTCCTTGGGACCACGTGGAATGGATAAGATGATTCAGTCCGGAAACGGAGACGTCACAATCACCAACGACGGAGCCACCATTTTGAATCAGATGAGCGTTATCCATCCAACCGCTAAGATGCTTGTCGAGCTCTCCAAGGCTCAAGATATTGAGGCCGGAGACGGAACCACCACTGTCGTCGTAATGGCCGGAGCTCTTCTCGATGCTGCTCAGAACCTTCTCTCCAAGGGAATCCATCCAACCACCATCTCCGAATCGTTCCAAAGCGCTGCCACCGAGGCTGAGAAGATTCTCGAGGAAATGAGCTCGCCAGTTGATCTTTCCAACGATGCTCTTCTTAATAAGATGGCCACCACTTCCCTCAACTCTAAAGTTGTTTCTCAACACTCCTGGTTGTTGGCCCCAATGGCAGTGAACGCCGTCAAGAAGATCATCAACTCGGAGAACGATTCGAATGTGAATTTGAAAATGATCAAAATCATCAAGAAGATGGGAGATACTGTTGAGGAATCCGAACTCATCGAGGGAGCTCTCATCGATCAGAAAACCATGGGACGTGGAGCACCGACCAGAATCGAGAAGGCCAAGATTGGACTCATTCAGTTCCAGATTAGTCCACCAAAGACTGATGTGAGTTTGCCTTTATATAATTGTGAGATTATTAATGATAATTCTTATTTTTAGATGGAGAACCAAGTCATCATCACCGACTACGCTCAAATGGATCGCGCTTTGAAAGAGGAGCGTCAGTACTTGTTGGAGATTTGCAAGCAAATCAAGGCAGCCGGATGCAACGTTCTTCTGATCCAGAAGAGCATCCTTCGTGACGCCGTCAACGAGCTTGCCCTCCACTTCTTGGCAAAGATGAAGATCATGTGTGTGAAGGATATCGAACGTGAGGACATTGAATTCTACTCGAAGATTCTCGGATGTCGTCCAGTCGCTTCTGTGGATCACTTCAATGCTGAAGCCCTCGGATACGCTGATCTCGTTGAGGAGATTCCAACTGGAGGAGACGGAAAGGTGATCAAAGTCACCGGAGTTCAGAATCCAGGTCACGCCGTCTCGATCCTTCTCCGCGGATCGAACAAGTTGGTGCTCGAAGAGGCCGACAGATCCCTCCACGATGCTCTCTGTGTTATTCGGTGTCTCGTCAAGAGAAAGGCTCTGCTGCCAGGAGGAGGAGCACCGGAAATGGAGATCGCCGTCAAACTTCGTAATCTCGCACAAACTCAGCATGGAGCCAAACAATACTGCTGGAGAGCGTTCGCCGATGCACTCGAACTTGTGAGTATATTTCAGATTTGGAATGCGTAGTAAGGCTCTATAATTATAGCTGACATGTGCATGCAACAGGTTTTCTTATTGAGAGGGGTTGAAAATCGCTCGAAATGCCGTGAAACGGCCATCTTTTTTTTTTCAGATTTTGTGCAACAGAAAACACTCAAATTCTATTTTCTCAAGTGCTACAGGGTGATCAGATTCTATGGGGGATGTGCTAATGTCTCAAGTGCCTTTCTTGCTCATATACTATAGATCAAGTGTTACTTGTCCAATTTCTAATGTCTCAACTACTACGACTTTTGACTCATGAGCTATTTTTCATGCGCTACTGCTCTTAAAAAAATAGCTCTTGAGACGTTAATCATAGCAGTTGAGACATTGAAATCTCGAGAAATAGCACATAACCCAAAAAAGCGTTGGAAAAATATCACCTCTCCTATAGCACTTGATCGCCTCGTAGCAAGTGAGCAAGCTTGTTTCATAGCAGCTGAGGATAGCTGCCCAAGCTTTGAAAAGATTGCCGTTTTATGTTTTTTTGAGCGATTTTTAAAACCTCTCAGTAAGAAAACCTGATATATACACATGCCTGCTAAAATCACAGAAAAATAAAGAATAATAAAATAAACGAAAAACTCTTCTAGGTCCCATACACCCTTGCCGAGAACGCCGGACTCTCACCAATCCACACGGTCACCGAGTTGAGAAACAATCACGCCAACGGAAACAGCTCGTACGGAGTGAACGTGCGAAAGGGATACGTCACCGATATGGTCGAGGAGGACGTCGTGCAGCCACTTCTCGTCACCGCGTCGGCCATCAAACAAGCATCCGAATGTGTTCGATCAATTCTTAAGATTGATGATATCGTTATGGCTGTTCGCTAATTTCAATCCTTCTATTTCATAATACTCCATTGCTCCGCCCCTCTCTGACAAATATTGTTACTTTATAAGTTTGTTGCTTCATCCCCCCAATAAGGTCTCTTAAGATGATGTCAAGTTTTAATTGTCCATCATGTGTGTGTGTTTATTTCCCGTAAGATTTTCCAAATTTTTGCTGCTTCTTTTCCGTTTGCATCCATTATCATCATTATCCCAGTTTTCTTTTCTATATGCGCCCACCATTTTTCTTTGTTTTCATGTTAAGAGTGAACAAATTTGTTTCTTCTTCATTGTTAGGTCTCTATATATACAGCAATTAATTTTATTTCAGTTTAAGCCGGTCCCGCGAATAGAGGCTCGTAATTGGGATCTTCTCGAATAGACCTCCTCAACTTCCTGGTCTTCGATAAGCATCCCGCTCCCGGATCCGATTCATAATCCGCACAACATGATTTGAAGTTCTGAAGTGTTTCGAATCAGATGAACGTAAAATTATTCAACGAAAAGGAAAAGAACTCACCGCTAAAGGACAATAAGGCTGATCCCGCGGACAATTCCGAACCAAGTGGCTAACATCTATCAATTGATGATTGAGTGCAGTGATCTCTTCCTTTTTATAGAACGTCTTCACAAAGTATTCTCCTTTCCTCTCGTAAAGTTCGATGATAATCATTGAGTTGTATTCCGGGTACACTTCTAGGCCAACGGTTTCCTTGAGAACGCCCAATGAGTCCAGGACACCCATTAGGATCCAGTCTTGCTGAAAAAAAATTTTAAAAAGGAAAATGCCACGAGTGGGATTGAACCCTCGACCTTCCACAGGTAGTTCGCAACCGACCGCTTTCGTCCGGAAAACGGTTCGCGTGCGGACGCTGCACGAAACGCATACGGGCGCCGCAACATACCGTTTCCGGTCCGTTTCGCGTCCGGCCGCGAACTTTCCTCGCCGTTCGACCAGGGCTTCCGCCGCTATTCGGTTTTTGATTACAGGTGAAATGCTTGGATTGCTGAAAGCAATCACAAGCAATAAGTTAACCTAATCAAAAAAAAACTTAATTCCTTCATTGTATGCTATTGTAATCATTCCTTTGTCTTTTCTTTTTCGCGAACATTTTCTTTTCTTCGATTTTTTTTGTGCTCACGTTATTTCTCAATACTAGTTATAGAACGTAATGACGGTTGAAACTAAATTATCCCGAAAAAATATGAGTTGCAAATGTGCAGAATTTTGCATTTTTAATGGCGAAGTTCGAAAAAGCAAAATACGAAATAGCGCAAGATTTTGACAACAATGACATTTTTCCCACTTTCTTTTTTTTTCGAAACGAACAAAACTTACTTATTACCTGTTAAAATCCACCTGAAATACAATGTATAAGTTCGTTTCGAAAATGAAATGAGAAAGTTCAAAATTTGCATCATGAATTTTTAAAAGAGTAATTCCAGGAAATTTTTTGGCAAAAACAGTTTCTCTTAGCGAAATAATTGTTTTAAAACGCTTTTCTATCAACCGTCATTAAGTTTTAATGAAAAATACTGAGAAAAAACATGAAAAACGAAAGAAATTGTTGGGAAAATCGAGAGAAAAAATTTACAAAGTCCCAAGATAAACACCGCGCAAAGGGGGTTTGCGGAGCATCGTAGTTCAGATTGGAGTCCGTATACGGACCGAATATGGTCCGCGCGCGAACGACCCCCTTTTTCCTTCTCTGTCTGTCTGACGCAGCCCGGCGAGGACAAGAGTTCGCGAAATGGCTGAAATCGGACGAGAAACGGCCCGGTTCCGGTCCGCAGCCGTTTCCGGACCGCGCGCGAACTACCTGTGTTCGGCGCGAAAGTCAAAAGCCTAACCGGGTGCGCTACAAGTGCAGCATCGCAGATCGATGCAAAGGGAAGTAAAGAACCCACCGTTGAGTAGGCGGTGAACTTCCTGACATCACTCTGCTTGATCTTCATTCCCTTCTTGAACGCCTCCATATTATCACGGGCGGTGCCCACATTATTCAGCAGTGTCCTCACAAGATTTCCAAACTTTACACGCATCATTCGGGGGTCGTGATGGTTGCCAGTTCCAGTGATAAATTGAGTAACATTCACATAAATCGCCATTATTTCGTTGATGTGTTTGGCGAGGTTTTTCGGCAGATTCAGGTTGTTTTTGTACTGAAATTTGGGAATTATAGGTAGATACTCAATTGCTATGGGGGTGATCAACTGCTATGTTGTAATTGCTAGTGTCTCAACTGCTATATTTGGCTCTTCTGCTATGAATCAACTGCTATTTTCGCCACTTTTGGTGTCTCAACTGCTATGGCTACAGCAGTTGATAAATAGCAGAAGAGTCAAGTATAGCAGTTGATTTACATAGCAGTTGAGTATTTGCCAGAACTATACGGGAAAGTTCGAAAATTAAAGGCACATGTACGTTTTTCATTCGATTCTAGCCGATTTTAGCTGACTTTGAGCACGTGCCACACAGTCAAAAATTGTTCTACAGCTCCAAAATTTTTTGTGTGTACGAAGCATAGCTAGGACTTCATTTTTGTAGTTGACAACATTTTTGTGCTACCACTCTCCTGGCAGATAGACCCCGTCCTTTACAACTACCTCAGAAAAAAAATTTCAGTTGATTGCTCATTTAGCCTGACTTTGAGCATCTGCCACACAGTCAAAAGTTTTCCTACAGCTACAAAATTTTTTGTGTATATCAAGCATAGCTCGAACTTCATTTTTGTAGTTGACCACTTTTTTCTACAACCGTTCTCTCGGCAGGTATAGCTGACACAACAGAGGAGCCTAGAAATTTTTTCAAACATTTTTTTTCGACTGTTTTGTTTGACGAGCTCTACCTGCCGGGAAAGTGGTTGTGCAAAAAAGTTGTCAACTACAAAAATGAAGTTCTAGCTATGTTTAATGCCCTCGGAAAATTTCAGAGCCGTAGAGGAATTTTTGACTGCTTGGTGCATGCTCAAAACTAGCCTAAATCAGCTGAAATCAACTGAACTTTTTTTTCTGAGGTTGTTGTTGCTTAGGACGAGCTCTAACTGTCGTGAAAGTGATGGTACAAAAAAGTGGTCAACTACAAAAATGAAGTTCTAGCTATGCTTAATGCCCTCAAAAAAATTCTAGAGCCCTAGAGCAATTTTTGACTGTGTGGCGCATGCTCAAAGACATCCTAAATCAGCGGAAGTCTCGACTGTCGTCATCCATTCTTGGTTGCATTCCCACGCACATCTTCTCATCATTGTGGATTACCACCTGTCATCTTTATGTTGGGGCCCCTCATTGTGAGTACGAGGCCCCACGTACGCAGAACAGTCTCTCCCCCAACGGTTGCATACTTTATTGATTTTCACTGATCAAAAAAATGTATTTTCTATTCATTGCGTGGTTGCTCAGTGAAATTCAACGAGTTTTCCTACCAATTTGGGATTTAATGCTCAAATTGAGCCCAATATTCCAATTCATATCGCACCCTTTTCTTCAATTTGTGAAATTTACATTTTCGGAAATCCGGACACTATTCTCGCCATTAACCCAGTATATTTATACTAAAATTCTACTATTGCTAATACAAATGATGTTAACATTGGATCGTATGAACTCATATTATGAAATTAAATCTGCTTTCCATCTCCACAAACTTGATAAACTGAGAGCGAAGCAAAATGAGCAATTCAAATTTCCATTGTGCTGTCTCCCAGTTGTTGCTGCTAGTGAAGTGGTCAAATCGATGAATATTCCGGAGAGGTCAGTTAGAAATTTTTTTTAGATGCCTCTGTGAGTGGATTCTGAAATTTCCAGCACTCAATGGAGCCTGAGAGCCTGGAAATCTTGATCTGAATATCTGGCCCCGCCCCCTTGTTTACAATGATTTCCAGATTCTCAGGCTCCAGTGAGGGCTGGAAATTTCAGAATTCCATCACAGAAGCATCTACTTTCAGACTACCATTTTATACAGAATTCCTAACCCGTGTGAGGTTGTCAATACCAATGTGTCTTGTAGAATAAAGCTAGCAATCACCTCAATGCGGATGGAAAATGTGGTGAAACGTGCCAGTTCCAAGACCCCAATGACTTATATTTTCGATATTTACAATGAAAATCCACAGATTTGCATAGAAAACAAGAAAGGAACAATGGCTATTATCGGTGAGACAACAATGAATGCAGATCAGAAGAACTGTATAGGAGTCCGACAGTTAGTGCCATGGTGAGAAAAAATTTTATGATGAAAATTAAAAAAGTAATACAATTTTGCAGGCTGAACCGCAAGCACTCTCACTTGTGGAATATGACAAATGTTTTCAAAAAACTTCGCAGAATCATCCCAATTGAAACTTTTGAGCTCTCACTGAACACTCGTCAATTATCGGTGAAATTTTTGAAAGAGCTGATTGCGATTCCAGAATTGGGCACTATACAGATTGTTACGATCGATGGGAAGCAAGTTGAATCCGACTTGCTAAAAATTCTTATGGACTGGTGTAATGAAAAAGTGGAGTTTGGGATTGATAATGGCTGTGTCGTTCCACTGGATTATCATCATGGAAAGGTTAGCATGCCGTCCTGTACCTAGATAGAAAGAAACTAGGCAACGACGATCACGTGGTCTGGCTTTTTCAATAGAGCGCGGTTTAAATAAGAGCAAGGCTGTCCAAATGGCGGCCGTAGCCGGCCCTCATATTAGGCGCTCTATTAATAATTCCGTCCGCCACGGCATCATCAATGGGGCGTAATCTACATAAAATCACTTAATTCTAAATTCCAGGCCTTCAAATTCTCAACAGTTTTCTACGACGACGCTCGTTGGGTTAAAGCCGAAGATTTACTCACTCTCGAAAATTCTGATGAAGTGATTCTAAATGAAAACAATTTCACCTCAAAAGATATAAATCGCCTTCTGAAATTTTGGATGGAAAGCGATCTCAACATGTTCCGAGAGTTCCATATGTGGGCTGACATACTAGACATGAAGGAAGTGCTCAAAGATATTATGCACGTCAAAACTTCCCGTGATGGTCAGGATTATTCGATTGCGTAAGTTAATCCTATCTACCTACTAAGTCGCAAGTCGTTTTGGCGGGAATTTAAAAAATCCAGACTTTTTTTTCAGAAAAGCCTCACAAAAACTCAAATTTCTGAGCATTCACATCGGAGAAGATCTGACCCTCTGTCTAAACTCCCTCGATGCATCAGAGGAATCATTTCAAAAGGAGTACAAGGTTCTGGAACTGATGGAGCAAAGGAAGAAATTGAAAATGGAGCTGGAAGCCTTGGAAAATGGAGATAAAGCACAGAAATTAACTATGGAAATTCGAGGATTGACAAAAAAACTGGATTCGCTTTGTGATTATTTCAATGACGAATCTGCTATTATTTCGTTGTAATTTTGTAGGAAAGTACTCAACTGCTATGGGGGTGATCAACTGCTATGTTGTAACTGCTATTGTCTAAAATAGCAGTTGGTCCATAGCAGTTGAGTATCTACCAATTCTGTATGGTATAACCTCAACGGGTTTAAAACTTTTTTTGACTGGTGTTTTTTTTTCTCATCCTGCTGCATACAGGTAGTACTATTTTACTGCTTTTTGAGCGATTTTTCAATTTTTTAAATAATAAATCTACCCCACCTCATTCATATGCGCCTCAATTGTATGGAACGGGTACTCGGCAAAAATCGGGTGGGTGTAGTTCAAACAGTTGGCGATGAATTCCTCGTATTCGGGCCACTGGAAAAAAAATAAATTGGGCAAGCAAGCGGCAAGTTGCCATCGAGAAGAAACCTTACCGGTGTATATTCCCCATTGAAATCCGGACATCTCTCCCTGACCAGCTCATTCTCTCGGGGGCAGTTTCGCAGGTCGTAGTTTAGGAGCTGAAAATTTTTTTCTAGAACTTTCTGTCTGTGTTCCTGTTTGTCCCTCTGACGCCATCCGACCAATTTCTTCGAAATTTAGGCTTCCTAACCCCCTAAAACCTTACATTTTCCTCTCTCATACAAGTGGTTGTCACTGGAACATGAAGGTGCCGAATATGGTCGTCAAACATTGCGGCACCCACTGTAGAAGCTGTACTTAGACATCGATTCTTGTTCACGGATCTCCAGTGCATCTGAAAATTCATTAGTTGGGAATTTTGAGGTCACAGGTTGTAAAATACTTCTCCAGGTTGTAAATTAGCATCCAGGAAGCTGGTGTCAACGTATCTCTGTTTGAGGTATTGGCCCAGAAGGTAGGAGTTGTCGTAGCCTCTCTGGAAAGTAAAGTGGCTTAGCAGAGTACGTAATGGGACGTGATGTCGGGGTGTTTGCAGACTAGGCATCATATCTTACGACGCTTTCTTACATCTGTCATCTCTCCTAATCCACGTGGAAAGGACTTTTGATACGCCGGATCTGTGACCTGCTCAGTTGGAGCACGAGCTCCGTGACGGAAAAGCTGAAAGCACAAAAATTTTTTTTGGAGCAGCCTCCTAAAAAAATCCCCTACCACTTGCGCATAAACCAAGTTGAATCCATCTTCTCCATCCCCATGTATGAGGATTGGTCTTGAAAAAATTAGCAGGAGCCAGACAATTTCTCCTAACATCACCTGAAAGGTATCACTAACCAAGCAAAATGTGTTAGAGACAAAAAGAAGAATGAGAAAAGCTGTTAAACACGAAGACACACAGTGAAATAAAAACAGCAAATAAATCAAATAAATGAGAGGGGGAAGGAAATGATTGGGGAGCAGGAAGAAGAAATAAGAAGAAGCACTCTAAGTCAGAGAATGGGAAAAATCACGGTAAATTTTTCTGTACTTACAATTTTTTTTTCGGTTTCTACGCTTCATCTCACACGGACTTTCACAAATTTCATATTGCGTCTTTAAAATCTGACAGTAAGCCGCGTTGAAGCCGGAAGAGCGCTCACTATGTTTCCAGAGCACTTTTCAGTAATAACTTTCGATCAAATTCTGTCAATATTATATTCAACATGATGCGAAGAAAAATTTCTATTCAATTTGATTTTAAAAAAAGCTTAGGCCCTGATTGTTAGTTTTCCAACAAAATGAAAAAAATGCCTACGTATCGCTGAGTCGGCACGCAGTTAGAATGCGACCCGACAGAAACCTTTTGAAAACACGTACAAAAATTCACCATGCAAAATTGGTTGTGCCTCAGCTTGGCTGAAAATAACCTATAAGTATGTTATCATGTTTTTTGAATAATATCTCCGATCTGTTTAGGTAATTATGTTAAATTAATAATGAAACCGTCAACTTTTTTTTGGAATTGCGGTGAATTTAGACATACTGTGTGTTCAGAGCAACGTATCTCGGTAACCTTGAAAGCTATCAAAAAGTGTCCAACTAGTAAAATGTTTCAAACGATTTGCTTTACATTTCTTTAATTGATCACTTTTTGCTAGCTTTTAAGGCAACTGAGATATGCTGCTTTGAACATGCAGGTTGTGCCTAATTTTCTTCAAAACCCTGGATAATCCTTCAAAATCTCGTTAAAACACACGGAGAAATAGAGAGTTCATGGCGACGATCATGTCAAAAAAAAAGAGACAAGGAACTGCCTTCTCATCCCCATTCTTTCTTATCATTTCTTATCACTTTTCCGTGTCTCTTTTGTTATCAAATCATTCTTGATAGCTACTGACAGGACTGCACACAGAATGATATGCGGGAATGGGAACCTATTTGAATTGGGTACCTAATCGTAAACGTTGTCAGAGAAACGGCACAATTAAAATTTCAAAAAAAATTATTGACAACCGCCAACGAAACCGTGCTTGAGCGAAAATCTTAGGACTACAAATCTGCTTATAACGAAAAAAGGTCCATGATATTTTCACATGGGTCGCTGAAGAAAAGTAAGTGAGAAAAATAAGAAAAGTGAGATCATGAAAAGATTCGTCGTCACGTCTAGGAGTGGGTTTCCATGAATTTTCGATGAGTTTCCAGTTCCACGAAATGGACCAAAAAACAAATTGACGTATTGAGGTTGACAAATCTGCTATTTCCATTGAGAATTTCAGATTTTGGAATGAAAAAAAGCTTTCGAAGATGTGTTTTATAGAGTTTGCTTTGTTTTACATTCTTGTGTGTGTGGGATCATCGAAAGCATAGATATGTTACACAAAAAAAAACAAAAACTTGGAATATTAAAAAATTGTTTTGGAGCAGAAAAGAAAAACATTCAGAGATCACAAGTACCTGTAAAATTTTATGGTCGATGCGCCTCCTCATGGTGCAGCTATCTGAGTTTGGTCCTGTCTAAGGTATTAGGAAAATGCAACAGGTTGAACCGCGCCCCATTTCTACCCTCCTCGTTGTGCACGTTGTCTTGCTTTCTCGGATGATTAGAGAAAGAGAAATAGCGCTTGAAACACGGAGAGTCGCAATGGGGCGCGGTTCAACTTGTTGTATTTCCCTAATATCTAGAAAAATTTCAGATAAACTTTTTTTTCATGTTACAGCCTAGCTGTCTAGCAGATCATGTGAATTCCTCTTGTCCATAATGTGGAGGCTTAGCGGTCCATCCTCACTTGATGTTGCAACCTCATGCCCATCTGTTCATCATTGTGGATTACCACCTGAACCACCTGCCATCTTATTGCGTTGCGTTTGAGAAGGTCCTAATTGTACGTAGTACGCAAGGAATCGCGCAAGCAGGACACATCCCCGTGCCATTATTGATCTCTGCTTATTCAAAAAACAATGCGGAAAATCCTTCTTCTCATTGCATGGGTGATTTTTAAAATAGCCCAATTTCAATTACTAATTTGGGATATTTTCGTCAAGCTGCACCCAACATTCCACGGAATTCGCAATATTTTTTTGAAAATTAGTCCAGTATTCCAAAGCATCCACAATATTTCTATAAAGATCGGCTCAATATTATGTGCACCTTTTGAGTATCTATATTCCAAATTGCGCCCGGTTTTTCTCATTTTTAAAGATTTATTTCTGGAAATCTGGAAACTATTATTGCCATTAAGGCAGTATATTTGTGTTAAAATTGGACCATCAAAGAAGAAATTATTGAAAAGAATGGGACGTATACTGTTCTACTTGAAAAATATGAATATTTGTTTCTACCATATATGTGATGAAGTGGAAGCAAAAGAAACGGAGAAATTTCAATTTCCATTGTGCTGTCTTCCAGCCCTTGCTGCGAATGAAGTGGTTAAATCGTTGAATATCCCGGAGAGGTTAGTCGGAATTTTTTTTTCAACTTTTCTAACAGTTTAATCACATTTCCGAATTTTTCTTTATTTTTAAATTCTGGTAGAATAACAGTTTTTAGAAAAATTTATCTTTTAAAGACCATGTCTGAAACACTACAGAACAAACACGGTAAATTTTTTTGTAAGTACAATTTTTCTCTCAGTTTCTAATTTTTATTCAATTTGATTCAAAAAAAGCTTAGGCCCTGATTTTTAATTTTTCAACAAAATGAGAAAAATGCCTACGTATCGCTGAGTCGCTACGCAGTTAGCATGCGACCCTACGGTAAGACAGAGCCCGCGAATGGAATCTTTTGAAAACACGTACAAAAAATTCACTGTGGACAAGAAATACATCTTCTAAGAACACGAATTTCCCTTTTAGTGACCTAGGAATTGATGAGCGCGGTCACGGCGGCTCGCATTTAAACCAATGTCTTACAGAATAAAACTAGCAATCACCTCAAGACGGATGGAGAATTTGGTGAAGCGTGCCAGTTCCAAAACCCCATTGACTTATGCTTTTTATGTTTACAATGAGAACCCACAGATTTACATAGAAAACCAGAAGGAAGAAGTGGCAATTATCGGTGAAACAACATGGAAAGAAGATCAGACTAACTGTATAGGAATCCGACAGTTAGTGCCATGGTAAGAAATAAAATTATGATCAAGGCTGTCAAAATGGCGGCCCCAGCCGAATTCGGGCTTCTGGATTTCGTCATTCCGCTTCTCGGAGGCTACGGCGGCCTAGCGGCCTTGGTAGAGGGTCCAAAGTTTAGTATTTCTATAACACGACGGCAGACCACGGCCTCCGACGGCCTCAGCCGCCTTCTTGATAGCCTTGGTTATGATGAAAAACTATTTTTATATATTGCAGGTTGAACTGGAAACGCTCTAACTTGTGGAATATGACACACGTACTTAGAAAAATTCGCAGAATTATCCCAACCGGAAGATTTGAGCTCTCATTGAATACTGATAAATTATCAGTGGAATTTTTGAAAAAGCTGATTGCGATTCCAGAGTTAAACACTATGCAAATGCTTAAAATTGGGAAACAAATTGAATCAGACATTCTAAGAATTCTCATGGACTGGTGTCCTAAAAATGTGACATTTGTGATTTGTACGGATAGTATCGTTCCATCGGATTTTCATCATGAGAAGGTAAGATGTTCGGTATTTATGAGGCATTCCGTAGGAAAATTTAACATCGCCCGTTATAGCGAAAAAATTAGGAAGTTTTAGAAACAGTTGATAATCGGCACAATAGATATACAAGACCAACCGGACATTTCGCATATAATATTTTTCGGCCCCGCCCCTTTTCCAGCAAGCCACATCCCCTTTAAGTCCGGATGTCGACTTGTTCCTCCGAGTAGCTATATTTTTTTCCGAGTAGCAATGTATACTTTTCAGGAATTAACGGAGACACTTTTTGAAGCGTTTTCCCCGTTGAATCCATTACTTACACCAAAAGATTTACATAAAAGTAATTTTGAGTTGCAGGCATTGAAATTCTCAACAGTTATCTACTATGACGCACGGTGGGTGAAAGTACAAGACCTATTTACTCTGGAAAATTCTGATGAAGTGAGATTATGTGACAACATCCTCACCTCAGAAGATATGAATCGTTTTCTGGGATTTTGGATGGAAAGTGATCTTGACATGTTCCGAGAGTTCAGTATGTGGGCTGATACACTAGATATAAGGGAAGTGCTGAAAGATATTATGCATGTCAAAACCTCCCGTGATGGTCGTGATTATTCAATGATGTAAGTTATAGTACTGCTCAGAGTTATGTATTTATGTCAAAAATTATTATAGAAAATCCACACAAAAACTTAAAATGATGAGCGTTATTATCGAAGAGGGCTATCTGAGACTCCATGTGTACTCGCCAGAGGAATCATTTCAAAAGGAGTACAAGGTCCTGGAACTTATGGAGCAGAAGAACAAACTGGAAACGGAGCTGCAGGCACTTGAAGGAGATGAAGCTGGGGCACGAAAATTAACTATGGAAATTCGGGAAGTGAAGAAAGAATTGGATTCTAATTGTACGTTTTTTGACGGCAAAACTGGTATTATTGCTCAGTAATTTTGTATTGTTGAATCTTGATTTTCAATGGGTTACAAGATTTTTCACTGGTATATTTTTCATGATTATAATAATTGAATTTTAATAAATTACTCAATTTTTCGTTGAGTTGGCATTCAGATTTTCTTCCATCTGCTCATCGTTCTCGACCACCTCCTGTCATTTTGGGCCTGTCTTACAGAATCTAATCTTTTGAATCCACGTAGCTTGACCTAGAGAAGACCATGGCAGTAACGAATTACATAATCGTGCATGATCTGTTTTCGGCTATTCACTTACTGAACGTCCATAGTAATATCTAACCGGTCTTTAGTAAGTGCGCTCCATTGAAATCTCTAACATATACAGTTCAAAATTCGGGCCCATCGTTTTCTCTGCACTCTCTACTTCCGTGGAGCACACTTGGCAAAAAACCAGGCTAACGAACGCTACCATCTGCATTCACATTGTTGCGTATGACAAGGTCAAGTCACACGCAAGCAACAGCCTCCTTTCCCTCTTCCCCGCTTACTCAACCCACTTATTATTGATCGCTGCTCATCAAAAAAAAAAATGAAACGGATACTTCTATCTTTTGCGCGATTTCTCTATGTATCAGTCCTACTTCTTTGGAATATAGTTCTCAAATTGGATCTGATATTCCAAGGATTTCATTGGACATATCGGAAAATTAGGATAGTATTATTCCCATTGAGGGTATGGATAGATGAACGAACCGAACCAATACACCCAATGATCGACTTGGTATTCACCAAAATGGATCGAGTTTTCCTGTATATGGATCGTAGACGGTGTACTTTCCTCCACAAGCTTGATAAGCTGGGAATCAGACAAACGGTAAAATTTGAATTTCCATTCGACAGTCTTCCAATTGTTGTGAAGAGTGAAGTGGTCAAAATGATGAACATCCCGGACAGGTTAGTTGGAAAAATTGAATTTTGTGGTAGAGAAACTGGTGCAAACACGCAATTTTCTGTAAGACGTGATAATAGTGAGTTTTTTCGGTGAAAAGCCGTAGCAGGCACGCATAGACCGCCCGTCTGCTGTGTATGTGTTGCGCACCTGATGCTGAAAACTGAAATCAGAACTAAATTTTTGGAAGACGCTACATTCCTGTTGCTGGGTTCCTGCTAGCCTGCTGCAAAAATCGGACAATTTTGTTATTGCTGCTGACGAGCCGCGTTGATGTTGCGGTCGGGAAAGACGCAGCCGAGTATTTATTTGAGTTCCTGGCACTTTTCAAGAACCTAGATTCTGGAAAACAGGCTAAGAAAGTTCATGAAATTGTAAAGCAAAAACATATCTATTGAATGATATTAACTTCATATAGGGTTGTTTCAGAACAGCGAAATAATAGATTTTTAGAACTGAGAGTTTCGGCTTTTCAGGCATTTCGTGCATAGTTTCCGATAAACCCCTATAAGTTAGTCGATAGAGAATTGTTCTCTACAATTTCTTATATTTTGGTCTCCAGTTTTTGCAGAATCAAGATTCTCGAATATTCTACCATCTTCGAACTTAATATCTTACAGAATAAAGTTGGCAATCACATCACAACGGATGGAGAACCTGGTGAAACGCGCTAGTATCAAACAGCCACTGTTTTACGCGATCCGAGTCGACAAACACTACCCAATCATTACCATGGACGTTCGTGGCGATGAGAACGCTGCGATCGCTGATTCATCACGACAGTTTGACCGAAGTAACATGATAGGAACACTAGAATTGGTGCCATGGTAAGAAACGATTGATATTTTTTTTCAAATGTTTTTAAAGGTTGAACCGGAAGTATTCGGATATGCAAAACATGACACACATTTTCAAAAAGCTTCGTAGGATTCTCCCAATCAAGAGATTGGCGCTCATTCTTATTGCTGATCAGTTGACAGAGAAATCCGTGAAAGAACTTCTTTCGATTCCAGAGCTCACTACTATTGAGTTTGTCTGGATCGAAGGAGATGAAATTGAATCCAATATTTTAAAATTGATCATGGACTGGCTCGATACTAAAAAAGACATTTCGATCATTGATTGTCACATTCCAGAGGATTTCCATCATGCAAAGGTAAGGTGTTTAACGGTTTGAAAGTAATGATTTCTGAAATTTTTCTAGGCTTTCAAATTTTCATCAGTTCACTACGAAGATGCTGATTGGGTTGAAATTGAAGATCTATTAACTCTGGAGGACTGTGATGCAGTTGTGCTTGGCAGAAACTATTTGAGTTCAGAAGATGTGAATCGTTTTCTGAAATTTTGGATTGAAAGTGACCTCGACATGTTCGAATGGTTCAGTATGTCGGCTGAAACACTTGAAATGACGGAAGTGCTGGAAGATCTTATTCTAGTCAAAACCTCACGTGATGGTCAGGATTATTCAATTGTGTAAGTCATAGTAATTTGAGTTTTTTTTGTACACTAACAGTTTTTTTTCAGAAAAGCTTCACGGAAACGAAAAATCATGAGTATTACTTTAGAAGAAGAAGATGAGGATTGTCTGAGACTTTGTGTCTACTCGCCAGAGGAATCATTTACCAAGGAGCACAAGGTTCTGGAACTGATGGAGCAGAAGAAGAAACTAGAAACGGAGCTCCAAGCAATGGTAAAAAATGGAGTTGAAGCGAGGAGATTAACTATGGAAATTCGAAAGTTGTCAAAAGAATTGGATTCAGTTTGTACTTTTTATAATGAAAAAACTGCTATTATTGCTCATTAATCTTGTTTGACATAAGCTTATTTGGATAGAATTAATTTTACTGATATTGTTACTGTTGTTTTTTGTTATTGTTCTTTTTTTCATTATAATGTTCGTATTCTGATAAATAAATTTTGTTCAATTGATAATACAGTAATTCAGCTTTTCAGAATGATTCATGCCGAGACAATGGTTTAGTAGATTTTCAGAAAGGTTTGTTCAGCTAAAGCAAAGTACAAATGTGTTGTGTTGCCATGATGAAAAATTTTACAGTCAGAATATTTTCTCCCAAAACTTGTACTGTTTTCCTGAAAAATATCTAGAAGCATTCCTTTTTTGAAGTCAAGATTTATGCGTATACTTCATGGCCAACCTGTGCATAACGGAAATTCAGTTTCTTTAGTAGTGAGCTCTAGGAGTTGCGTGTGCTTTTAAAGGAGGACTGAAGTCCCAATTTTTTATTTTTGATTCCGGTAAATTAGGACATGCTGAACACTTTTTCCTCTTGACGCATATGTCAAAAATCGCTCTGAAACGAGATATACCGCTCTAAAAACATGAAATCCCTTTCTGTGGCCGAAGTTTCTCCGCTAC
>GL379876.1:66583-80911 GCA_000143925.2 Caenorhabditis brenneri | reverse complement strand
ATGGAAAAGCATCTGAGAATAAGGTCCCCAGTGAAAAAAACAGTGAAAATCAATTCCACGTATGGCCACGTAACGGAGAAACTTCGGCCACAGAAAGGGATTTCATGTTTTTAGAGCGGTATATCTCGTTTCAGAGCGATTTTTGACATATGCGTCAAGAGGAAAAAGTGTTCAGCATGTTCTAATTTACCGGAATCAAAAATAAAAAAATGTGACTTCAGTCCTCCTTTAAGACAAGTAAAAAGCTTTACTAATGTTTAACAAGACTGATTTGACGAATCTCGCCACGGAGAAAATGTTTTCTGTCAGAACTTTTTCTCGAAACTTGCATTTAAAAAAATTATATTCTACTTATCCGATCATTGCATGAAGCGCCTAATGATAGCTGACATTCTAGTGAATCTTAAAGACAATGTGTGCCTTTAAGATAAATTGAGAGCTTGACTAAAGCTCATTAAACCGGATTGATGAATTGGCCCCTAGGATCTTCTGGATCACAGGGTATAATCCACCGGTTCCTAAGATTCTATCGTTATTTGGTATTGTACTCACTGTAAAATATGTAATAAAGGCTCCTTTTGTTCAAAGCAATATATCTCAATTGTCTTAGAAGTTATCAAAAAGTGATCAACTAAGCATATGCTCAACGTTACATTTTAAACATTTCATCAGTTTAAAACTTTTCGATAGCTCTAAAGGCAACTGAGATATACTGCTCTGAACATATAGTAAACCTGTAATGTAAGCCATTCCCACACTGTATGTTAAAGGAAGCGTAGCTCACTTGTCTTCAAAGCTATCCAAAAGTAATCAGCTAAACAAATGTTCAACGTTACATTTTGCACATTTCATCAGTTCAAAACTTTTTCATTGCTCTAGAGACAACTGAGATATACCGTTTTGAACATGCAATACTGGGCAGGCCGCTATTAATTGGAATTTTCTAGAAATTTTCTGTTAGATTCATTTTGGTTGCAAACTTTTCCTACTTCTCCAATTACCCACTCAATCAAACTCCCGAAAAACCACCCGAAATTTCCCTAAATTCTCCTTATCTCCTCATCTCAAATCGACACCAAACCGATTCCCATGTACATACTCACTTCGCACCTTTCTCTCCTTGTCTAATTATTCAAAAACTTTTTTTCATTTCGAATGTTGATGGGGGTTGTGTTCCAAGGTCATTCATCTTCTTCTTCCCCCTTTCCTGTCACCCTTGATTAGCGTCCCCCAGTGTCTTTGGGCGCCAATTGTTGTATGTGTGTGTTGCCATTTATTCTCGCGCCTTTCATTTAAATTGAATGAAAAAAAGTACAAATTGGGAGGGTGATGATGATGATGTGATGGGATGTCGGGAAATGGATGACATTTTGAAATTTTTTGAATTTGAATCACTTTTTCATTGCGGGAATTTGCTCTTTAGGTGGCTGGTGCATAGGTCATTCCCCTTCGAAAGTTTTGTCCACCATAGATTCAAATTCCACCAACATCACCCTGTCCATCTACCCGCACATTTTCCCACATCTCATTTCGAAATGGGCGCAGCAACCCAGCAACCCATTCTTCTTTTGCGGTAACCATAATGTCCGAAAAATGTTTGTCTTCGTTTGTTTTATTAGGTCACTTCTCTAGAAAACGATTCAAGGGGGTCGGCACGCCTTTTGGAGTTTGTCAAGAGTTGTGACTTTTATTATCTGATAGTTTGGGGGAAGAAAAGGGGAGAGAGAGAGAGAGAGAGAGAGAGAGAGAGAGAGAGAGAGAGAGAAAACTCTTCGAGACTTGAATTTCGGTTTTGTTAGGTTTCCCCATAGGTTTTCCTAGTAAGGCCCCCCGTTTCAGTTACAGTACTAGCAGCGCGTCTACGGCGCTTCGGCAAAGCGTAAATGCTGTAATATAGGCCTACTATATGTTCAAAGTAGTATATCTCGATAGTCTTCAGAGCTATCAGAAAGTGATTAACTAAAGAAATGTCCATCAATAGATTTTAATCATTTTGTCTTTTAAAAACTTTTGGATAGCTTTTAAGACAACTGTGATATACCGTCCTGAACATATAGTAAATCTTCAATAGAGGTGCAAACAGTACTGTATGTTCGGAGCAGTATATCTCGGTTGTCTTTAAAGCTATAAAAAAGTGATCAACTAACAACATGTTGAGCAATAAATTTCAAATATTTTTTTTATTAATCACTTTTTGATAGCTCTAAAAACAACTGAGATATACTGCTCCGAACACATGATGGGCTCCAATCACAAGGCGTACGGTTAGGTAAAAGGGGCACACAGCCATTCAGGGAAGGTCGCATCTAAAAATTCTTACTGTAGTTTTTTCTGATATTCACGAGTAATAGACATTGAAAAACCGAAAAAGAGGAAAAAAAATTTCGATGCGCCTTTAATTTTGACTTTGAGTGTCGAAAGGGCCCCAACGTCTGCTAAAATAAGATCACCCAATCATATAAAAATATAGTGTGCAGCCAAAATTCTTTAAAGGCGCACAGACTTTTTCGGGAAAAGTCTCAAAAATGAGCACCTTATCAGAGGTACCGGCCTTTATTTGTGTCTGGATCTTCCGTAAAAAGTGTCTTGTCTAACTGCAGCATACTGTACACACAATTCATTCAAAAATCGAAATTCAAATTTGCTCAACAACATCGTTAGCTCACTAATTTCCTACCTAACCCTGACCACAACACCTCTTCAGACACTTCCCATCACCTCACTGATTACCTATTGTCCCCATAAACTTTACGATCCCTTCCCCTCCCCTTCCTGATCCCTAATTCATCCACCCCAACCCCCCCCCCTTTCCCATCAGGCCGTCACCTGATGAGCCAATTCCACGCGCGCGCGTAAGACAAAGCGTGTTGTGTTTGACCGGTGGGGATGGACAGACAGTTGGCAATTCCGGATCATTTATTCGTCCACCGCAAACCAGTTCCATGACATGTGTGTGGCTCATTAGAGTCTGTCGAAATGTGAACCCCTTTCCCTTAGAAGGTGAGCCGCCAGGAGACCTGTTCCAACTCATCAATCAGGTGGAGGCCATTCTGAACAGCGGAAAATAAGAAAAAGGAGACGTTTAGGTTAGGTTTACATAAGATTTCTAATTTTCCGTCAGCCATTTTTTGTAAAAATTCATTTCGAAAAAAAAAGTGAAGAGGGAATTAGCGCCCGGTGCCCTTGAGGGGAGGACACCGATTCATCTTCATTTTTCACACTGTTCTCGCGCCGATTGAGATAACATAAAGTTTGAATTTTCCCTCCTGTCCCCATTTTTTCAAAAAATGTTAATTGACTACTGTAGTTTACTGCCACGTCATAAAACTGACGGGGCAGGTGCTTCTGCTGGGGGGGGGGGGGGGGCATCTGCCTTCAGGAGCTCCCTGAAGGAGGGGATGACAGACTCATAAATCTATTATTACCGGAGAATGTGGGTGATTTAGTGATTTAGGGACAACACATGTGGTGATCGAGGGGTGGTTACAATGGGGAGGAGGTTAGGTACATGTATAAATTTTGGTTGGAGGACCTGTAATAGAAGGGCAGCTTTTGGATCCCAATTAGGGGCTAATTACTGAGAAGCGATAATAATTTTAGAACAGTTTTTTCCCGATTATTCCGAAAATTCAGACAATTTCGAAATCTTAAAAATTCCGGAATCCCGAAAATTCTAGAAAGCCCGAAAATTCGAAAAATCCCAAATTACCCGGAAATTCAAAAAAATCCCAAAGTTCCTAAAATTGAGAAAATCCTGAAAATTCGAAAAATCCCGAAAGTTCAGGAAATTCTGAGAATCATTATAATTCGAATAATCCCAGAAATTCCGAATATCCCGACAGCTCGGAAAATTTCGAAAATTCCGAAAAACTCGATAAGTCTCAGGAAGCAAAAAATCCCAAAAATTCCGAAATTTGGAAAAATTCGAAAATCCCCAAAATCCCAAAAAATCTCGAAAACTCAAAAAGTGAACCCCGAAATCCTGAAATTTCCAGAATCCCAAAAATTCGAAAAACCTCAAAAATCCCAAAATTTCCGAAATCTTCAAAAACCCCGAAATTTCCAAAAATTCCGAAAATTCCAAAAATTAGAAAAATCCGGAAAATCCCGAAAAAAATTAGGAAAATCGCGAAAACTCGAACATTCCCGAAAATTCCGAAAATCCCGAAATTTCAAAGAAACGCCAGAGTTCAGAAAACCCCGAAAACCCGAAAATTCAAAAAATCCCGAGGATCCCAAAATTTCGGAAAATCCCGAAGTTCGAAAAATCCCGAAATCTCAAAAAGTCCCGAAAATCCCGAAAATTCAAAAAAAATAAAAAATTCCCGAAAATTCGAATATCCCCGAAATTCAAAAAAAAAGAAAGTTCCGAAAATCCCCAAAAACTCAAAATGTCCCAGAAATCAAAAAATTTCAAAAATGCCGAATTTTGAAAAATCCCGAAATTCCCCAAAATTCAAAAAGTCCCGACAATTCCGAAAGTTCCGAAATCCCGGAAATTCGGAAAACCCCTAAAATTCCGAAAATCGTAAAATCCTGGAAATTTGAAAAAAAAATCCCGAAAATTCCGAAAACTCAAAACAGTTCAAATCCCGAAATTCGTTCGAAATCTTCCGCAAATGCTTAGAAAATGTGTATGTTTTTCCCATCCCATCCTATCCCATTCCGCGGATCCCATTAAACTATTCTGACCATAACCAGTTCTAATCCCCCTCTCCTTCAAGGTTACTCCTTTTCTTCCCTCAATTTCCTTTCTCTTCCATCAATTTTTCCACCTCAATTATCCGCTTCTTATCCCTCTTACGGTTACGAGCACCTGCCTTCCATCCTTTTCTTCCCACCCGTTTACCCGCAGCTTCTTATATATAATATTTGAATGCAACAGATGCTCGGCGCATGTCTGCGTCTCTCTATCCCCCAGTATCTCTAAAAGGGGACCCGGAAGATGACCGATTGCCCCAGAAAACGAATAAATATACCGGGAGGGTAGTACCGTATGGGTTAGGACCAGAAGACAACGGGTCGTATTTACCATTTGTTTATGATTAATTCTGAAGATATGTAGATATGCTATGCACACCGGGTCATTGGATACGGGGGCTGATGGATGATGAGAGGATCATCTGTCAGTAGTCATTTAAATTTTTTGGAATACATACGTATATGCAAAGTGAGGAGAAGCTAAATGGTCTTGCTGATGCGGTAGGTTCAGAGCAGTATATCTCTGTTGTCTTTAGAGCTAGGAAAAAGTGTGTAACTGATAAAATGTGTGAAATTTATTGGTAAATATTTCTCTAGTTGATTACTTTCTGTTAGCTCTGAAGACAACTGAGATATACTGCTTTGAAAATACAGTAGGCTGGACCACCGAGCACTTCTCTGTTACTGTTAAGTCTCCAGTACTGTTGTTCCGAGCAGCATATCTCAGTTGGTTTTAGAGCTAGCAAAAAAGTTTCGATTGGAAAAATGTTCACTTTTACATCTTAAACATTTCTCTGGTTAACAATAATTTGATAGCTTTAAAGACAAGCGAGATATACTGCTTTCTACATACAGTACTAGCAAAAGCCTCATCTCAGGATTTGAGGTAAGGACCTTTGGGCTCGTTAGAAGTTTTTGGTCAGGTTTCCCCAAAGAATTCATTCTCGAAGTTTTATATTAAAGAACACTACTATCAAGTTAGTATAATCTGAAAAAGGCAAGTTGCCGGGCAAGCTGCCCCTTCATGATGCCGGGAAAAAATTCGCTAGAGATCCTATAGCCACTCGTCTGAGAATAAGAAGATCTGGGATCTAGATAAGGGATTTGTGGAGGAACCCTCTTTTTAATTTTGATTAACTTCTCTTTCTGGCCGCAGGTTGGTTTGAAGCGAGATACAGAGTTTTCGAGTGGCCTAGTTTTCTCCAAGGTGGCCTAGGATTCTTAACGCTGCGACCACGACGGCCATCGGATGAGTACTGTATGTTCAGAGCTGCATATCTCGGCTGGTTTTAGAGTTATCAAAAAGTTTTTAACTAACAAAATGTTTATAATAATTTGGTAAACATTTTACTAGTCAGTCACATTTTGATAGCTCTAAAGACTACTGAGATATACCACTCTGAGCATATAGTCTCTATTACAGAATTTACGACTTTCCGAAGCGCCGGAGGCGCGCTACAAGATAGCGATTTTCGACATGAGAGAAAAATTTTTCTAAAAAGTGCAGATATTCACCATTCCTAATCCCCAATCCTTCTCAATTTTTGACACGCTTCTGATACCATCTATCCAAACACCTTCTCTGTAGAAAATCCTCAGGATCTCCCTCGCATCCATAAAAAAGAAGATCGCGCATTGTAGATATCTCATTACCATATCTTCCTTCTCGGATCAGCCAACAATAGACTTCTTTGGACTTCAATTCAAATCTATTTTCTCCCGCAAAATCCTCCTCTCTCAAGACGCATGATGAATCATTTGGGCAAGGCGCGCGCGCGGGAAAAAAAGAGAAATATAGGGTGGAAAAGGGAAAGTAAGAAGGTGTCCAAAGGTGAATAGTGCAACAAGAACATACAAGGACCCTCTTGGGAACGTTGTTGCGCAACTAATTGTGCCTACTTATGTGTATTGGGTTGACCCTCCCCCATTATCTATTCTTCCCTCTCTTGGTCCTGTACCCCCGGTCTGTAGAGTCTCAGGTGATCCTTTATCTTTCTTTACAACTCCTTTCTGATATCTTAGAGATTTCGCGGACAGACAGACAGATTGACAGACAGACGGATAGGAAGAAAGGGAAATACCGTCAAGTGTTTTTTAGGCGCGGGGTTTTTTGCCGCGCCGCCAAGGACATTGTCTTCACTTTCACGCCGCTTTGGTGGTGGTGGTGGTGGTTTTCAATTATTTGAATAATGTGGAGAAGAAGTTTTATGTTTGAATTTCTACCTTGTTATAGAAGGGCACCTTTTTGGGGTTTTTTTTTTGGAAAATTGAGTTTTGTTGGTTTGAAAAAAGAGTTTCTGGGAAAATATGATTTTTTTTCGATTTTTTTTCGGGTTTTTAGGGGTTTTTCGAAATATTGAAAGTTATTTTGAAAATCCTTAAAAAAACCACCTCTAATAGAAGGGGAATGAATTTTTGCCTGTTTGGACATCTTCAAAATGAATTTTAGGTCAAAAATTCGGTTTTTCCAGATTTTTTTTTTGAATTTTGAGCAATCAATAAATTTATGGTTCTGATCTACTTTTTGGGAAAATTATTAGAAATTATTAGAATTTATCAGAAGGTCATCCTGAAACACTGATAGCACTTGCTCAGAATAGCTCTTGCCAGTACAACATGTTCAGAGCAGTATATCTCAGTTGCCTTCGAACATTTTGAAAAGTAATCAACTAAAAATATTTTCAAAATCAAATTCTAAACATTTTACTAGTTAAAAACTTTTTGATAACTCCGAAGACAACAGAGATATACCGGGCGGAACATATAGCAAGCCTATAATAAAGGCCCTTCCTAGTACTGCATGTTCCTAGCAGTATATCCCAGTTGCGGTTGGAAACTTCAAAAAGTGGTCAACTAAAGAAATATTTGACATTAAATTTTAAGCATTTCATTAGTTAAAAACTTTTTGATAGCTCTGAAAACAACTGAGATATACTGCTTTGAACATTGGGGTCCTGCAACAGAGAACGAATTTTTTTTCATGTTTTGTAAAATTTGTCATTTCTGGGTCATTTCTGGACGATTTTTTTTTCATTTTCAACGAATTTCACTTTTTGCTTAAATCTGGATTCTCCTTATTATTTTTTGCGGGTCTTTTCCAGACCTCTGCCAACCCGACTGCCCTTCTATAAGAGGTACTGGCCCTTTGGTTTCCTATCTTTCATCTTAGATACCCTCTTTTTATCCTTTTTACCCGCCAAAATCTCCCAAAAGGTACTCCTATCTTGCTCACCATCATCCATCATAATATTTTACCTCACCATCCTTCTCCTTTGCTTCCTTTCTTCCCCCCCCCCCCCCAGGTATGATGGAGTAATATACAAGATGCTATCTCTGCTGGAAAACGTAACTGACCACTGCTCCCCTCCACGGAACCAAATCGATTTCCAACTGATAAGAGGAGCACCAGAACATTTACCCGCTCACTTGCCTTTCCTCTTCCACCACCACCTTCTCCTCCATTCGAAAATTCGAAGGGCGCGAAGCAATTGTCTGTCCTCCTCTCCTCCACTGCTTCCCTCACACCATCTGCCCCGCCCTCCTCCTCCAAAATGTCTTCCTCTCCTCCATCGCGCACTATCTTCCTTGTCTATCACCTCTTGTCCCTCTGTGCCCTCTCATTTAGACTGTCTTGTCCGGTATGCGCACCTCCTACCCGCATAGCATACACCCAACCAGTGTCGCTCCGATCACACCCAAACAGCCACCAACAGGCAGGACGGACGGGTGAGGGTTAATCCTCCCAGGAGGCAATGGGTCTTTTTTTGGAGGACTATGGGACCGTTTTAAGAGGGGTACTGTAGGGGTTTTTTGGATTTTTGGAAATTTGAATTTTCTAGGTTACTGTAGTTTTTGAATATTCTCGAATTCCTAGGTCGCATCTCAATAGTTCTTTTTCTGAATTTCAATTTTTTTCATTTTTTCGATTTTTTTCCTAATTTCCAGGACATTTCTAGGGTTGCTGTAGCGATTGTTTTAAATTTTCAGAATTTTGAATTTTTTGGATTACTGTACTTTTCTCTAATTTTAGGTCAAAACCTTTCTAGTTTCTCATGGTTTTTGAATTTCCAAATTATTTTTTTTTGATTTTTCTGATTTTTTTTCTATTTTTTCTCTGGGACCTTTCTAGGGTTACTGTAGAGGGTTTTTGAATTTTCTGAATTTTTGATTTTCCAGAATTTTGTTTTTTTCTCATTCTGCCAAATTTGAATTTTGAGTTTTTCTCAAAAATTTTGAAATTCCATTTTTCATTTTTTTTTCCCGCCAAATCAAATTTTTTTTTGAATTTTTTGAATTTCGAATTCCAATTTTTCCTTTTTTCCCGCCAAGATTACTTCCCGGATTACTGTACCTCCAAACCCAAGAAATTTTTTTTTCCAGATCTGACAAAAAATGACAAGTCTCTACGGGTCTCCTCAGGCGTTTTTCCTGAATATAGAGGCCAATAAGGAGAATATTCCGCCGGGCACCGAGTTGAAAAAGGTTGGTTTTTATCGCTTTTGAAGGTTTTTTTCATGCTAGAGCCAGTTGGAGGACACCGCCAGAGTTCTAAGCGTGTCCCTTCTCTTCAGAGCCATTTAAAGGCTCTTTGGACTTTTTTTGAAGCTCCTCTATGTTCAAAACGGTATATCTCAGTTGTCTTTGAAATTTTTGAAAAGTGATCAACTGACAATATATTGAAAATTAAAATTTGAACATTTTACTAGTTGAAAATTTTTTGATAGCTCTTAAGACAACTTAGATATACTGCTTTGAACATGCATGACCGCCTAAGGGAATACTAAGCCACCTAAGGGTCCATACTGTACCTCTAAGCTTCTAGGGCCCCTCAGCAGCCCCAATCTCCTTCAAAATTTCAAAACTTCCAGGAACCCTTTGTCTACCCCACTGAACCACGCTCTGCCAACCGCCCCGCCGATCCGGACCACGAGAATCTGATGCCATCCCCAGCGCCCAGACCCTCTCCAGCCATGTCACAACTCTCAGATGCATCATTCCTTTCACAAGGTTTGTCACCTAAACATTCGCCCTCTTCGGTCATCTCTGATAACAACATTTGACCGTTTCTCTGGGCTCTCCCTGCTCTCTATACTATTTCGTAGCAGCCCAGAAGTTATTAGGACACAGTTTTTGACAGGTTAAGTTGCATTCAGTTTCAAAATCGTATAGTGAATGACCTGTAAAGATAAAAAGTGCAAAGTGGTAAACAACATGTCCTTTTTCTAGACGGAGCAACGGTCACCACAAGCGCCGACGAGGCCGATGACGATCCGGAAGTCACGTCCAGGAAGGAGAAGAGTTTGGGGTTGTTGTGCCAAAGATTTCTGATCGCTATCAATGAGGAGACAGTTGGATCACCGACTAGAGAGGTCCATTTGGAAACGGTGGCCAGGAAAATGAGTATGTTTTGGGGCCAAAGGGGCGGAGTTATCAGGGCTTGTGGATTCCATCAATCGAAGTGTTTCAGGTGTTGAAAAACGACGAATCTACGACATTGTGAATGTGATGGAGGCGCTGGACGCCATGCACAAGACCAACAAATCCTATTATCAATGGCAGGGGTTGGAGTGTCTACCGAAACTTATGGCGGATCTGCAGGTACCGACACTTTTCAGGACCCGTAGTAAGAGAAAGTCCTCAAAATTCTCTTCAAAATGGTCAAAAACCCAGGTCAAAAGCTCTATTTTAAAGGGAGTTATGTGCCTTGAAAGTTGCAGGCGAGATAGTGAGAGACGGCAGAGAAAGAGACAGTCGTTTTCTCCGGCGTCTCTCACTCTCTCACTTTCAACTTTGAAGGCGCGTAACTCGCTTTAAAATTGTGATTTTGAGCTGGTTTTTGGACCAATTTGTAGGGAATTTTACTGGGTTTCTAGTGATATTCAAATTGATAGAGTCGAAAATTTTTTGATTTTTTCATTTTTCTCAAACAGTCCCAAATTTTATATCGCTGAAAAGCTCTCAATTTTCTTTACGAAATGGTCCTAAAATCAGACCAATAGCACTTTTTTGAAGCGAGTTATGCGCCTTTAAAGTTGGAGGTGAGACGCCAGAGAAAGAGACAGTCGTTATGTCTGGCGCCTCTTACTCTCTCGCCTCAAACTGTAAAAGGGGCATAACTCGCTTCAAAAAAGAGCTATAAATCTGGTTTTTGGACCATGCGGAAGGGAATATTCAAGACAAATCTTATGATGACCTAGTTCCCCCAAAATTTGAAAAACCTAGGCCAACCTAGGTCTTCCCCTCTAACATTGTCCGATTTCCAGATCGAAGCCATGGAAGAAGGCCTCCCAGAACGTGTCCTTCGCGTCGAACAAGCCATGTGCTCATTCACAGAGCTCGCCTCCCCACGTGGCCTCAAACCCTTTAAGGACACCGTCGGCTCATTCGTCACCACTTCAACACCAACCACTCCAAGTACCTCTTTTGAGCCAGTCGTCAAAACTGACTCGGAGAAACGATCAAGGGTAGACAGTAGGGACCGACAGGGACGGAACTCGTTGGCACAGTTGTGCAGACGGTTTTTGATGGTTTTGTTGAGCAATCCGGTGAGTTGTTCTCAATGGAGCGAACTTGCTTTGACTAAATTTTTGAAAATTTCAGAAAAACGTCCGAAAAGTGAGCCTCGACGTGGCATCCACCGTACTCATCAAGGACCCGGAGACAGAAGGGTTCGAACCACCGAGTCGCAGCAGGTGCAGACGACTTTATGACATTGCCAACGTCCTTGTGGCTCTGGGCCTTATCAAAAAGGTCCACTACCTATTCGGCACCAAAAAGATCCCACTCTTCGTCTACTGTGGCCCTGAACCAGATGAGCACGCGAAATTCGATGTCTTTCAATCCGTTGAACGTCTTCTAAGCTCTCCACAAAACGTGCCACAAACTCCTGTCATCAAGGCTCAGACTGATAAGATTGTGCAGCAAATCGCAGGGTTTGGGAAGAGAACTCTGTCGGAGCAGAATTTGCAGAAGCCGTCGGGAAATACTCCGAAGATGGCGAAAATAAAGTCGGAGATTATTCCGTCGAGCCCGTTGGCCGATGAGAATAAGTTGTTTATGTTTGCGGAGCTAGCAGCTGCTCAGAAGATCCGGGAGGATGCGATTGCTCAACTTTCAAGGTAAGGGATAGGATTCTGAGAGCGGAGGGAGGGTCTATACATTCATATAAACAATTTTTTTCAGAACCCTCATCCAAAATATGCAGAACAGTCAGAGCCTGGCTCCGGCTCCTGTCTTGGCTCCAGTCCCCGCCCCCGAGCCACCAAAAGTAGTCCCACCACCACCACTTCCAATGTCTCCCCTTCGAATTCATGGCTTCCCACAACTCCCGAAGCTCCCTGTACTCCCAACCGCCCGCCCGAAATTCAACTTCCCTGACTACACCCCAAACCCGACCAATATCCGCCCACTGGTCTCCCAAATGACATTCCGACCGGACATGTTTGATGATAATAAGCCGAAACATTTGATGTCGAACATTTTGGGCGAGTCGAAGAAGTTCAACAATCAGCAGAACGTTTTCGAGCACACCACGTCGTCAGCGTTCCAGGTGGTGAAGAAAGGGGAGATGGGTGCGACAAGACCGAAGTGAGTTCTTTTTTTTGGATTTTGGGGTAGTTGAACGGACAGAGAGGTCCTACCCGGTCTAGGTACTATGGAGGGGCCGGTGGCCTAGAAACCCATATTTTGTGTTTCTGGGCCAACAATTCATCAAAATGTGCACAATTTGATTCTGAGCAAAACGCTTTTTACAGATTCCAAAAATGTTAATCTTAAGCCAAGTTATGGTCGTTTTACCCAATTGCTCAGAATAAAATTTTTCGGTATTTTGGCTCTAACTCCGCTCAAAATCCAAAATTTTCAATTCTGTAAAATGCATTATGCTCAGCATTGGATTGCGCACCTTCTAGTGGTACTTATGGCTTGGTGGCCTAGAAACCCAAATTTTGGATTTCTAGGCCACCAAGCCTCAAGTAGCATCAAAAGATGTGCAATTCAATCCTGAGCATAATGGTTTTTACAGAATTGGGAAAAATGGATTTTGAGCCGAGTTAGAGCAAAAATACCGAAAAATTTTATTCTGAGCAATTGGGTAAATCGGCCATAACTTGGCTCAAGATCAATATTTTTTGATTCTGTGAAAAGTGTTTTGCTCATAATCGAATTTTGCACATTATGATGTACTCTGTGGCCAGGTGGCCTAGAAATTCGTATTTTGGGTTTCTAGGCCATGATAACTTTTTTCAAGTCCCACCCTTCTTCAACACAACCCCCAAGGACAAGTTCTTGACTCTTTTCTATACAAATATTTTTTTGATTCTCCGAAACCGCTTTGCTCATAGCTGAATTGTGCACATTATGAGATGGCCTAGAAAAACGAAATTTGGGTTTCTAGGCCATCATTCGATCTGGGCAATCTATGTCTCCCTTAGTCCGACCGGCAACAGGAGGGGGGGGGGGCTAGGTACTCAGGGGAAGAAGACGGATGGTCCCATGAGGGGTCAACCATTGACTATTAAAAAAACAGAAGACGTCCATCCGTCCTTCCTTCCCCTTCTGTTCTCTGAATGACGTCATTGCGGGAAGAAGAGGGAAGAAGGAACAGACGGTGTAGAGGAGGAGAAAGGGGGTATTATTGCGCAAGAGGTGAAGCTTGCGCAATCACTTTTCTGTACAGATAGTAGTGTAGTATGTGGAAGAAGATGTGCCATCTTTTCACACATCGCAATACCCTACGCAATCAGTTCTGATGGTTGGTAGCATCAGATTCGCGGATTTAGGGTTTGGGGGTAAGGACATCTGTCAAGTTGAGGAGAGGGATGGTTTTGATGGGTAGAATTGGATTAGGGGGGTCTGAAGGTAGGGATACTGTATTCAAAATTATTGGATTCTGGGATTTGAATTCTGAATTTCCCAAATCCCAAAATCAGGATTTTTTCAAATTCAAGATTCAAAATCCTGATTTCGGATTTCTGAATTTTGGATGCTGAATTCTGAAATTTCGATCCTGGATTGTGCCTCCAGAATCCGAAATCCAGAATTCTTGATCCAGGATCCAACATCCAGAGTCCAAAGTCCAATATCCAAAATCCAGAATCCCAAAATCCAAATCCACCAAAACCCACCCATTTGATCACCTTTTTTTCCCCGATATTTGATATATATACTTAGGGTAACATGAACCCATTTTCTTGGGCAAATATGATAGAGAAATAGGGGTCAATTTCTCGTAAATGCGCCAATCAGGGCGGAAAATGGTGTAGGTTGCAGGAGAATACTGGGGAACTTAACTGTTACCTGGGGAAAATATAGGACCACCTCTAATAGAAGGGCATGGCGCTTTTTGAGAAGGGATTTACTGAGGTTAGAGTGCCAGTTTGCATTTTTCGAGATTTTTGGTCCAGACCAACACAAAAAATTTGATTTTGAGCACCACAATTTGATTCTGAGCAGAAATTTTTGTAAAAATTCAAAAAATGTTGATTTCAAACCGAGTTATGACGGTTTTACCCAAAAACACCAATTGCTCAGAATAAAATTTTTCGGTATTTTTGCTCTAACTCGGCTCAAAATCCATTTTTTTTCCAATTCTGTAAGAAGCATCATGCTCAGCATTGAATTGCGCAT
>GL379876.1:0-64794 GCA_000143925.2 Caenorhabditis brenneri | reverse complement strand
TAGTGCCCAATCATGTAGTTTATGCACCTGGTTCTCCATAATGTGCATGATAGAATAGTTTAGATTTTTTTCCACCCATAGCTCGTACGTTCCAGTCATGGAGCCGACTGCAGCACGGTTGTATTGCACTAGGATTGTTAAGCTTGAATTTGTGATAGCTTGTTATTCTAATGTGGAAACTAGCATGTAAATATTTGCAGCGACGCAAATCTTGAACCGAGTTGTAATAGAACCTCGTCCGTCTCACATGAGTAGCTGAAAATCACGGTTCTCTTTTCACGATGTATGAAATTTTCGTCCCGATCGGTCTCCAAACAGTTTATGTTCAAGCATGTTTACCGGTTCGCATGAGGTCCTCTGTTCGATAAAGTCATGTGCAATAAACACTTATAATCACAATTAGCGGCTTTCTGTCTTCCATCTGTTCACATATGTTTCATACTCCGATTTTGTTTTCATCAGGTTTTTCTTTTTTTTTTTGTAACAAGGTATGGCGTGCAAGTAGTAATGGATATTTGTTTTTTCCCATAATACGAGAAAAACAATACAAGGAGAGCATGGTGCTCGTGATCGTTGGATAAGATACAGAATCGAAAAATATTGAAATGAGCAGAGTTAGAGCAAAAATCCCGAAAAATCAGTGGTAAGAGCAATCGGGTGAAACGGCCATAACTCGGCTTAAAATCAATATTTTTTGATGATCTAAAAAGCGTTTTGCTCAGAATCAAATTGTGTTGACCTACAGTCAAAACTAGTTTTACTATATATTCCCAGGCATGCCCTTCTATTACAGTACAATTTCAAATCTAGACCCCTCTCCCCTCTCCCTCTCTCTCTAATCCTCTTACATCTGACCTGCACACATTTCTAAAAACTAATAACACTTTAGCGCATTAGCTCTCGTTATCAATATGACAAAAAACTGACCATCTCCATCCATTCTGACACCGTGTTTGATTAGCATTTGTACACACACACATGCCCATGTATGTAGAGAAATGTCACACAGGAAGACGAAAAAGAAGACGAGGTTATATAATTTGGGTAAACAATTGGCTAACTATGTATTGAAGGAAGGGGTCAAGAACCCTGTCCTTGAGGTGGTGTGGAAAGATGGTGGGACCAAAAAAGTTATCGTGGCCTAGAAACCCGAATGATGAATTTTTAGGCCACCTACCACCAAGTTTCATCAAAATAGGCACAATTTGATTCTGAGCAAAACCCTTTTTAGAGAATCAAAAAATGCCGATTTTGAGATGAGTTATGGTCATTTTACCTGAAAACATCTGTTGCTCAGAATAAATTTTTTCGGTATTTTTGCTCTAACTCGGATCAAAATCCATATTTTTCAATTCTATATAAATCATTTTGCTCAGGATCGAATGGGGCATCTTTTGATGGTAGTTACGACTTCGTGGCCTAAAAATCCAAAATCTGGGTTTCTAGGCCACCAAGCTTCAAATACCACCCAAAGATGCGCAGTTTGATTCTGAGCTTAACAGTTTTTATAGAATTGAAAAATATGGATTTTGAGCCGAGTTAGAGAAAAAACACCGAAAAATTTTATTCTGAGCAATAGGTGTTTTTGACTAAAATGCCCACAACTTGGCTCAAAATCAATATTTTTCGATTCTCTAAAAAGAGTTTTGCTCAGAATCGAATCGTGCATGTTATGTTGTACTTTGGGGCTAGGTAGTCTAGAAATTCATATTTTGGGTTTCTAGGCCACCAAGCTTTAAGTACCATCGAAAAATGCGCAATTCAATCCTGAGCATAACGGTTCTCACAGAATCGAAAAATATGAATTTTGAGCCGAGTTAGAGCAAAAATACCGAAAAATTTTATTCTGAGCAATAGGTTTTTTTGGGTAAATCGACCATAAATTGACTCAAAATCAATATTTTCCGATTCTCTGAAAAGCGTTTTGCTCAGAATCGTATTGTGCACATTTTGATATACTTTGAAGCTAGGTGGCATAGAAATTCTTTTTTTGAGTTTCTAGGCCATCGCTATTGGTGGGGCTATGAGGGCTTATAATACCATACTAAATCGTTTTTTTTTCAGAAAAATCTTCGGCGAAATCCAGAATCTACAGTAATCCAGTCAATTCTTCATTCCTAAGTTCCTAAAAAAATCTCTAATTTCTCCATCGACTAGTCTAAATTTTCCTCAAAAATCTCTTTTTTTCCACTTTTGCTACTCATTTTTTCTCGGTTTTCTTTTCATTTTTCCTAATCATTTTTGTGTAGATCACTTCTAAAAATCGCATTTTTTTTCATTAAACACTACCCAATCCAGAGTTTTCTTTCAACAAAAAAGTCACTTCCTTTCGTTTGGTATCTCTTAAATTGCTCCACACCGTCCGTCCCCTCCTCTTCAACGTGTTTTCCCTTTCCTTTTACTTGTCTTTTTTATTACGATTGATTTCCAGAAAAAAAAATGTATTGAACAAAAGAAATGAAATATATAGAATCATTCTTCAAGCCCATGCAGTTTTAATTTTCGCAAAATGATCCTCAATGGTATTAGGGGCGGAGCGTTGGGACAGATTTCCGATGGTCGATTGTTCCTTGATGTATTCAATGAGGTAAGGGATAAGGATGGGAATGACTAGGCAGCTGTAGGGGGCGAGCTGCAAAAAAAAAATTGGGTTTCGGACAGTATGAAATATATTGATATCAGGGGATCTAGGAAGCTCTGAGCAAAACACTTTTCAGAAAATCGAATAATGTCGATTTTGAGCCAAGTTATGACCGATTTACCCAATTGCTCAGAATAAAATTTTGCGGTATTTTTGCATTAACCAGGCTCAAAACCCATATTTTCAGATTATGCAAAAATCATTATGCTCAGGATCGAATTGCGCATCGTTTGATGGTATTTATGGCTTGGTGGCCTAGGAATCCAAAAGTTGGGTTTCTAGGCCACCAAGCCTTAAGTACCACCGAAATGCCAGTAACATTATCAATAAAGTGTCAACTAAAACTTTGTTCCCTATCAAACTCGGCACAACTTTCCAGTTGATAACTTTTATATACCTCTCCTGTTATGATGCTTCTAATCTTGTTTCATGGCCTAGTAACCAATTTTTCGAATTTCTAAGCCACCAAGCTTTAGTACCATCAAGCCACCAAGCTTTTAGTACCAACAAAAGATGCGTAATTCAATCCTGAGCGTGATGATTTTTACAGAAATGAAAAATAAGGATTTTGAGCCGAGTTAGAGCAAAAATACCCAGAAATTTTAGTCTGAGCAATTGGGTAAAACGCCCATAACTCGACTCAAAATCAACATTTTTAGATTTTCTAAAAAGCGGTTTGTTCAGAATCAAATTTCGCACATTATGATATTTCTTGAGCTCATGTGGCCTGGACATTCATAGTGAGGGTTTCTAGACCACCTAGCCACAAAATACTTCATAATGTGCAGAATTTGATTCTGAGCAAAACGCTTTTTACAGAATTGGGAAATATTGATTTTGAGCCAAGTTATGGCCGTTTTACCTGAAAACACCTATTGCTCAGAACAAAATTTTTCGCTATTTTTGCTCTAACTCTGCTCAAAATCCATATTTTTCGATTCTGTAAAATCCATCATGAATAGGATTAAATTTCTGATCTTTTGATGGCACTTGAGGCTTGGTGGCTTAGAAGCCCAAACTTTGGATTTCTAGGCCACCAAGCCATAAGTACCATCAAAAGATGAGACTCTTGAAATCCCAAACTCACATAAGTCAGCGAAAGCAAAAAACTATAAGTTGAAGACGACAGATTCTTCCCAATAACCATCATAATCGCCAGCAATCCATGTGAAGCCATACTAGCCACACATTCCACAACTGATACCCAGAAGATTGCTTTGGAGCATTTTAGAGAGACATTTGCATGAAAACGAAGTCCCAATGTGTATTCCCGGCAGTTAATCCTAAAAAATGATAACTTTCTATTTAGTATCATTCCAGACAGATGATAACATTTTTTTTTGTTTTTGTCCAATGAAATTTTCAAAAAAAGTTCAACCTGTTATTATACCTGCTCTTTTGGTCTAAACAACAATTATCAAACTTTTTCAAACTCACTTCTTTTTGAAATACTCAATTTCCCTTTCAGCAAACTTCAATAGGATAGTGTCAGCAATCACATTGCACACAGAAATTCCCGAGCAGACATACAACAGGATATTGAATTGACGAACTGAACCCGCAGGGTAGAACCAGCAATGATTCAGATATCCAGTCAGTGGATCGTTGATTGTCAGGAAGAACCACATGGAGAAACTGGTCAGGAACTGAAATTCATAAGCTTGGAACATACAAAAAACCTTTGCAGTAATCCTCTATTGGCAGATTATGGCATAGAAACCCAAATTTTGAATTTCTAGGCCACCTAAGCTCAAAAAAAAATATGATTCTGAGTAAAACGCTGTTTAGAGAACCATAAAATGTTGATTTAGAGCCAAGTTATGGCCGTTTTATCCAATTGCTCAGAATAAAATTTTTCGGTATTTTTTTCATAACTTGGCTCAAAATCAACATTTTTTGATTATGTAAAAGTTATTAGAAACGGAATCGAATAGCCCATTATTTGATGGTACGCAACGCTTGGTGGCCTAGAAACTCAAACTTTGGATTTCTAGGCCACCGAGCCTTAAGTACTATCGAAAGATGCGCTATACAATCCTAAGCATGTTGGTTTTTACAGAATCGGAAAATATAGATTTTGAGCCGAGTTAGAGCAAAAAAACCGAAAAATTTTATTCTGAGCAATAGGTTGAATCGGTCATAACTTGACTCAAAATCAATATTTTTTGATGCTGTAAAAAGCGTTTTGTTCAGAATTGAATTGTGCATTTTTCGATAGTACTTGAGAACTGGTGCCCTAGAAATCCAAAATTTGGGTTTCTAGGCCATTTTCTTTGCTGTTTGGAGCTAAGCAGTCTTACCAACCCGTTTTTTTTTTCAAAAAACAGTGAACAAGATCCCCCAAATCCTTAAATTTCAAAAAAATCTTGATTCAAAAGTAATTTTGAATAAAATAAATGACTCTTTATCACTATGACGTTGAAAAAAAAGTAAAATGCACAAAAGGGCGGTCTGTTAGTTGGCCACATCGTTTGAGCTGAACTCCGTTGTTTTTCTGCTCAAAGGGTTCCGACACAGTTGTCGAATCCGGACCGCCCATTTTGTTGCAAAATTCAGAAAGGCTTATGAATAAAGAGAAGTTTAGCAGCCGACGTTTCACGGGCGATGGCGCCAAGAGGAGATGGTCCGTTGGGGTTTGCTCCAGTATATCTCAGTTACCAGTGAAGATAGAAAAAAGTGGTCAACTGACAAAATGTGTAAAATTTAAAAATGAGCAACTTATTAGTTGACAACTTTTTTCTATCTTTGCTTACAGCTGAGATATCGTCAATTCTTTGAAGACCATCTCCTCTGGGAGCCACCACCCGTGAAATGTCGACTGCTAAGACTCCTTACGTACTTACCGATATAAAAGTCAAAACGATTCCAGGCTTAGATTTCAATTTCAGATAACTCGTGGGAAATGTCAAATTCAAGGCTCTATCGATTGACATGCTGATTTGGATGAACACCATCCCACAGTTCCCCGTAGTCTGAGCGATAGAAATGAAGCGGCACTCGTAGGAAGTTCGTTGGAGGTTGCATGGATCAGAGAGTTTGGTGAGGATTGTGATAAGGATGTCGCCCTGGAAAATGGAAGGATTTTCAGAATTGCACTTTTTCTAAAAAAATTAAAAAATTCCAATTTTCAATATACCAATTCCCATAACACTACTCTTTTTTTTAGCCATTTCCTGCAATTTTCGGGTCAAAACTCATGTAATTTTGTGTATTTTGTGTTGTGTTGTAAACTTTTGGTGTTCCTGATAAAATTGCTCCTAACCACCCACTTTTCTTTCCACAAAACCAATCAGATCAGCGCTTAAGACAAATGACATCATCACCATCATTAAAGTAGTCAGAAGAGTCGACTGGTTGTCAAATGATTTATAATTGCTATATGGAAAAAAGAAAAAGGAGAATGTTGAAATATTTGATCTTTGTTGTCTACAAGATATTGTTAGGGAAGTCAGGAGGTTTAGAGAGCTCATCTTACTCAAAAAAGTTTTAACAGTTTCTACCGTAGTAGGTTAAGCTCACAATAAAATGAAATTCAAACGAGCGATCCCGTCTTGTACACAAAAATGACGGGAAAAACTAAAAATAGTCAGTTTAGCTCTGTAGCAAAACTTGATAGATATTTTAAAGATTACGAATACGCAAGTGGCCGTAAGATGTGGTGTATGTACTGACAGTTTACTATGATTCAGAATGAGGCGAAACTTTTTAGGCGTCGTGCTCATCGAATCTTGGAGCCGCATGTGTGCTACAGACTGCGCCACACAACTTTCCTAAGCGAAGTTTATTATAGAAATACTGTTAAATGACATGTACATGAACACGGATTTAGACTGAAGAACATTCTAGTTTTTTCCAAAATTCTTTGTTCGAAGCAAATTAACCTAGCACTTAAGAATGGTTCTATGAGCAAGATTTAGTGAAGTCGACTTAGGGGCAAACCGATAGCTAGGAAAAAAATCAACACGATCTTGAAATTGTTCTAAATGGAGAATAAACATTTTATCAAAACAAACAAAATAGCGTGAAACATTTAACGAAGACACGTGGGTGTATGTTCGGAGCCGCATATCTCAGTGTTGCCTTTGAAAATATCAAAAAGTGGTCAACTAGCAAAATGTTAACCAATATATTTCAAACAATTTGTCAGTTGAACATTTTTTGATAACTCATAAGACAACTGAGATATGCTGCTCTGAACATACTGTATTAAGAGTACCTGTGCCATAGGTATGTTCAGAGCAGTATATCTCGGTTGGCTTTGAAAATATCAAAATTTGATCAACTAACAAAATGTTAACCTTTACAGTTTGAACATAATACTGGTTGACAACATTTTAATAGCTCTAAAGACAACAGAGATATGCTGCTCCGAACACATCTCACTCTCAATGAAATCCTTACCTTCGCTAAAATATACCCAACTTGATGGCACGTAGCAAATAATAACGTTGCTATTAACATCACCCTTGTAGAATATTGAATAATGGACTGAGAGCACAGTTTACGAATTGCCATCACCAAGAAATACAAGGAAATCAAAGGCACCGCAATATTCATCAAAGTACTCAATTTGTACTTCACTGACTGATACATCTCGAGAAGATCCTCGGATGCACATGTCCGATTGGCGGAGCTCACGATCGCCATGACTTTACTGGAAGTCGAATTTTCAGAAGAAATAGTCTCGTTTAAGAAGAAATAAGAGGAATTCGATACTGGTGTATCAGCACTCATGTGGTTTTGAATGAGTTAACTGACAATTATTTGGGGCAGGAGAAGGAGACAGCTCAGCCTTAGAATGATATTTGGAACTTGTTATTTTATTTCGAAAAATTGAAGATGTTGAGAGAGAGAGAGAGAGAGAGAGGGAGAGAGAAAGAGTAAGAAATTTTAAAAGGTTAGAAAAAATATCATGATAAGAAAAATTTAGAAAAAAAATCAAGTCTCTTGGGGATTCATTAGTGGAGTTTTACAGGAGAGTAAGGGTGATGCATACTGATGACATGATTAGGGGAGAGTTTAGGTATCAGAAGATCAAACTGGGAATCGGTTTGAGCACAAAAAAGTGGTTCTTTAACAGATTTGAACCTAAAATCTTGAATGTCATGCAGTAAACCCTATAGTAGTGGCACTTTTTGTTCAGAGAAGCATATCTCGATTGTCTTAAGAGCTATCCAAATGCAATCAACTAGAAAAATGTTTACCAAAAAAAGTTGAACAATTTATCAATTGAAAGTTTTTTTGATAGCTATAAAGACAACTGAGATATACTGCTCTGAGCATACAGTGCACCCCTATTTCAGGTTTCACTAGCTTCAAGCAGCTATAGATAGGCACACTGAGGTATGCAATTAAGGTATGATTTCCTGGATCTTATGCGCAAGTCTATTAGAAATTTTATTGAAAAAAAAAACAATCTGCAGTTGTTAGGTGTTCTATGACAAACATGCTTCACCTTAATTTAAAAAAACCTATTCTGATTTGTGACGTCCAACTGGAGCTGCAGACACACGCACACACACTTTTTGTCTGACTTTCTTTTATGAATTTTTTAATCGAATATTCGGCTCTATTCCAGTTTAGGGGATTCTTGATTTTAGAGGGGACTCAAGCCAGGGGACGCAAGGAATAGGGGACTCATAGAATGTCAAAAAAAAAGAAGGGACTCAACAAGCGGCCAAAAAAAAAACGGGGGACTCAAAACATAACTCTGTTCAAACTGCTTCATTTGATCCAAAGAGTTGTGAAAACATCACTCTTCGGATCTTCGTTTAAATAAAATTAGAAATAGAAAATCTGAAAAAAACTTCCTTTTTTCGAAAATCTCTACTTCCATTTCCACATCTATGATGCACCATCCAAATCCCTGATGCAAATGAAGTTTTCCTAAATTTCTATTTTATTGTATATCAATAAAGAGTTAAAAAGTGGTGTTTTCACACAGTTTTAGATCAAATGAAGCAGTTCGAATGAAGTTATGTTTTTCAAGCCAAACTTCTAATTTGACCATCTTACAACATTTTTGACTCAAAAGGATCATTTCTTATATTCCAGCACATATATATTCCAGCTCATTTGTTTTGAGTCCCCCATTTTTTTCGGACGCTTGATGAGTCCCCTATTCGTTGCGTCCCCTGACTTGAGTCCCTCGTTTTTTTTCGCCTTTCCTTGAGTCCCCTCTGGTTTTTTAGAGTCCCCTATTCCTTGCGTCCCCTGGCTTGAGTCCCCTATTAAATTAAGAATCCCCTAAACTGGAATACAGCCGAATATTCTTTAATATAAGGGTTTTCATTTTTTAGAAGTATATAATAATATGACATTCATGCGGTTTCCCCTGTAACAGGTTTTCCCAGCATTGTATAGTCTGAGCAGCATATCTTGATTGACTTAAGAGCTATGAAAATGTACTCATTTAGAAAAATATTACCCACGAGTTTTCAAAATTTTGTCATTTGAAAGTGTTTGATAGCTCGGAGGACAATATAACCATGCTGGCTCGAATATACAGAACTGGAAGGCCCCCATTACAGATTTCACTGTTAATAAGTCTCCAGCTCTGTATTTTCAGAGCAGTACTCTTTATCACTATGACGTTTAAAAAAAATGCACAAAAGGGGGCGGTCTGTTAGTTGGCAGTATTGTTTGAGCTGAACTCCGATGTATTCCTGCTCGAATGGTTTCGACACAGTTGTCGAATCCGGACCGCCCGGGTTTTTGCAAAATTCAGGAAGCCTTATATATGTAGAGAAGTTTAGCAGCCGACGTTTCACTGGCGATGGCGCCAAGAGGAAATGGTCCGTTGGGGTTTGCTAGAGTTTATCTCAGCTGTCTTAAGAGTTTTCGAAAAGTTTTAAACTGATAAAATATGGAAAAATTTATGATTAACATATTTCTAGTTGATCAGTTTTTGATAGCTCTCAAGACCATTAAGATATGCTGCTTTGAAAATGAAGTACGGTTACTGGTCTTATAATACAGGAGTTATGATATATTGGATATTGCAGGACCTCTAAACTTGGCTAGACGTCACAAAAAAAAACCAAAAACCTAGCGTCCATAAAATGAAAAAATAAAAAAAAACCTATCAAAAATGTGTTCTTCTGACACCATTAACACTGGTGTCACAAACAAAATAGAGAAATTTTTTGTTCTCTGACTAATAATTTTTTCTTTGCTCATTTTCATTTTTCTACACGAAATATCAGAAATCTCTTGACGACCTGGAACCTCAGAATATCAAAATACAAATTTGGAGAATTTTGAGTTCAATTTTTTTCGTTTACTCAAAATTTTTCATTTTCGCATTTTCCAAAAACCAATCAGAAGTTAACCTCGGTTTCTGGAGAAAATGCAACAAAATATACAATTTTTTGGATTTTTTTTGTTCTGAGAACAGAAAAAAAATATGTGAGCAAGCTCTACACCGTTTTGATCTGTGTGGTTGTTTGGTGGGGGAAAAAAGAGGAGATAACATCTAATTATGCCACGTCAGTCTAGGGGGATGACTAGGCTGAGGAGTGAGAAAGGAAACGGAAGAAAAAAGGATGATTAGAATGTGCAATTTAGAAAGGATGATTGGAAAGGCTTGTGATAAGAGGGAGAGACGACAGAGAAAGAGACAGTCGTTTTCTCTGCTGTCTCTCGCTCTCTCGCCTTCAACTTTGAAGGCATATAACTCGGTTCAAGACAGAGCTTTTGAGATGGGTTCTAGACTGTTTTGTGAAGAACTTGAAGAGCTACAAAACGGTCAAAAAGCGAAATAAAAAGCTTTATTTTGAAGCGAGTTATGCGCCTTCAAAGTTGAAGGTGAGAGAGTGAAAGACGCCAGAGAAAAAGACTGTCTGTTTCTCTGTCGTCTCTCACTCTCTCGCCTCCAACTTAGAAGGTGCACAACTCGCTTCAAAACCGGGCTATCGGGCTGGTTTTTCGACCATTTTATAGGGATTTTCTGAAATTTTACTGGACCATGAAATCCATAGAATTTTGGCTGGCCAAATCTTCTCTAGTTTTCTGTTTTTCATAGATGTTCCTTCTGAAAATTTTCAGAAATTTCATATTGCAAGAAAGCCATGGAAACTCTTTACAAAACAGTCAAAAAATGAGCTCAAAAGTTCTTTTCTGAACCGAGTTATGCGCTTTGAAAACTAGAGGTGAGAGAGTGAGAGATGCCAGAGAAAACGACTGTCTCCTTCTCTGCCGTCTCTCACTCGCTCACCTCAAACTTCAAATACGCGAAACTCCCCTCAAAATGAAGGTTTTGTAATGGTTTTCGGGTCATTTTACAAGGAATTTTGATGTCTTTCAATTTCCAGATTCTCAGAATTTTCCAGATTTTCAGGTGCAATTCTATTAGAATTCACAATTGTCAATTCAAAAACAAACAACAATTTATATAATCATTGCCTATAAAAAGAAGAATATTTGACTTCATAATTTGAATTTGGCTTCTTTCCGGGAGCTCCTACTCCTCCTTCGACTTCCATTTTTTGGCCATTTCGTTGAACTTTTTGATGAACAGTGGTTTGTCCTGCAACTGAGTTTTATAGGGGTAATTCTTTCAGGGGTCGACTTACATTCATGAAATCCGCGGTGGCCTCAAAGTTCACCGGACGAGAGAGATCCGGCTCGTTGAGCAAGACGATCAGGTTGATCAGGACTGAAAATGCGAGAGTGCAGTTCTGTTAGAGGATTTGGGGTGGAAAATGACCCAAAATTATTCAAAAACTCAATTTTGAAGCGACTTTTGCGCCTTCAGGGTTGGAGGTGAGAGAGTGAGAGACGTCAGAGATAACGACTGTCTCTTTCTCTGCCGTCTCATGTCTCTCTCCTTCAACTTCGGAGGCGCATAACTTCCTTCGAAATCGAGATTACCGGACGGTTTTTGGAGCATTTTGAAGGGAAAACCATGGGTTTTTCATTGCTGCTAAGTTTGAGAAAAACTTGAGAAAAAAAAAACTTTGAGTTTGTAATTTCTCAAAAAATCTCAAAAGGTCAAAGTTCCGTGTTGCTAGAAAGTCTCAAAAATTGTCTTTAGAATGGTCCAAAAACCAACTGAAAAGTTCTTTTCTGAACCGAGTTATGCGCTTAGAAAACTAGAGACGAGAGAGTGAGAGGCGCCAGAGAAAACGACTGTCTCTTTCTCTGCCGTCTCTCACTCTCTCACCTTCAACTTTAAAGGCGCATAACTGGCTTTAAAATCGAGATTTTTGGACGGTTTTTGGGAAATTTTAAAAAGAATATTTCGCGCTTTCCAGTGATGTAAAATTGAGGACGTTTGAACAAAATATGAAAATAATCACAAAACTCTGAATTTGAATAATTTCAGCATCGCTAGAAACTCCTCGAAATTCCCTACAATATAGTCGAAAAACCAGTTCAAAATCTTTATTTCGAAGCGAGTTCTGCGCCTTGAAAGTTGGGAGGTGAGAGAGTGAGAGACCGCAGAGAACACGACTGTCTCTTTCTCTGGTGTCTCTCACTCTCTCACCTCCAATTTTAAAGGCGCATAACTAGCTTCAAAATGGACTTTTCGAACTGGTTTTTGGACTGTTCTGAACGGGATTTCAAGCGCTTTCTCTAGCTAATCGAGGCCCCGAAATTTACACTTACCATCCTCCATGGTGGTCTCCGGCTTCCAATTCTCCTGGAGCAACATTGCCGAGCACAACTCATAGCTGGCGGGGTCCACATTGGGATGGTAGACCTAAAGAAGCAGTTCGGATTGGTGCCCTTCTATTAGAGTACTCACGGGATGAGAGAACTTCAAGTATGGAGGTTTGAAGGGGTAATCCAAACTGACATCCATGGTCAACGTGAAAATGAGATCCTTGTATAGTGGGGTATCCTGAAATCATGTAGTAGAAGGGCACCCCGGGCAACAACAAACCCCAAAAATCTGAAATTGAAAAATGTCCCTGCACTTTTCGATTTTCCGGAAATCCTTGATGTAGCAGCGCTTGTTTTTTGTTAGGTCGGCGATTTCCTGAGAAAAAAAATAGTTTTTGGAATTTGGAAGAGAAAAGTTACCTTCCGAATACGCGAGAGTTGAACTATTCGGCCATGGGCGGCCACTTGCATATTTGGGAATGAGGAGGAATTGGGAAACAGAACAAGGGAAAGCCAACGTGGCAATCGTGGAATGCTCTTTTTTTTTGCCGTGACCTTTCAATAGATTTTTCTTCGTGAAGATACTTTAGCGATTTTTCCGACTTTTGGGCTGAAAAAGAAAGGAATTTGTATATCAAAAAATTCTCTATCGATTGGTATAAATATCATATAAGGTTGTTTCGAAAAAAAAAACTGAAAAAAATGGGCACAAAATCGGTTTTTGAGGGTTTTGATCCGATTTGCTGATACAAACCTATATGATATTTATACCAATCGATAGAGAATTTTTCGATCTACCAATTCCAGGTAATTTCTGAAACATTTTTTTCTTGGAAATGCCAGAAATGACGAAACTCCAATATTCAAACAAACGCTCCTAAGATGTTGTTTTTCTGGTCCAGAAAACTCGAATTTGAACCAGAAATCCGATTTTAAGCCTACATTTTTTTATGGTCCTGGAATTCGGACCATTGCCATGCAAGTTGGCTTCAGATTTTCTGTGAGTTTAGCAATATTGCCTTGTGCCCTTCTATAAGAGGTAAAATCATTTTTTGTTCGATGTGATGCTCTTTTGATCACACAAAACACAAAAAATTTGATCAAAATCTGATGAAATCTGCCAGTTTGATACAAAAACTACAAATCGACCAATATCTAAAAATGATGGAAAAATTTGAAAGAAATCATGAAACTGGAGCATTTTAGGACAAGAATTATCACATTTGAAATGTTCTGAAAAAAAGTTGGAAAATCATAATACTTTATTTCACTTATTTCAGCATCGCTAGAAAGCTCTCAAAATTCTCTACGAAGCGATCCAAAAACCAGCTCAAAACCTCTAGTTTGAAGCGAGTTATGCGCTTTTAAAGTTGGGGGTGAGAAAGTGAGAGACACCAGAGAAAGAGACAGTCGTTGTTTCTGCTGTCTCTCACTCTCTCACCTCCAATTTCAAAGGCGCATAACTCCCTTCACAATAGAGCTTTTTGGATGGTTTTTTGACCAACTTGTAGGGAACTTCGAGGGCTTTTTATCGATGCTAAAACCTCAAAATTTTTTAAAGATATTTTGAGTTCCATGATTTTTCAATTTTTCTAGAAACTTTTCAAATTCTTCAGTCATTTTTTTTTCTTATTTTTTGTAAGATTATTTCTGACCGTTTTCTAGAGGATCTATGCTTCTTTATCCACCACGGCCAACTGTAATTCGCGTATTTGCCCTCCATCCGGTGATTTTTGGGCAGTTTCAGTCAGCATACTTCTAAAACTTTCTTCTCTTCCAAATTCTACTTCCTCAAAAACACAGAGATCCTTCCTAAATTCCTGAATTCCTTCCAACACTAAACTCTATTTCTTCCATCCCATCCCATCCCCTCCTCCCCTTTTCCATCACTTCCTGCTCTTATCAATCTCAATAATATAAAAGCTCTTTCCCAGAGCAGCTCTTCCAAACAGTCACCCCCTCCTACACAAAAATGCAACAGGAGATCAGAACATCAACTCCTTCATATATAAATACCAATGGAGAGGGAAAGAATTTCAGATGCATCATTCTTTTTCTTTTTTTTTCTCTGCATTTTTCCATTTTTCCCTCCCAGCAGCTTCCTCTAGAATTATTTACTGTTCTGTTCAATAGTCATGTTCATAATCGGTTTAGAGAAGTCGTCGTCGTCCTGTATATAACTTTCACCCCGAGAAGCAAGAGAGAGAGAGAGAGAGAGAGAAGCTGGAGAGAGGGGGAGGATGCCCTCCAGTGGACAAAGCAGATGCAACTTCGCTTTTCTACCTGGGTTAAGCTTATGACGATACTTTTGTGTGTGGAGGGGAGGGTCATGATTTTTCTCTAGATTTTTGATTTTTTCCTCGAGAATTTTATAATCTTTTGGTTCTCGGTTTCTTGTTTTCTGGTAGTGGGGGCTAGCAGCTTTTTGGTGGAATTTTTTTGTATTTTTCCTATTTTCATGGTTATCTAGACTTCACAGAAGATAGAGCACAAAAATCTGGTGCCGCTGTATTAGAGGGTCTGTATACAGGTGTCTAAAATCGTGCCCTTTTATTAGAGGTTCTGATCCTGGTAGAATTTGTTCATTTTCTACAGTAATCCCCTTTTGATCTCCGATTTTTTTCCCACATTTTGATGATTGTACAGTAGGCTACAGTAACCTACAGTACCCCAAATTTTTTTCTGATTTCGAGTTTTTAGAAAAGATGTGCCTAACCTTACAGTAACCGGTTTATTCCAGAATTTCGGAAACTCAAAAAAATTGAAAATTTCGAAAATTTCTACAGTAATCCCAATTTTTTTTCAAAGTTCAAAATTTTTTTTCGTGCCTGAGACTACAGTAATCCGTCTATCCAATTCTAGTTTCCTTTCCGATTTTTCCAGGATTTCGAAATTTCAAAAATTCGAATTTTCCAAAACATTTCTACAGTAACCCAATTTTTTCAAATTTTGAATTTTGATCACTACTACAGTAATCTACAGTAATCCGCCTACCCAATTCTATGTATCTCTGCAATTTTTCCCGGAATTTCGAAATCTTGAACAATCGTTTTTTTTTTGAAAATTCCTACAATAACCTACAGTACCTCACGTTTTTTGTATTCTTGTCTACAGTATCCTACAGTAATCCGTCTAATTTGTTGCAGACCGATGAAGTCTCTCTACTTCATCCCTCTACTTCTGGTCTATCTCCTGCAGTTGGGTGAGTTTTCAGATTTCAAAAAAATTTTTTTTCAAATTGGCGCCAGATTTTTTCAACAGTAATCCTTACTACAGTATCCCCTTCTCTGATCTCTGAATTTCCAAAATAAAGATTCAAAAAAATCCGGGGATTCAAAAATCCGGTTTTCTAGGTTTCCGGATGACGTCCTTGAGCTGGCTCAAAAAAATTTTTTTTTCTCTGCGTCTCTCGATTTTCCGTACTCTAGATTTTCCAAAATTCCAAAAAAAAATTCCAGACATGCCCTTCAATTAGAGTTCCTGTCTAAACCTATATCCATCCAGGAAGACCTATTCAAACTGTACTACTGGCCCACTAATAAGGGGGTATGCCCGAGACCTTACGCCATAATTGCCTTCTAAACCTACATATATCCTTATTCTTCAGCCTCCTTCATCTCCACAGCGGAAGAATGTACGAACCGACACGTCCATTGTCGATTCTGGTCAGAAGTCGGCGAGTGTGAGGTCAACCCGAGATTCATGAAGAAGCACTGTCAGAAGGCGTGTGGGGTAAGTGGGGGTAGGGGGGGGGGACATAGAGGGGCATGGCTAAGGGGTCATTTTTGTTGTTCTGGTGCATGTACCTGTTAAAAGACCTGCAATAGAACGGCATGGCTAGAGGCAGTTTGAATGGAATCCTACTTTTTATGGTGCTGGTAACTGTATTGGACATGCCGTTCTATTAGAGGGACCCTTCAGAGACATGCTCTGCATTTTTGCGCCGTGGTGTTTGCGGACCCTACAGTAAGACAGGGTCCGCAAACACCCCAACACGCTGACCCAGAAAATGATCTTTTCAGACCTGCCATGTCTCCCAAAACACCACTCAACACCACCACCATCAAGACCATCACCACCACCACTCCCAACAACCACGTGCCCAGCAAGACGTCCCCACTAACCGGATGTTCGACACTCAGCCATCCCAAGATTTCACGGAGAGACAATTCCTCCCATCGAGACCTTCGCCAATTCCAGAGGGATGTAATTCGGTGATGACTGTGGAAGGTTGGTTGAGGAGAGAGTAAGAGGGGGTTGTTGAGCTCGGAAAATGGGGGTTGGAGCTCGCAGCCGTGGAATGACATTTTCAGAGCTCTAAAACCACGGTTTTGGATCTCAGAGCTCTGAGTTTTTGGCCGGAAGTTGAGGATTCCGATGCGAAAAATTAGAGGTTTCTGAGGCCGAAAATAAGTGCTTTTGAGGCCGAAACTGAGAGTTTTTGGGGCCAAAAAAGAGAACTTTTGTGACCGAAAATGAGATTTGTACGGCTGAAAATGAGAGATTTTAAGACCGAAAATTAGAGTTTTCCGATTTGAAATTGAGTTTTTAGACATCAAATTATCTTCTTTTTTTTTGAACTTGAAACTTAGAGTTCTTAGAGCCAAAGTAGGAGTTTTCCAGCCCGAAAATGAGAGTTTTCTGGACCTAAATATGAGAGTTTCCGGCCCCTAAAATAGCTGTTTTTGTGACCTAAACTGACGTTTGGGGAGTTTGTAACTGGCTTTTTCAAAGGGTCTGAATTGGAGCTGGGAGTCCAAACTCGACAGTTTTCAAGCTTTGAGTTTAGAGTTTTTGAGACCTAGATTTACAGTTTTGAGCCCCGATACATCATTTTTAGACAACAAAACTGGCTTTTCTCGGCTTTTTTGAGCCCAAGATGTATATTTTTTTGAGCCAAGAATTCTGACCTGTTGAGCTCTCAGACGGTTTATTTCGAGCTCGGATTAAAAAAAAATTTTTAGAGTCCATGTTCGTCTTTTTTGAGCCCTAAACTAAAGTTTTTGGAGGCTAGGTTTTTGAATTTCGGAACCAAAAACCGTCTTACTTGGGGTCTTATTTTTAGTTGGTTCAAGCCCAATTTCGACATTTTTGAAACCCAACATACACTCCCCTTTTCCCCGGCTCTGCCCTCTCCTCCATATTTTTTTTCTTCCAGCCGAAACCCGTCGAATCTTCTCAAGTGGCCAACTAACCGCCCGTTTCCGTCAACAAATGTGTGCCGAGCAACAAATTGCTCCAGACTGCTCCGTGAATCTTTGCTTCCACAAGAAGTATCGATCAATGGATGGAACCTGTAACAATCTTCAGAATCCAGTGAAAGGAGCCGCGTTTACTGCGTTTTCCCGTCTCATGCCAGCCGCCTATGATGATGGTTTTAATACTCTTGTTTGTGAGTTTCTACCTTTAATAGAGCTGCACACTTTTGAGGAAAATACTCAACTGCTTGTCTCAACTGCTATTGAAATAGCAGTTGATTCATAGCAGAAGAGCCAAAAATAGCAGTTGATCACCCCATAGCAGTTGAGATATAGCAGTTGAGTATCTACTCATTTTTGATCTACACTTTATAAAATTAGCTGTCACAGTTTTGGTACCCCTGCTAGCCTTCCAGGTGCCATTCTATCAGAGGTAATCTGAAAATGTTGCAGCCGCCGCCCAACGAAACCGTCCCAACCCCCGGGAGGTCTCTGTCTTCTTGTTGTCATCTGAAAGGTCACTGCCTGGACATGTCAATTCACTTTTGATGCTTTTTGGACAGGTATGACCCTCGATTCCTCTTTGTCTTGGGAAAAATGTGTCAAAGTGGCTTAGTATGACGGGAATTCGAATTTGTGATTTTTGATTCTTTAGAAATTTTGAGTCTAGCATCTCGAGACCTTTAGAACGTCCCAGAAGCTCCAAAGGACATCCGGATTTTCGGACACACAGATTTTCTGGAATCTGGATATCCGGATATCGGGAAACACACATACTTTGGAATCTGGATATCCGGATATCGGGACACACAGATTTTTTGGAATCTGGATATCCGGATATCGGGACACACAGATTTTTGTAATCTGGATATCCGGATACCTGGACACACAGATTTTCGAAATCTGGATATAAGGACATCCGGACACACAGATTTTTGGAATCTGGATATCCGGATATCCGGACAGACAGATTTTTTGGAATCTGGATATCCGGACATGCGGACACACAGACTTTTGTGATCCGGATATCCGGATTTCGGGACGCACAGGTAATTTGAAATTCGGATATCCGGACATCCAGACACACCGGCTCTTGGAATTTGGATATCCGGACAACCGAACACACAGAGTTTTTTGAATCTGGATATCCGGATAACCGGACACACAGATTTTTCGAGCATGGATATCCGGATATCTGGACACACAGATTTTTTGACTCTGGATATCCGGATATCGGGACACACAGACTTTTGTTATCTTGATATCCGGATATCCGGACACACAGATTTTCGGAATCTGGATATCTGGACATCCGGACACACAGACTTTTGAGTTCTGGAAATCCGGATAGACAGAGCTATGAACAGACTCTAGACAATTACCTCTATTACAAGAGCATGCCCTTCTATTAGGATGAATAATTTCAGTTCGTCTCCCACGACGTCACCTCCCTGGCCGCCCAAAACTTCTGTGGATGTCAGAACTCTGGTCCAATGTGCTCCCCAATTTTTGCTCCGCCAAATGATCGATCGTAGGTCTTTTATTGAGTTTTTGGGGTGCCGTTTTATTAGAGGTAGCCAAAAATCTGAAATTCCAGCCGCCGCTGCATCCCATTCACCCGCTCGTTCCCCGTCTGCGGAACCGGTCAATTTGGAAGAGTTCGGGAGCAATTGAACATGAACACAGCGGCTATTGATGCTAGTTTGGTGAGTTAAGAAGTCACCTAGTCAATCAAGAAGTTTTTTCCAGATCTACGGCTCCGAAGCTATTACTGCTCGCAGTTTGAGATTTGCCGCTATGTTGAGAACCTCGGTATGATGCACTTTTATTAGAGGGGATAGAAAAATCAACTGAAAATTTGAAAATTTGAAATTCCAGATGATCCAAGGTCGCATGTTCCCCCCAAACACCAACCCAGGAAGTTTGACCGCTGGAGATGGTAGAGCCATCCTTTTTGTTGGACTTGCTGCTCTCCATACATCGTTCCTTCGTCTGCATAACAAGTAAGAGCTTTTGGCCTTGTGGAAACTATGATTCTGGAAAAACTGGGTTGAAAATATATGAAACTGTATAGCAAAAAATTCTCTATCGAGTGATATAAGTTTCACATAGGATTGTTTCGAAAAATGAGCACGAAAAAGCTCGAAAACTGCAGCTCCCAGTACTAAAAATCTAAATTTCTCAATTTTAAGAAAATCGTTCTGAAACAACCCTATATGAAATTAGAATCATTTGATAAAAAATTTGTTTCTACAGTTTTATACATTCACATTTTTCTAAGATTTTTTTCTAGCCTGAAGAAGATTTAGAACGTGTTATAGAAAGGCTCATAACTCTCCATCGGAGGGATTAGATCTGTAATAAACTAGAGAAAGCCTTTTAGAAAGGTATATCAAGTTCATAGCAGTATATCTCAGTTGCCTTTAGAGTTATCAAAAAGTTTGCAACTAACAAAATGTTTAAAATTTAAAACTGAACATTTCTTCAATTAGTTACTTTTTGATAGCTGTAAAAATAACTGAGATATACTGCTCTGAACATACAGTACCGCTATTACAGGATACATGGAGATATTGCATGTTCAGAGCAGTATATCTCAATTGCCTTCAAAGCTATCAAAAAGTTGTCAACTGACAAAATGTGTAAAATTAAAAAATAAACAATTCTTTAGTTGATCACTTTTTTGTATCTTCCACGACAACCAAGATACACTGTTTTGAACATGCAGTACCTCCAAATTTCAGGGTAAATGAGAGTACCTTATGTTCTGAGCAGTATATCTCGGTTGCCTTTAGAGCTATCAAAAAATTTTTAACTGACAAAATGTGTAAAATTTAAAAATGAACATTTTTTCAGTTGACCATTTTTTGATAGCTAGGAAAACAACCGAGATATACCGCTTTGAACACAGGCCTTGCGGTACCCAGAACCTGTAATAGAAGGTCACCAGACTCCAGCTTAGTTAGAATCTTTCTGTGATAAAAGGACACTTTCGGAGTGCCTAAACATGACAAAAAAAAATCATTTATATCCCCTTGTCCTCCCTGAAATCCCCTCTAATAAAATATCACATTTTCAGCATCGCCGCCCGCCTTCAGAACATGAATCAACACTGGAACGCCGATCGCATCTTCCAGGAGTCCCGGAAGATTGTTGGAGGAATCGTTCAAGTGATCACCTACCAGGAATTCATCCCAGAACTGATCGGTGATGCTTCAAAGACCATCTTGGGAGCCTACAATGGGTGAGTTTATCTTAAATTGAGTGGCACTTGACTGAGACATCTTGTTCTAGTGAATCTGCACATATCAGTTGTCCAAAGTGGATCTAAACCTCTTGTTTTCAGGTACAATCCAAATGTGGATCTCGGCATCTTGAACGAATTCTCATCTGGAGCCTACCGCCTTCATGGAATGATTCAGGAGACCTATCCACTGGTGGATTCGCAATTCCGGGAGTTCAACAGATATCGATTCATTGATGGTGTCAACAATATTAATCATGTTTTGAGCAACATTGATGCTATCTACAGGTGAGGATGTCATATCTCGATTTATAATTTGAGACCATACTTGTCCAAATTAGGCTCGGCCCGGCCTTTGCTTGGGAAAGTTTTCAAGGCTCGGTCAGGCCCGGCAGGCCGGAATCAGTTTCAAAAAAATTCCCTTACCCTGACCCTGGGCCCAGCGGGCCGGACCTGTCTTGGCCCATGGAAAATCCCATTTGGCTCCGGCCCGGCCCGGATTAGAACAAGTATGATTTGAGGCTGTTTTTCAGAATTTCATTTTAAGTTTTGAAAATCCGGTTCCTTTGAACTAGAGATTCTAGATAGTTCACTAAACCCCTATTCAAAAGACAAGTGAATTTCTTTGAGTTCAAGTTATTTTCTAACGTCATTCCTTCCCTGTCTAAGGAAGGTATTAGGAGTGTTTAGTGCACTTTGGAACTAACCTTAATGTTCGTAAGATGACAGGCAGTGATGTCATTAGTTCCATAGGGTATGATAAGGAATAGGGAACCTTTAATAAAAGAAGATGGAGCGTCTAGTAGAAATAGAGCCCCTGATATCCCGGGAGCCTGATAAATACCTCTAATAAAGCGGCACTTGATGATTTTAGTTTTACTCAGTACTTAAGGAATTTAGTTGGGCGCAAAATTGCCCAAAACACGCGCAATTTGCTTAAAGCTTTGACAATTTGGCGGCAGAAGTGGCGCTAAATTCCCTGATAATGAACAATCAAAAAATGTATTGTCCAACATTTCTACTGGCAACCAGGGACAGCATTGGGGACGTTTAGTATACCTTCACAAACCCAGATTGTTACTGAAAATTTCAAATTGTTAACCACTGCTAAGTAGAAAATCAAAGATGAGAAACTCTAGGGTTTCTGAGTTTTCTGGCTCCGAATTGACCCAATAATAGTGGTAGCCCATGTTCAGAGCTGTGTATCCCGGTTGCCTTCGAGAATTTCAAAAAGTGGTGAACTAGAAAAATGTTTAGCAGTTTATTTAAAACATTTTGTTAGTTAAAAAGTTTTTGATAGGCTTGAAGAGGGGGGAACGATATACTGCAAAAAATAGGTATACTGCTCTGAACATACAGTGAGTCTCTATTCAATTTGCACTCTATTGAGTATTATGGCATGGCTCTCCTGGGCCCCACAAATTCTGCAAATTCAGTTCCCCTCCTTATTTCTGTGTACCTGACTTTTCAAACTCCAACTTGTTTCAGTTTGCACTCCATTCAGAATGTTACAAGCAAATAAAAAGTTTCGAAACAATTTCAAACATTCTACGTCGAAACTTTGCCAAAAACCAAAAGAACGTTCTTTCCCACTGGGGGTAGAAGACCAATTGTGTCCGGGAGCTGAGATGACATTTGTAAATATTTGTCATTTTCAAAGCTTACTAAGGGAGCCACAATGACATTTAGTAGCTTGTCAGTCGCTGTTGGTTGACTCATAGATTTATGGGCTTGAATCTAGTCTATAATAGAGGTTCATCATGTTCAGAGCAGTATATCTCGGTTGCCTTGGAGAATTTCAAAATATGATCAACTAAAGAAATATTTCTTAACAAATTTCAAATGTTTTGTTAGTTAAAAACTTTTTGATAGGTCTTAAGACAACTGAGTTACACTGCTTAGAACATACAGTAGTCCTCTATTACAAGACTTACGGTTTGCCGAAGCGCCGGAGGCGCGGCCTGAACATGCAGTATTGATTTAGGTCTCATTTTAAACAATCCCTCCTAGCTTAAGTCCCTTGCCGGTCCCCAACCCCCTAACCTTTAATTTTTTGCAGAGGAATGATGACAGTACCTGTACGCAGTCCTCAAAGATTGACAACTTCAGTGACGGAGCGTCTTTTTGGTGGAAGTGTCGACATGGCGGCGGTGAATATTCAAAGAGGACGAGATCACGGGTTGAGGTGAGAAATCAATCAGAAAACTAGGGGCAAAGTACAAGAAGTGGTGCCATTTCGGAGTACGGTAGGCTTTATCATCGTAGGTTGTGTCGATTGGAGGGGAGGTGTCTGAAAACTAGTGGGTACGGTAGTTAGGAGCACATTTGCAGCTGAAAGAGCAAAAAAAAAATGGAGTCAACAACCAGTTTTTTGAACTGGTTATCAATTTTGCTAGCAAATAATTATTTTGAAATTTGTGTTGAAACTGGGGTTTATTGCTTATTATGAGCACAATTTTCAGATTTTTTTTCCAGATTTTTAGAAAAAATTTTCAGAAAAATATCAAATTATTTCCAGATCCTACAACGAGTACCGTCGATTCTGCAATCTCCGCCCCATCACCAGCTTCCATGATGTAAGTTTTTTTTTCCCTGAAGCCTCCTAGACCTCCTTAGAGCCCCTGATTTTCAGTGGCCCGAAGTGACCGATGAGAATGTCCGTCAACGCATCGCCCAACTCTACCGTACCCCGGATGACGTCGACCTCTACGTCGGAGGAATTCTGGAGCAGCCAGCTCCGGGAAGTGTTGTTGGACCCACTTTTGCCTGCATCATTGGAAAACAATTCGAACGTTTGAGGGATGGAGACAGATTCTATTACGAGAATCCAGGAACTTTCACATCTGCTCAGTTGGCTGAGCTGAAGAGAACCACGTTGTCATGGGTGTTGTGTCAGACTGGGGATAAGTGAGTGTTTTGGAAAAGTTGATTTTCTTGAAATTGAGTTCTGGAGGTAGAGTAACTGGATCCATTTTTCTTGAGTAAGAGCCTTTGGTCTTCATAACTGAGAGCTTTGTGCCTATCTGAACAGGTGCACGGTAATTCAAGGTGAGCCTGTACCTTGTAGACACAGTGTAGGCGTAATAACAGAAACCGCGTTTTGTACAATTTTTTTTTTCAAAACGTTCCAAAAAAACACCAATACCCCGAATTTTTGAAGTCGTGGCCAGGGTCTTGGCAAGAAAAATTGGCTGAAAGCCGTCTATATTTAGTTGGAATTGACCCAACCCGAAGCTTTTTTCACCAAAATTTGAGAATTTTCAGCTCAAAAATTATCATTCTTGAGTGAAATCAACTGACATTTTTTTGATCGTGCAAGATAATTTAGCTGAAAAAGGGTCATAATTCTGCCGAAATTGGCTCAAAACTGAGCTTTTTTCACTAAAGTTTGGGAATTTAAGCTCAAAACGCAAGTTTTTATCAAAAATCTATCAATTCAGTTCATGAGTATAGGAATTGAGTAAGGAGCTCCTCTAGTAAGGTCTCACCACGTTTCAAAACTTCTAACTGTAACAATTTTTGATTAAGGCGGAAATAAGGCATCTTTGTAGTCGGTTGAAATTTATGAAACGTGTCCTGTAGTACTTTCATGCTTCAAAATTGTGTAACACCCTAAAAAGAAAGTCGGGGAACAGCCCTATTTTTGCAAAACTGCTCCAAAATTACAGTAGTATTGTCGATCGTGGTGAGACTTTTCGCTTGCGTTTTTGATGTAAATAAAGAGCTTGTTGATTATTTTTGGACTAGATACTTAACTGCAGTACGGTCATATTTTGAAAAATGGTCTGCTGTGCCTATCCCAGTCAAGCCGAGGAGCACCCATAGGTTTGAGCATTTAGGTAGCTCTAGCCGCTTCCTATCTAGCTAGTGCTCCAAAATTTTAAGATCCCAGTTCAAGATCCTGACGCTTATGATCATACTCAAGTGCTTATCTAAATGAAAAAAAAATTCAACCTAATCCTCGTTCTATTTTTCAGCATGATCCGTGTCGGTCGCCGCGCATTCGACATCGAAAACGGCTCGAGAGCCGTCCCATGCTCCTCAATCCCCGGACTCAACCTGGAGGCATGGAGAGAATAATTCACCCCTTTTCCCCTTTAACTTCCCATCCAAAAAGTGCCAATTCAATGTTTCGATTCGAGAGAAAGACGACGACAATTTTTCCAGCCCGAGTGCCATTCCATTTTTTAAATAAACCTGTCAATTTTTTTCCTCATTTTCTTATCACAAAAATGCTTAACAGGAAATTATGATGACACATACACAGTATTGCTAAGCCTTGTATTTTTAAGGCTAGCAATGGTTTTATTATGATTTCACTTTTAGAAAAAATACAAGAAATTGGAAAGAGGAAGCTCAAAAAATACAAAAGGCAAAAATGCTCGAAACAAAAAAAAGTTTGCCGCCAAAAAGAGCAAAGAGAATGGTTTATGATTTCTATAAAAATGGAGAGTGATAAGAGCGGAAGTCTTGACGTCGAATATTTAATCGGAAGAGTTGTAAAAAAGGAATGGTGAGAAAAGAGGGAAAACCGCATACGAAAGGGACAGGCTGATAGGGAAATTCAAGCTTTTTTTGGGGAACTTTGGCTGGAAGCAGGGAAATTGAGGCCGAGAGGATACAGAAAATGGGAAAAAATTCAAATTTCTTCGAGCTCAGGACATTTGGAGAATGCTGAAAAGTACTCTGAAAATCTAGCAAGCCAAAAAATGTAAACGCGCTCAAATGTGAAATTTTGAAGCCGCTTTTGACCTGCTAGTGCTCCCTTTGCACCATTTTGTACTTCCTAATGTTTACCTGACAACTGTCAAATAAATTATGAGTCAGCCAACAACACTAAATTGACTGACAAGCTACTAAATGTCACAGTGACAAATGTCATCGGCTCCCTCAGTAAGCTCTCAAAATGACAAATATTTACAAATGCCATCCCAGCTCCCGGACACAATTGGTCTTCTACCCCCAGTGGAAAAGAACGTTCTTTTGGTTTTTGGCAGAGTTTTGACGTAGAATTTTCTAAATAATTTCGAAACTGCTTATTCTTTGCAAAAATGGGAGGTGTGAGCAAATTAAAAAAGTCAGGTAGACAGAAATAAGAAGGGAACTGGAACAATTACTGTAACATTCAGCATTCAGAGCAGTATATCTCGGTTGTCTTCAGAGCTATCAAAAATTGTTTACTAACAAAACATTTGCAATGGATTGGCAAACATTTCTTTAGTTGACTAATTTTTGATGGCTCTAAAGACAATGAAAATATCCTGCTCTGAACATACAGTACTGGGCCTGTAGAAGATCGGCAGTAAATGAGCACTGAGACCATGCCGGTATATTACAGGTTTTGTCAAATTGGAAAGATCATGAAATCAGCTAAATTAGATACTAAAATTCAGAAAAAACTCGAGGAAAAAGCAAGATTGATAAAATATTGAAAAGATAGAGAGGTCCTGCTGAGTCTATTTCGAAAGAATCCCTGTTATACAGGAGCAGCGAAGTAGATACAATGATAAATAAACACGTCCAAGAGTAAAGAAAAGGAGTCTATCAGAATGGTGAAAGTCCTGCCATCCTATTAAAGGTTACAATATTCCCAGAACCCTTCAGGTTAGTTTGAAGCATTTATTTAGCTCAAACAGGTGATTTAATCGGAAGTTTAGCTGAAAAATAAAATTTGAACAGCTTCGATGCCTATTCTAGAGCCTAAACTCTTATAACTTCTGACAAAAATCAATCTTCTATTCATTTGTAGTTAACCCTGTAGTAAAGGTCCTGTTCAATGCAGTATATCTCATTTGTCTCTAGAGCTATCAAAATGTGGCCAATCAGAGAAATGTTATCCAAGTAGTTTTAAATATTTTACCAGTTGAAAAAGTTTTGTTAGCTTTAAAGGCAATCGAGATATGCTGCTGTGAACATGCGGTAGGCATCTATCCCAGGATTTACGTACTCTGCGTTTAGAACAGCCCTTTCAATTGTCTTTTGAGCTATGGAAAAGTGATCAACTCAAGAAATATTAACCAATGTATTTTTGATATTTTATCTGTTGAAAACTTTTTTATTGCTTTAAGGACAGCCGAGATATGACGCCTCGAACCCTCTGTTACAGCATCAACGGTACCTATGTTGCCAAGAACGGATTGGTCTATTCTGTACCTCTCCAAGCTCTGATCATCTGTAATTTTGTTCGAGGTCCAATCCAGATTTGATCTCTGCTCGACCTCCTGTCCTCGACATCACATTTTGCAATGAAAGAATTGCACAATCTTCCTCATTCCTAACACCCACACGCTTCGAAGATCATACGACACACACAAAATATCAAAAGATTTATTAAAAATCATGGACTTTGAGTCGCCCATTCCTCATCCTTCTTTTTTTTCTCAACGAACTGTCGATCTCCGCACATGATTTCATGCCCCGACTCTCCTCCTCCTACCCCTGATTGACATCTCCCCCGGTGTATTTAAGGAGGACAAGAGAGGACAATCAACTATCACATTTTCCTCTTTTTTTCTTTTTTCTCAAAGAGCATCTTGCACTTTTTCAGAGATGTCCCTCTGCTTGAAGCTCGCCTTGGCCCTCGTTGTCCTTCTCGCCGTGGCCGACGCCACCGTCCATCGTCACCACAAGAAGGGATCCCTTCAGAATCCAGGAGAGACCCACGATCTTCAGAGAACTGAGAGCTTGGTAAGTAAACCTATTAGGACACCCCCACCCAAAAAAAAACGAAAAAAAATTTCCAGGAAGACGTGATGGAGCACATCATCTCCGGAAAGATCACGTGCAACGGACGTGGAGTCGACTCGCTTCGCCCATACCTCCACTCTCCATTCTACCCAAGAACCATCATCAGCATCCAGCCAACTCTCAACGGTGGGGAGTACCGTTTGACCACTGGAACCATGTTCGACACACGTGGAAGCATCGATTTGATGGTCCGTCACCAGTGCCGCATCTACAACTTGAACCCCATGGACAAGTGTGCTGTGCCATACTACACCACCAATATTCGCATCAATTTGAATGGGGCGGCCCCCATGATCGAGGTAAGGGGGGCTTGGAACCTCTAATAGAAGGGCACGGGGGACACTTTAGTCACCACCTCCCCTCTTCTTCTGGGCGCCCTCTCCTCTACGCCCTCTCCCTCTTTCTCAGCTGTTGTCGGCGTGGCCTAGTGGCTAAACACCTTGTCTAGTAAATATGCAACCCGGGTTCGATCCCCCTTGGGGTAAAATCTTTTTTTGCTTTTTTTCTAAAATATCTAAAATGATTTTCCTTCTTCTCTACATCAAAACTTATCTTTTATTTCAGCGCAACATGGAACTCTCCGACATGAAGTCCGAATCGACCGCCGACTGCCTGTACTAACTTTTTTCTTTTTTTTCTCTCTCTAACCTTCTATCTAAAATAAATTGTTAACTTTTCAGTTGAGCCTTCATCCATCCCATCCCACAGAAGATGATGTAATGTTCCACTTAGAAATGCAGCCACACGCCACGATTTTTTCGATAACCTTTTTCGCATTTTTTTTTCTGCTTTGATAAATAATTTTCATTTTTCAGTTTTGAGTTTTTTGGAGTCCTTATATCTTCTTGAGAGTTGCGGTATCACAAGATTTTTGAGGGGTAGCCTATAATTATTTTGGGGTTGGTTATCAAAATAGAGCTCTCTCTATGAATATGAAATTCTCTGAATTTCTAATTCTCGGAGAAATGCCAAAAATGAAAATTGATGGTTAGGTGTCATGCGCTCTATGAAAAACGTCAATATTTGGAGTTGAAATTCATATGATGATTTCAAAGCCACTTTTGGGTGCCCAGGACTCTGAGAGCTCGACCCATTGAGCAATTAGTTTTTATCTGGATTTTCGAAATTCTAGAGTTTTTTTTTCGAGTTTTTCAAAGTTTCTGTTCTAGGATTCAAAAAGCCAATAGGACAGCCAGCTAAACTAAAATTGACAATCATTGTTGAGAAGCTTGATTTTTCGTTTTATTGTTTTTTTTTTGTCCAAAAAAAGGCTGTAAAAATTGAGTTAGAGATCTGCTATCGGATAGGTTTCCGTCACTGTTTTTGACTGCTTCCTTTTCCTCGGACACACCTTTTAGGCTCAGATACTGCTTCAACGAAAATGCCGGCCGTCTGAACCTGACTGCCTCTATCAAAATTCAGTCAGGAAGCCACCTTCCGAAAAACCGGAAGCGTCGGAAGCTGATACCTTTTCCAGTGGGTGGCAAGTTTAACGGAAATTAACAAAACATGTTTTTGTGGACTGGGGGGTTTCACATATCCAGTTCAAAATCTAATTTTTGCTTATGACTTTTTGAAACAATCTCTTCTATAAACTAACAAGGGAAGTATGTATTGCTTTGAGTTGGGAACTTTCTAGAAATTTGTGGACGTACTAATTCGACTATGGAGATTCCATTTCTGAAATAAAAAATGGCTAAATATTCACATGAAGGGTGGAGCCAGGTACTTTTTAACCGACAGAAGCTCTAACTCACGTGATAACGAGTTTTTCGAACTTCTAAATAGTGTACGTAGGTTCTTATGACACAAGGAACGATTATCGACAAAATAATGAAAATATTTTTTTTGACCAAAAAATTGGTTGATCCTTTGGTCTATCGACCGATCAAAATTTTTCAAAAAAATTTTTTTCAGAAAATTAAAATTTTTGTGAGAACGATGAAGTTTGAAGAAAATATGTTGAAATTTTTTTTTGAAATTTTTTAAAACTTCTGCTTGATCGGACACAAAAAGAAAAATAAAGAATATAGAAACAGGTGGGAGTTGAACCCAAGCTATTTTTCTACTGACCTACTACTCTACCACTGAACCATTTGACCACTGAAACGCATTGGTTCCCTTTCCCTAGACTAGTTGAAAGAATGGCGGCTGGCGGAGCTCACTTGGAGCCCACCTGAGCATTTAGCCATTTTTTATTTCAGAAATGGAATCTCCATAGTCGAATTAGTACGTCCACAAATTTCTAGAAAGTTCCCAACTCAAAGCAATACATACTTCCCTTGTAAGCGGCAAGCTCTGTCTGTCTGTGTGTCAGTCTGTCCGGCACTTATAACTGAATAAGATTTGTGTTCCTGAACCGATTTCTACCATATTTGGAGTGTGAAGCTCCGGAGACTGTATAATTACGATAGATACAGCAACCCCATTTTTCGGAATCGTGAACGGGATTGTTCCAACTTTTTCGTGTAGTATCTACGAGACCCCTAATAGTACACAAACAGAAAATTGGTGGAATTTTTGGCGGGAAATCAAAATTTCAAAATTTTCAACTTGCACTCAAGAACGATTTTCTGAACCAAAATCACTGCTTGTCTGCGCTTTGGTATTTTGTATCCAAGATCAAGAAAACGAAGATGCCCTTCTATTATAGGTACGCTTCTCCTCTTCCTCTCTTCCTCCCTTCTCCTAATACTTCTTCTTCTTTCCCTGCCACTCCTTCTCCCATTTTCTCCTCTAATCACTGATGACAATTCTTCGTAATTAGCCGTCTTACCACCAGAAAAAGGAGAAGAGAAGGGAAGGAAAAAAGGTGCTCCCCGAGATTACGTCTTCTTTTTTGTTTTGTGTTTAAGAAACATCTTCCTTTTTCTCCTCTTCCTTTTTGTTCTGATTTCAGAGAATTTGTAGTCAGATTTTTTTTGTTTTTTTTTTTGGTTATTTTTTGAGTTTTGTCATCTGTTTTCCTCATTAGGAACATGTTTTGAAAGTTAGAGCTTCAAGAAAACAAGGGTGCCATTCTATTAGAGGTAGTCCCAGAATTTCGAGATTCCAAGAAGGGTTTCCAGAAATTTCGCCAAGAAAAAATCAAATTATGATTTTTTGCACAATAATTTTTAACGGCTCCCCTTGTCCAAGTCATCCTAATCCTGAAAAATCGCTCCCAAATTCCTGGAACTGCCCTCAAATACAAAGGTGCACCCACGCAAAAAACAACAAAAAACAACTAGGACGAATTAAAACAAAATGATGTTTTTTCGGGAAAAGAGTCAGACAGGTGTTTTTTCTCTCCTGAACTACTAAATGACCAAAGTGTTTGAATGGAAATTCCTTGTTTTGGAAGAAGAAAAATGTAGGAGGAGAGAGGAGGAGCCCCCAAGGATTTCTAAAAATATGTAGTGGAAGCGTTATTTTTGGATTTGGAATTAGAAACAAATATAGGTGATTACGTAGGTTTTGAGCATTCGTTTTTTTGTCAATCTTGAATTCCGATGGTAGATCCCTTTAGTGGGTTTGAAACCTCGGACAGTGCCTGGCAAAGCTGTGCTTCTCGAGTTCTTGAAACCTTGAGCTCCCATTCCTCTTATTAAGGTCAGATAAAGAGATACCGGAAAATTCTAGCCAAATATTCAACTGCTATGAAATCAAAACTGCTATTGGGATTATCAACTGCTATGCTGAAAATGCTAGTGTCTCAACTGCTATATTTGGCTCTTCTGCTATGGATCAACTGCTATTTTCGCGACTTTTGATGTCTCAAATGCTATGGCTATTGTCTCAACTATGAAAATGTTTAAAGTAGCAGTTGATTCATAGCGGAAGAGCGAAATATAGCAGTTGAAGTTACAACACAGAAGTTGATCACCCTGTAGCAGTTGAGATACATCAGTAGATTTCATAGCAATTGAGTATCTAGAGAAATTCTACAGTAACCCTTTAAATTAAGAGCTAGATGAAGCTGAGTCTCTTTCTTATACCAGCTAGTTTAAAGACGCACGCAATTATCTATGGGTAGATCCCACCACGAGAGTTCTTACTGTCAATTTTTTAAAAACCTGATTATAGGACGGATCAGCCCCATTATATCTACAGTAATCCCTCTCTAAAAACCGGACAACTAAGTGAGGGCTACTGTAGAATATGGGTTTCCTGTTCCCAAAAATCTGATTTTTTTTCCATTTTTTGTTAAATATGTACAGCTTTTGCTCCCAAACCCATAAATTCATATTTTTTCCAGCTCGACTTCCCGTTTTCCAGCCATTTTTCACTGCATTTTCCCCTTCATTTTTCTGACCCAAATCACACCAATCAACCCTCATTCCTAATTCAAAATTCCAGGTTAATTTGTCTAGATCACCTAAACATGACGTAAATGAGTACGTATGTACCATGTTGTTTCTTTCTTTTGACATTTTTTCACCTGTCCCACCACTATCTACGTTTCTTTTCATTCATTCGAGGAACCTTTTTTGAGAGAGGGGGAGAAAATGAAAAATGAGAAAACAGATGGCAAATAATCAGAGAGTAATTTAATTGGGTACGCATTTTTTTTTGAAATTTCAGAGTTTCAGATGAAATCTTTTTGTTCTGGGAACAAAGCTAGGCTTGTCTAGGCTTGTCTAGGCTCGTCCAGGCTTTTCTAGGCTCGTTTAGGCTTGTCTAGGCTCGTTTAGGCTGGTCTAGGCTTGTCTAAGCTCCTCTAGGCTTGTCTAGGCTTATCCAGGCTTGTCTAGGTTTGTCTAGGCTCGTCTAGGCTTGTCTAAGCTCGTCTAGGCTCGTCTAGACTTGTCTAAGCTCTTCTAGGCTAGCCTAGGCATGTCTAAGCTCGTTTAGGCTTGGTGAGGCTCGTTTAGGCTTGTCTAGGCTCCTCTAGGTTCATCTAGGCTCGTCTATTCTCGCCTAGGCTCTTCTAGACTCGTCTAAGCTTGTCTAGGCTCATCTATTCTTGACTGGACTTGGTTAGGCTCGTCTAGGCTTGTCTAGGCTTGACTAGGCTCGTCTAGCCTTGTCTAGGCTTGTCTAGGCTCGTCTAGGCTCTTCTGGGCTCTCTTAGGCTCGTCTAGGCTTGTCTAGGCTTGTCTAGGCTCGTCTAGGGTTGTCCAGGCTCATCTAGGCCCGTCCAGGCTGGTCTAGGCCCGTGCAGGCTCGTCATTATTCCAAACATCACACCTATCACTTCCTTTTCCCCACTGATCACCATCATCATCTTTATCTAAAATCGGAAATCATGTTTTCGTCGGTCGCAAACCCATGATTCAGATCTGGCACCAGACTTCCTTAGAGACCGTCTCAGACATCTTCTCCTCATCTTCCACAGGGAAATGTCTAATGACGACTTGTTTGGGTGATAATTAGGAGACGTCAGTGTCTCTCAAAATTTCTTATTTTCAGTTCGTTACTTCCACTCAAACTTTGTGATTTTTCTCGAATTTTTTCTTGGAAGAAGGATTTTTCTTCTCTAATAAAAGAACTTCCAGATGCGTCTTCTTGCTGTCATACGAATCGAAGAAAAAGAGACTCGATTCTGTGGACTTCGAGTCCATAATAAGACACTAGCAATATTCTTGGCACTGCTGCAGTTGTCGATTTCAGTCGCATCGTTTTTACAGGTAGAGTTGAAACATTCTCTAATAGAACTGCATCTGTCTCATGATTCTAAAATGATGGGTGCCTGTCTAATAGAGTATTCTAGAAATTTCAGAAAAAAAAAGTTTTTCAGCACGTTTATTCATTCTACAAACACAAAAAAATATTCGAATGTCATTCGGATATTCCGCAGAATTCAAGTTTAGAGGTGAGTGTTGATAGGAAGAAGGTTGTAGTTTATGTAGTTTGTAGTATTTTGGTAGTCTGTAGTCAATATATCGTTAGCGGAAACCTGTCAATTTTGAAGAGCATATACGACCATTAGCTAGATTGCTAGCAAGTTCAATCGGTTCAGTAGTTTGTAGTAAATGTAGTTTGTATTTTCTATAGTTTGTAGCTTTTGTAGTTTGTAGTTTGTAGTTTTTTAGGTTTCTAATCTGTTCACCCCTAAGACCATAGATGACCATTAGCTATACCGCTATCAGATTTAACTGGCTCTGTAGTTTGTAGTGTTTGTAGTCTGTATCATATATACTTTTTAATATTTTTTGCCAATTTACGGGAAGCAATTTCAGCATTACAGCTCGTAACTGCAAACCTAACCTATCCCTTTTTGCAGACGCACTTCCTCGCCCATGACATAATAATATTCGACTTTGGCCTAATGCATCGAGTACTGGGCACTAATGAGTGTGTGGCCAACTATTTGGACGGCGGCTACATGCGATTCGCATGGACCATAGAGCAGTCGAGTGCTCTTTCCATTTCTTTGATTGCCCTGATGTGTATACCTAAGCCGTTGTGGTTGTTGTGGCCGGGTTAGTTTGGGGGAGTTCTGACATGGTGCAGAGGATCCTAAAAGTTCATTAGAGCGCAATTGCATTATACATATTTTCCAGGCCTCCTAATGCAATCCTCCTACACCTTGGGCCTATCTGTCTTGACTATGGCCACTGCTCCCAAAATCCTCGAAGCTCTTGGAGGAGTTATTGACTTTGAGCTCGCCCTGATATTCAGTGTGTACTCCATGGGATTCGCCATGAACTGGCTATTCACTTTCGTCCTCTGGCATTATTATTGGCATCGGGAGAGGAAGTTGATGGCAGAAAGAGGCATATTTCCACCACCGGAATTTGTGTGATCACTGTGGAAATTCTTGTTAGAAAGTAGATGTGTAGAAATTATTGGTATGAGTTTTACGAGTAATTTTAATAAATATTCGATTTTTTCTAGTGGATTTTCAATTAGCAACATTTTAAAAGTTTTACATCAATTGCAATGTTTAAAAAGTTTTGTTGGGAATTTAGATTTCCAAAAATTGTGACGAGAGTTCAAATTTCGCCAAATTTGGCGGGAATTTTAATTTCCAAATTTTCTGGCGGGAGTTCAAATTTTCGAAGGGGGAATTCAGGTTTTCTAAAATTTTAGTGAGAACTCAAATTTACAAAAAATGTTTGTGAGAATTCAGCTTTACAAGGTTTTTGGTGGGAATTCAGAATTTTTAAAATTATGGCGGGAATTCGAATATTAAAAATTTTGGCGGAAACTCGATTCCTCCAATTTTTTTTAGCAGGAATTCAAATTTTCAAGAAAATTGGGTGGGAAGTCAAGTTTCGTAAAACGTTGGTTGGAATTCAATGTTTTCGAAATTTTCGGCGGGATTTAGAAACTTTCGAAAGTTTTGGCGGGATTTCAATTTTTCAAATATTCTGACTGAAATTTGAGTTGTCGAAAATTTAGCGGGAATTCGAAATTCCAAAAATTTTGGCGGGGTTTCAAATTTTTGCGAAGTTTCGGAGAAATTTCAAAATCTGGAACATTTTTCTAGGATGTGAAATTCCGTAAAACGTCGGCAGGATTTCGATTTTTCGAAAATTTTTCGACATTTGAAAAAAAATTTTGGATTTCAAAATTTTCTGAAATGTCGGTGGGAATTCAAAATTTCAAATAATTTGGTGGGACTTCAAATTTTCAAAAATTCTGGCCGGAAACCAAATTTTAAAAATTTTCTGGTGGGAATTCGAGTTTTCAAATATTTTGGAGGAATTTCGAAATTTCAAATATTTTTTTTCCGACTGTTCTTGAAAAAATTCGTGAAAAACGGATATAAACTATTTAGTATCACATCTTTCCAAACCTTAAAATTTGATAGTTCTGTCATACATTGTCAATGCTATTATGTTTTCTTCTTATAACTAAAATCATGAACTGAAAGCTATTATGTTTTCTGTATTTTCACGTTGCTTTTTTCCTTATGCAGGATTTTAGGATAATCATTTTTCAAAAAAAAATCCTATTCGGGATTTTCGAACACTTCTCTGAAAAAAACATCTAGGAACCAAATTCACCATCCAGAAATATTCAAAATACTCCAATTTGTCTCATAAAAATACGCAACATCCTCGAATTCCCTTTTCCTCAAAAATACACACGCATCACCATGGAAACGTACACATGAAAAATTGCGAAATAATGTCAAAAGAGAGAGAGGGGGACTCCCCATCCATTTTTCTCTATCCTCTCAAGTTGCAATGTGCCTAATCCCTCCATTTCTTCTCTTCCTCTCGCCTCAATTCACCTGTCATTGAAAGAAAACTCGCACGTCTTCTTCTACTTCTACTTCTTCATACTACTTCTCCATATTCAATTTGTCACTCCTAAAAGGGGTGTAACTTGTCACTGCTTGTTCACCTTGACAACCCGCTTGAAACATGCTTAACCGACGGCAGACCTCTTTTCCAAAGGTGCCAGTTGCCTCCCCGGCAGTCGTCTCCAGATATCGAGTGCACAGTGCTCCGCCGACTTCAGAGGGAAGAAAACTTCCGTTGAGTGGTGGAAGATTACCTCCAATTGTCAAGAATCGAAGTCAGGAGAGAGCGAATCCATACATGGATAAGCCGTCCACACCAGATCGTGAGTTTTTTTTTCCAAAGGAAGGGGGGGGGGGGGGGGAGGGGCTTTGGAGCTGGAAATAGGGTTTTTTTTTTTGAAAAATGGGGTACCACCAAAATTTCTCAGATAATTTTGGACAGAGTGCCGGTGATGAAGGCATCAGTGCCACAACCACTGGGCAGATACCCCTTTTCTAGTAGCACGATGGTAATTTTATTGGCAGAATGCAGTTTTTCGCGACACAGATCCGTTTTTGATGGGGAAACGCATTTTTCACGAGCAAATCGCCGTTCTTGAGCGCAGTTTGCCAAGTTTCTAGTGACCATAAGGCCTGAAAACTAACACTTTGCCAAGAAAAACGGCACCCTGGCAGGCAAAAACGGCGTCAGGCTCTTTTTGGCTTGGCTTGGCTCGACTAGGCTCACCTATGCTCGTCTGAGCTTGTCTAGACTCGCTTAGGCTTGTCTAAGCACGTCTAGGCTGTTCTTGGCTCGTCTTGGCTCGTCTAGGCTTGTCTAGGCTTGTCTAGACTTGTCCAGGCTTGTCCAGGCTCATCTGGGCTCATCTAGGCTTGTCTAGGCTTGTTTAGTCTCGTCCAGGCTCGTCCAGGCTAGTTTTCACACTAGAAACTCTCGCCATGACGCAATCTTACTGATCAGCAGGTGATTTTTATTCAATTTTCTGGTTTTCTAAAAGTTACCTGATTTTTTCCTCCTCAAAAGCACATGCCACTCCCCGCATTACTCATTTCCCCTACCCAGTCATGCGTCTCTTTCTCATACACTTTTTTCCAGCCGAGCAAGTCCGCCGAGTGCTCGAGCAACGGATTGCTCAAGCCATGTCAGGTCCGTCGTCCCGTTTGAAGCAGCAACAAATGAGCAGTGATGAGCAGCAGCAGCAGATATCGATTGGGAGAAGGAGATCGTGTAAGTGAAAAGAAAAAAAAGAAAAAAAAAGATTTGGCCTCCGTGGGGATCGAACCCGCGATGCAAATCTTGAAAACAAACGCGCTAACCACTACGCCACGCGTGCCAAAGGCAGATGGATAGGGAGAGGGCAAAGAGGAGACTGCGCGTTTTCTTGGCGCGTCGCTTAGGGTCCCGCCACGCTTTGAAACTTCTTACTGTAACAATTTCTAATTAATAGACTTACCGACAAAGAGAGATTCTTACAGTGCACGGCTTTTCAAATACTTTGTAACCATTCTCAGAATAACTGGTTTCAAAATATTGAAAAGTCGGGCACCGTGGTGACCGAACCTCGTGAATACATATACAAGTATTAGAAAATGGCTCGACTGGGGTGCCCTTTTATGTACAACATTCCGTCCCCTTCTTCAAGATATGACTCATTTGGGCCCCCTTTACAATACGAATGTATAGAAAGAAAAGGGCGTTTTTTTTGGTATTGTATACGAAAGGGTATGTGTCATCCGTACAGTTTTTTTTGTTCAAATTCCAATTTTAGTGATACGATCGGCGGCGATTGGCTCGGAAGAAATGCATTTGGTACCAGTCGACGATGAGGAGATGGCCATGCTTCGCAGCATCAATAGGTCACAGTATTCAAAGGGAAGTGTCAGTGGGAGTGGGGGTGGCGGAAGAGAGGTGTTCACCTCTGAGGCATTGTACAAGCATGAGTATGAGGATAAATCATCGGATGAGGATGTGGAGTTGACCGTGTTAAGGACAAGGAGGAAGTTGAGTATGGTTCGGCAGGAGGAGCAGGTAATTCGTAGAGGGTTTGAGGAAGTTGGGAGCCGAAAAAAAGACAAAAAAGGACAGAAATAGGCAAAAAAATATTGTGCGGACAATAACATTTTGCATAAACATAGAAGCAAACGATGAATAATTTATAAATGTATACAATATCGGTCGTAGATCAAATACAACAAAAAAACCGTCAATCCTACAAAAGAGGCGGAAAGTAGGTTTAGAGCAGGATATCTCAGTTGTTTTGAGAGTTATCAAAAAGTTTTTAACTGATAAAATGTTTAGAATGAAATGATAAACATTTTTTTAGTTGACTACATTTTGATAGCTCTAAAGACAAACGAGATATGGCGCTTTGAACAAGTAAGCCTATAACACTGGAGGACACAGTACTTTATATTTAGAGCAGGATATCTCTGTTGTCTTTTGAGCTATCAAAAAGTCTTAAACTGATAAAATGTTTAGAATAAAATGATAAACATTTTTTCAGTTGACTACTTTTTGATAGCTCTGAAGACAGATGAGATACACTGATTTGAACATACAGTAGGCCTTAATTACAAGATTTTAGGAAATTTGATGTTTGCACCGTTTATTTACAGGATTCTCGGCAATTTTTTGATAATTCTACTGATATATCTTACTAAAACTTCTCGTTCACAGTTTGAGCAGATCAATAAATTGTCCTTCTAGCCCCCGGTAATTTGAACTTTTTCAAAAACTTTGACTTTTCGAAGGGTTCTCGTATTTTCAAAAATGAAGTTATGTGAGCACAGTCTAGCTAACTTCAAACTAAGCTGTCGTGAGATGTTATGTTTAGTCTGCAAACATCTTAACTAACACCATCACGTCAGAATGCACAAATGATTCCTCAGTACTTTCCGGTGCATCTCCCTCATTTTTGTGAGTTACAGGAAGAACTAAATGCCTCAATGGACGAGATGAACCTAGCTGGGATTCAGAGCAGACGAGAGTCTACTATTCGGAATTTGTGAGTTTTTTTTCATTTTTGACAATCGGAAAATGTCTGATGTAACTGCTCCTAGTATCTTTTGAGTACCTGGAAGTCTGTAATTTGAGCCCACCTAAAATTGCATCATGTTCAGAGCAGTATATCTCGGTTGCTTTCGAAAATTTCGAAAAAAGGTCAACCAAAGAAATGTTTAGTAGTAAATTTCTAACATTTTGTTAGTTGAACTCTTTTTGATAGCTCTAAAGACAACTGAGATATGCTGCTCTGAACATTTTGTGGACCTATTTTACCGAATTTACAGTAGCTGGCAAAGCTAGAATCAAGATTTTCAAGGTTTTAGTTAGTATTTCCGAATAAAAGCTTCCTAATTGCTCCAAGCCTGTTCCTTTTCCAGAGAAGACCGCCTAACCGGAATGCGGCACGAAAAAATGCGTTCCTCCACGAAATCCGGTGAAATGGAAGATTCACAGATCAGCGGCTTGGTGTATGATAAGGAATTCGATTGCTACTACAACCCGAATACCGATCGATATTACCGATTGAAATCTCAAAGCAAGTCTGGAGAAGGGCTCATTTTGCAGACTAAAGAGATTTGATATGTATAGCATAGACTTGACTTTTTTTTTGAAAAAGGAGTGCTCCCGGATACTAAAAAAAATAGATACCGCTGAAAAATTATTTATTTGTGATACTTTTCTTTTATTTTGAAGTTCAAAATTTGAACTCATGTCGTTTACCAATTAAACTTGTGCCAAGATTATTAACTTCATGATAAATTATTGATGAGTCTTGCTATCTGAATACAATAGACTACACTATGGGCAATTGATAGATGTGTTTATAGCAAAATAAAGTGCACTTTTCTATAAAAAGTGGCTATAAATAGTAAGAAAGGGTTATCAGGGTTGAAGTTTGTCACTTTGATCCCAATGGAACTGAACTTTTCCAGTATTGCATGTTTAGAGCAGCATATCTCAGTTATCTTTAGAGTTATCAAAAAATGGTCAACTAGAGAAATATTTATCAAGAAATTTTATACATTTTCACAGTTGAACTCTTTTTGAAAGCTCTAAAGACAACCAAGTTATGCTGCTCTGAACTTACAATGCAGTATGTACCGTTCTTACTGTAGTGATACATGCCCTGAACAGCATATCTCTGTTATCTTTAGAGCTATCAAGTTGCAATCAACTAGAGAAATATTAACCAATAAATTTCATACATTTCACCAGTTGAAAACTTTTTGATAGCTCTAAAGACAACCAAGTTATGCTGCTCTGAACTTACAATGCAGTATGTACCGTTCTTACTGTAGTGATACATGCCCTGAACAGCATATCTCTGTTATCTTTAGAGCTATCAAGTTGCAATCAACTAGAGAAATATTAACCAATAAATTTCATACATTTCACCAGTTGAAAACTTTTTGATAGCTCTAAAGACAACCAAGTTATGCTGCTCTGAACTTACAATGCAGTATGTACCGTTCTTACTGTAGTGATACATGCCCTGAACAGCATATCTCTGTTATCTTTAGAGCTATCAAGTTGCAATCAACTAGAGAAATATTAACCAATAAATTTCATACATTTCACCAGTTGAAAACTTTTTGATAGCTCTAAAGACAAGCGAGATATGCTGCTCTGAACATCCTCATTCTTGGTATTCAGTTGATCTTTAGTTCGTAAGCAGTTTTTCGTTTTTTCTTAAATTAGTATGATTTATTTACAAATTCATGAAAAAAAAAATTCAAATAATTTTATTCTTCTGCACAATATTCTCCATCTTCACCTCCTTATTATTATTGTTCACATCAGGAATCAACTCCTTAATCGGTGTGGTTCCGTAGTAAATGTAGTCACGTGGATGCTCAATTGACTTTCTAAATGTCTTATCGGTACCATGGAGCCAATCAAGAGGTCCGAATCCGTAGCACTCGTTGAATCTGGAATTTCAGACTTACAGTACCGTGGAAAAATATACGAACACTTCCGTTTTTCAGTTGATTTTTGCCGATTTAGGCTGACTTTGAGCATGCGCCACCCAGTCGAAATTTTTTCTGCGGCTCTAAAAATTTTTGGGCGTATCTAGCATAGCTCAAACTTCATTTTTGTAATTGACAACTTTTGTGTGCGACCACTCTCTCGAGAGTTAGAGCTCGTTCCATGAAGGACCCTTGAAATCATCGAAATTTCTATAAAAAACGTGCAGTTTCTGAGGTAGCTGTTTTGGATGAGCTATATCTGCCGTGAAAGTGGCGGTACAAAAAAGTTGTCAACTACAAAAGTGAAGTTCTAGCTATGCTTGATACGCCCAAAAAATTTTAGAACCGTAGAAAAATTTTTGACCGTGTGACCCATGCTCAAAGTCAGCTAAAATCAACTGAAAACAGGGGGTGTTCGTATATTATTGCACGGTACTGTATGTATACTTGTTCAAATCAGGCCCGCCCGGCAAGGCTCGGAGGCCCAGCCCGGCCCGGCCCATGAAAAATCCTATTTAGGCCCGGCCCGAATCCGGACAAGTATGGTCTTATGAGTTTTACTACAGTAACCCAGGTACAGTAATCCCTTGCTATCCAAAAACTACTCACACTTTATGATGAAAATCGTGATGCTCCGCTGAGAACATGAACGGGAAATGGTACCCAGAGTGATGGAATGTGGTGGCTAGAATTGCATACGAGGTGAATATATAGTAAGAAACCACGTGGAGCCGGAACAAAACTGCTCCAATGGCAATTGGGCTCAAATTTGAAATTGCGTGCTCCAATGGGTGAGCGTAGATGCTAGAGATGGCTGGAACATAATTTTTACTTACAGGTTACAAAAAAAAATTTTTCCAAAAAAAAAAGAACTTACAAACTGGAGCGGTCCACTCATGATGCTTCTTGTGAATGTACTTGTAGATTCGTGGGTGGTGGAAGAGTCTTAAAATTTGATAAAAATTGTGAAATAGTAAGTGCGCCCCATTGCACACTTACCTGTGCGTATAATAGAAGAAAATCTCATCCATTGACATACAAATAACAAAATTTCTCAACAAAATCCAAGTCGAAGGAATCTCCGGACCAAAATCCATCCCCCACCATTTGGCGATATAAAACCAGATTGTAGTGACAATTGGGGTGACAATTAATTGATTCGGTATGATCACTTTGAAAATATCTTTGTATTTCGATAATGGGGGCTTCTTTTCATCCTGGATTTTGTACTTTTGAATCCATTTTGGGTCTGTTACATCGAGAATAATGAAGAAGAAGTTGTAGGACCAGAAGGAGAGCGCGGCGACGGCGTTTCCGACAACGCAGCTGGAAATTGTTACAGTAAGAACTTTTTAGAGCGTTGTGGGACCTTCCTCTTCACCAGAGACAGAGAAAGAGAAAAGCGCCCTCTCCTCTACGCCCTCTCCCTCTTGTCTGCTGTTGCACCCGCGCGGCCTAGCGGTTAGCGCTCTTGTCTTCGAAACTTGCATCGCGGGTTCGACCCCCAAACGGGGCAAATCTTTTTTTTTCTTTTTTTTTTTTTAGTTTTCAAGACTCTATTTATGATCTAGAACATAAATAGGTCTTCCAGAGTGGCGCCAGAAAAGGGTCAGTACTGAAAAAAAGATAAGAAAAGTGAAAAGTTTACAAAGATCAAAGTCGACTACTCCAACCCAATGACCTGCTCTTTTTTCAAATTTCGAAAATTCTTAGCTCCGGAGCCCTGAAAAAAGGAAAACTCACTACAACATGCGTTCATCTCCGTCAAAATAGTCGTAAACAGTGGTGTATAATGATTGCAACATGGGGAGAAGGGGAACACTTGTGTGCTTGCTCCACTCCTTATCAGTTCTTTTTATACATTTTTGGAGGTGGAGAGGAGGTTGCTGGTGTTTGAAAAACAGAGGGGAACTAGAGTTTAGTAGGGAAGGAGTTGAAAGAGCATCACTAGAATTTATGCTGGGTAAACTCTAGTAGCGATGATTAGTTGGGTAATGACACGTAAATAAAGAAGTTGGTGTTAGGTTTTGGGAGAGTCTAGGCTAGAAAACCTCTCTAGGAGCACCCCGGAAGCCAAAAGTGGGGTCCAAATGCTGTAAGCCTCACTAGTAAGGTCCCATGATTCCAAGAATTCCAGGTCCATTGGTCTCCAATGATCCCTAGACCTGTAATCTCCGTTTCTTTGTTTCTTCCGTCCCCTAGCCACATGTCCCTCACATTGTCCTCCTCCTTCTTCTTCTTCTCCTTTACATATCAAATTTAGAGATCCGCGTCAAACGTCTTCTCCTCCTTGTTATCATCATCATCTTCGTCTTCATACCAATCGAATCGGTCTCGAATCGGTCTGGCTGTCGGGTGGCGGCGACACAGCGATAATTTGATCTCGACACACATTTCAAACTATATCCACGAATTCATGGAGAATAGTATTCGTGATCTTATGAAACATTCTCTTCTTGATCTTTTTAGTCTACTTTTTATTGTTATTTGGGGAATATCTGTTACGTATTGCTGAGAAATGATCTCCTGGACTGTCTTTATTTTGAACTTTTGGGTCTAGTTTTATATCTGATTTACTAGTAACTGGTCAGCAATGACAGTAACAAGGGAATGTTTTCCTCAATTGGGTTAGGAATTTTCTATAAATTGGTGGTCTGAAAGTAGATGCTTCTGTGAGTGGATTCTGAAATTTTCAGCCCTCACTAGAGCCTCGGTCTCTTTTTAGCTAGATGAGCTTGACTTTTGATTTTTTGTTTTGAGATTACGGTAACACTTTCCGGCATTTTAGAATTTTTAAAATTGCTACTACAAACCTACTTCATTTAACCTTCATGCAGCGGTTAAGCGTATTCCTGTGAAGTTAAAGAATTGCGAACAACCAGAAATTGGTCCCAAATTCTTGATTTCAGCACCTGCATACTGTTTTTATTGTTAGAAACTAAATTGTTTGCTTTCTAAGCTTGAAACTTATATTTGTAGTTTGTAAGGGGTTGGTTTCTCAAATTTCGATAATAAGTGTATGTTGAAGTCTTTAAAACCCTACCTTTTTCAAATGTTTCTCTGAATATGCATCTTCGAATACTCACGTAGGATCTATGATCTCCTTTTACGCAGTCTAATTGAGATACCGTATCTCTCGATATCCGTCTGACTATCCAGTGAAACACCCCCGGTATCATCGGGATCAATCTACGTACGGATGAACATAAAGTCCATTTTCCCGCTTTGTGATCCAGGATTTCTTCCTCGATTCTGATTTTGTTCTTTTGATCTCTTCCAATTAATATAGAAAACTTCATTAAATACCCAAATTACACACAAAAAAGTAAAAGCTCTGAGTATCTGTGACCAGCATTCAATTCAAATTATACAAATATTCCCTCTAAAAGTTTGTTATTCTTCCTTCTTATCATCCGGATGAATCTGCTTGATTGGCTTCAAACTCCAGCTCATATAATTGCGTTTTCCCTCCACTGACTTTCGGAAAGTGGTGTCTGTTCCGTGGAACCAGTCGAGTAGGCCAGTTCCAAAGCACTCATTGAATCTGGAAATAGGGAAATGAAAGAGAGAGAGAGAAAGAGAGAGAGAGAGAGAGAGAGAGAGAGAGATACCCTCAACCTGTTCTACAGTACCCCCACCCCTTACAAGGGAAGTACTATTAAAAAGTGGTTGGGAATTTTCTCAAATTTTATGGGCTGATAGATACCCTTGTTGGAAGTCACGTCCGAAAAATTTAGCCTCTTTTCTTCAGAAATGACCTCAAAAATTGGATTTTGGTGCTGTTTTCAATACATTTATCTCCAAAACAGCTAAAATTGAGGTCCTATCGAGCTTATCATATGCTCAAAACCCAGTGGTGGGCTTTTCTAACTTTAATATACATTTCGGCAAAGGTTTGGAAAAAAAAATTTTCGAAAAAATTTTTCAAAAATTTTTGCACATAAGACCCCACCCTTATGGTGTGGTCGAAAACTCAAAATTTTCGAATTTTTTCAGAACTTCCTGAAAGTTTTAGGACATGTTCAATAGCATAAAAATGGGATTCCTGCCAATTTTCTCGTCCCCAAAACCATTTTCAAGAGAGATATACCGATTTTTTCGAAATTCAGATTTTTATCACATCTGCGAATTTTTCGAAAATGGGTCCAAAATCGGTAAAATAGACTGGGATCGGTCTTAGAATAATACAAACCCCAAATTGAGGTTCCCAGAATCGCGAATTTCCGAGAACATGACAATTTTTAAAATTTGTCTGAAAATTTTCAGCCAAAAATATGAAAAAATTTTCATGAAAAGAAAAGAGGCTGAAAATTTTTTTGGGAACTCAGGTATATTAAAAGAGCATTTGTGCAAATTTTCAGCCAGTTCCCAACCACTTTTTAAAAATACTTCCCTTGTTAGAACGAAAAACTTACACTTTGTGATGATAGTCATGTGGTTCGGGTGACAGCATGAATGGGAAGTGGTAGCCTGAAAAAAACAGAGATTGTGTGATTTGTGATTTTATTTGAAAAGGGCATTATGGGGCAAGTTGCCTAGGCAAGCTGGGCAGCTAGAAGGGCAAGTTACCTTGGATAGAAGTTAGGGTGGCTAGCTGTTCAGGTGAGTTGCCCAACTACCCTAGCTAGTTGCTCAGTATTCCGAGCGGCAAGTTGCCTAGTTCCTCTGCCTGGTTGTTCTTATCTCCTGGCAAGCTGCCTAGCTCTCATGGAAAGTTGCTCAGTTCCTGGGACAAGTTCACTACCTATTCTGCCCAGTTACTCTATTTCCCTGGCAACCCCCCTAGATTCTCCGGCAGCTTGCCCACCTTCTTGCCGAACCTACCCGAATGTGAGCAAGTTGTTGACAAGATCGCAATTGACGCCCATATCCAAAGAGTCACAACGTGGCTTCCACACACAGTTGGACCCATCAAAACAGGACTCAAATTGGAGATGGCATGCTCCAATGGATGACAATAGATACTGGTGATCGCTGAAAATCTTTGCTTTGGAAAATGAATCTCGAAAAAAAATTAACTTACAAACAGGGGCGGTCCACTCGTGATGCTTCTTATGCACGTACTTGTAGATTCGAGGGTGGTGGAAGAGTCTGTGGGTGTAGTAGAATCCAATTTCCTCACAAAGAATTGACAAAAAAATATCGCGAAGAATTTCCAGGAAAGACGGCATTGGTCCCGTGAATCGGGCTCCTGAAAATTGGGATTGTTGGGTATTGGGTCCGTAAATCCATAGAAAAGCTCGTAAATCCACTCTAGTCTCCCGTATAGACCCGTAAATCTACACAGAACCCCATAAATCAACAGAAACCCGTTGAATCTACCTATAGCTCCGTAAATCTCCATAGACACCCCGTAAATCTACTTAGACCTACGTAAGTCCAAGCACTTCCTTATAAGCTCAGCGAGGCATCCGTAAATCTACACATATCTTTGAAAATATACACTGAACTCCCCTAAATCTAGACAGCCTCCACGTAATTTCACACTGGACCTCGTAAAATTACACGAGCCATCTTAAACTTTTGTCCCGTAACGCTACATCTAGCTCCCCCGTAAATCCAGATTACTTTTCCGTAAGCTCAAAGGGTCGTTTGTAAGCCTAGACTGTTCTCCGTAAGTCTACATGGACCACCGGAAATCTACACTGGATCCCGTGAGCCCTAACTGCAAGCGATCCCTCATTAACGTACACCCACCGCACCTACTATAGTAACCCTTCACTTACCAAACCAAACCGCCGGAAAATACCAACAAATAGTGATCAACGGCCCCGAAATGAATTGATTCATCAAAATCACTTTGAATGCTCCAATATACTTCGACAGCGGGGGCTTCTTCTCATCCTGAATCTTATATGGTTGAACCCATCTCGGATCAATCATATCAATCAAAATGAAGAATAAGTTAAACAGCCAAAAGTTGATATTGACGATTACGGTACCTCCTATCACACTGAAAAAATCAAAATTTTTTTTTATCAATTCGACTAATCTTGACACTTACTAGATAAGGAACGGGTCACCATCGAAAAATTCATAGACTTTTTGATAGGCTGATTCCATTCTTGATTAGGAAAAAATGCAATGGAAATGAAGTGACTGTTCTTCCCTCCCAGCTATTTATATGGCATTTTTGAAGATTGGAAAGTAGGGAAAAATGAAGAAGGGGGCGGAGCAATAGAGTTTAGTTTTCAGGACGATAGACCCACACACTTTGTTGACTGCTGATGACTTCCCAACTACAGTCTTCTTTCTGATTAGGACTGGAGGGTGTTTACATGGTCTCCCATTCTATTGTTTTGAAAATGGGAAGAGATTTCAAAGATCAAAGTGGAAGAAGAATTTAGGTGGGGTGGAAGGAATTGTAGCCGTCGTAGAATGTGAAGGTTGTAGTCGGTGGGATGAGAGAACATGCAGTTTATCTGAACAATTGAACTTGTTTATTTCACAATATTTCGTGGAGGTTTGCAAGATACTGTAGCATAGGGAGTTCAGAACATGGACTTTGACCCAGTTTCTAGAAAGGATTTTGTAGTTTTCGAGCATCCCAGGCTTTGTGAGTATTGGGTTTCTTGGCTTAAGATTAAGATTATGGGCTTAAGATTAAGGGCTTACGAATTTAAGGTTTTTCGAATTTTCGGGTTCAGTACCGTAAGTCTTTTTTTGAGGGATTTTTGAGGATCAGGGCAGTACTGTGAGTTCTGAGCAGTATAACTCGATGGTCCTGAAAATTTCGAAAAGTAATCAACAAAAAACATTTTTAGCAAAAGAATCTGAGCATTTTATCAGTTAAAAACTTTTTGATAGCTCTAAAGATAACTGAGATATGTTTCTCTGAACACATAGTACATCTCTAATAGGGGCGCCTTGAGTACTGTGTGCTCGGTGCAGCATATCTCAGGTATCTTCAGAATTATTTCAGCAATCCAAAATGTAGTTCAGCAATCCAATCTAAGCATTTTTTCTTTTAAACATTTTTGATAGGTCTTAAAACAATCGAGATATTCTACTTTGAACATACTCCATTACGGGATTTACAGTATTTGATTCTTAGAACTTTCCCAATGTCGATCTTCTAATCGCCTTGCAGGCTGTTTTAGCTTTCTGAAGCCAAAGCTGAACTCTAAAAAAGAGTGCTAAACTAGTCCAGAAGTGAATTTCTGAATTAACGGCTCCAACGTTTCGGGACCTGAAGCCCTACAACCCCTAATAGATTCCATTTTAGTGGTGAACATTATTTCCAGTTACCTATTAGAAACATCAATTTGGACTTTAGGACCTGGCAACCCATTGCATGCAGTTCTATTAGAGAATGGTGCATCGACCATTTCAGACCCACTCTGTGCTTCAAACTGGATATTTCTATTGTATTTATTGCTATCAATCTTAATCTTAGGTTAAACATTGTTGCACACACCCAGAATGCCCTAAAAAAATCTAGGAAGCTTCCGTCCAGTTCGAGTTCTGAACTCATAAACCCAAGCCGTCCTAGCCACTCTCCAATACTGAATGTTCAGAGCAACATAACCCTAGTAGTCTTTCGAGCTATCAAAATGTAATCAACCAGAGAAATGTTAATCAATTCATTGCAAACATTTCTTTAGTTGATCACTTTTTGATAGCTTCAAAGACAACCCAGATACGCTCACCACAGTCCATTGTAGTCAACACTTTCTAGCCAATTCAACCAAATACGTGTCTATTTTCAGCATCACCTCCTTCAAAACCAACAACTCTAATTCAATAATCACGCTACATTTTAACCAAGCATCACACCCTTTTGGAAGTTATCAAAAAACCATGCCTCCTACACTCTTTCTGGAGGGAGAGAGAGTTTCAATGAAATGACTACAAAACTCAAATTTCTAGCACACTTTTCTTCATGCACACACACACACTGCCATCTATGTATATAACAGGTCATGAATCAATTCGTCATTGCCATTCTCCATATAGATCATTGAGGAGGGGAGTTGGTTTGAAGTTGGGTTTTTTTAATGAATATTCCGGTAGGGGAGAGTAGACTCTATGTGATTGAGATTCCGGAAGGGTAAACCGTAGGCTATTCGACTAGAAATTACTCAAAATGCTGATGAAGAAGGTGACCGGTGGTAGGGTAAACAGTTTATTTACTCGTAAATTCTGGAGTTATGGGTCGTTTGGACATCTGGACAAACTCTACTACAGACGGAGAATGCCACTGGACTTCCAGACGTTTGAACTTTTAGACAGCAGAGCGGTTCCACATGTAGACAGTATCTGGACATCTGGACATCTAGACAAATCTTACTATAGACGGACAGATGTTGCGGAACCTCGACGAACCGACAGACATAGATATAGCCGCTCAGCTACCTAGTTGTGTGGACACTGACGGTACCGCTGGACATCTGGATAAACTCATCCGATGGACAGATAAAGAAGTTGTCTGGTCAGACTGATAGATTTCCGCTCTTGTCGGCTAGAAATCTAGATGTTCAACAGTGCCTCTAGACATCTGGACAAAACTACAGATAGACAGATGTCAAAGTTTCCTGGAATCTGGACAAACTGCTATACAGATATCTGAACAGACAGTCCAGATAGACAGATATTGCAATTTCCTGTGGAAAGGCGATTAAAATGTCTAGATATCCGGACAAACTGAAGGACAGATTTTATGTATTCCTGGTTGTGAGAAGAACCTACAAACAGAAGCCGAGATTTTTGCCATCAAGTTGTCCCGGCGAACAAAAATTACAAGTGGGATGTTTTCTGAACATCTGGACAAACCTACGGACAGACAGACTTCTGAGACAGCTGGACGAACTGCCGTACAGGCATCGAGACTACTACAGATGGACGCAATATCTGAGCATTTGAAAACAAATGCATGCGCCTTTAAGGTAAACTAAGCGATAAGAATCTGCCAACCATATTTTTCTTTACAATCAAAATCTGGACTTTTTGATCTACCATTTCTTCCATCACCCTTCTTCAACCACATGTCTAATGCTATGGATGTTTGACCGTTACCCTCTCTCTCTCTCTCTCATTTCTCGTTGATCAGAAAACCAACCAAATCAGAAAGACACAAAAACGGATATCGTTCTTCTTCTATCTTCATTGGAAAAGAATTTGGAGAGAAAAAGAAGAACGTGATAAATAAACGGGTAAACGCCCCATTCCAAATAGTTTTCTGCTGAACTATTGGCTTTTTGAATAGGGGGTGGAAGATGGGGACCGAGAGAGTATATGTAGTTTGTTAACGATGAGAATTGCAGTAAACTATGAACAATCTAGTTCTTTTGATGCAGGGAGTAAAACACAAAAAAGTTGAAATTTGATCGTTGTCTACCAATTTTTTTGTTTTTCCTGTTTTTATCTATGGTAGACAGTCTGTTACATTGTTTTTATTTTCTAATCGTACTGAATTTTTTAAAAGAAATTTAGTTTAGTCTTTTTCGTTATGTACGATTTCTTTCTGCTCTTATAATTTTAATCTTCCTAAAATTCCCTCGAAACTCAGTCTAGTTAAGAAAAACCCCCCTTAATCATAGATAATTAGATTATAGATATACCTCCCCACCGATTGAAGTGAAATGAAATGAAATCATTTGGAAATTCCCTGTCCACTACAAATTCCAAGATAAAAACACGAGAAAACGCCCAAATCTATTTATAGGTATCAATCTCCCTTGATACCGTAACCTTCTTTTATAAGGTGGAGTCACCCTCTATCTGAACACGTATAGAAGGGTGTTTGTCAGTAGTTTTTCATGATACATAGGTTTTTACCGTAATCTTAAGGATAGAGAGATTTTTTTGAAGTGATTTTGAGGATATCGGGCAGAATATACTCAACACAGTCAGATGAGAAAGTTAGAAGTAGAGCTAGGTTACTGGAAATTAATAATACACAGACACCAAAACTTGTAAAAGATTACTAAATCTGAGATATGGTAAAGTACGCTAAAAAACTCGACTTCCATGTTATCAATTTTGTGTACTTTGTTGACTTTATATAACTTTCCGACTGAAAACTATGGTACATTCTGTGATAGAGGCCCTACTATGCAGTATATCTCAATTATCTTTGAAGCTATCAAAAAGTCATCGACCAAAAACTTTTTTGATGTATAGTTCAACGTTTAGCTCGTTTACCACATTTTTCAATTTTCGAAGGCAATCGAGTTGTGCTGCTCTGAACAGGCAGAACTGAATGTACTTTTACTGAAGAATTGCGGTGATTTAGCATGATTGGAATGATAGATTATCTAACTGTGTTTTCATTCTCGTATAAAAATGTGACGAATTTACATTGGCCTCTTTTTAGCTACAGTAACCCCTTTGAATCTACATATAAACTCTACAACTAATGTTATAATCCTTAAGAAAACATCAATCCCATGAGGACTTACAAAAAAAGTTTCACAAGTTTTTAGTAACCTCGTAATTCTAATAGCGTTAGATTAACGAGGTTACTGACACTACTATTAGACTAACACTACTATTAGACTGTTAGACTAACATACTATTACATTGACCTCTGTTTTCTACACGAAACTCCATAAGAAACATTTGGATACATTTATCTAGTAACATTTGCTCAAATTTGTTGCCTATAGATCGTAGCCGTATGGAAGATTTAAGTATTCGCTCAGAACTCATAAAAACAAGTAACTCATAGTTCCAGTTCACAACAAAAAATGCTCTAGATCATTCATAGATCAACAACAAACACGAAGACTAACTTCCTGCTTCGTTGGCTGCAAGCACTTATCACTCTTTGTAAGTTCCTTTTTGAGAAACGGAAGAATCTTCCGGGAACGATGATGGTGGGTAACAGTTTGAAATATGTAAGATGGGGATGAGCAGGATGCTTAGTGCTAGTCAAAATGGACTTTTATCTTGATGTAACTTACAGGCTTATGTAAGTCTAAAGCCAATATAACACAAAACAAAAAAGCTTTGAACGTTGATTTATTAACCATTCGCTATCTTTTTGATCCTCCTCCTTTTTGCAGCTACCGTATCACTTCTAAACCTGCCAAAATATTTATGATCACGATCTTTTATATAATACATCCCTTTCAATGATTTCTTGAACTAAGATCGGAGGGATACGGTAGCTATCAATTGACACTGAACACACTTATCTTATCAGACGAGAAAACTGTCAAACTTTTATTGTTCACTACATTTTTAGTCATCATCATCATCACACAACTCCTAATTAAAAGTATAGATGTCATTCAAAAAAAATTGGATTAGAAAATATAAATTCCATTAAAAAAAACAAAGGATGGATAGCAGCAGCTAATCATCAATTGATCAAACGATGACAAAGAAGAAAAGGGGGAGAAAGTATCTCCGAATAATCAGACCATTCACTGATAACGACGGTCGTTTTTAACTATGTGCTGCACAATGTGTAGGGAGGGGGTGGAAGGAATCGTATAGTAAAATGTAGGGTGTTGGCTCGGAAATCAAATGTTGCGAAAAGGAAGGGGTTGATTTGTAAGAGATAGGGGTTTCATAATTTGGGAAATCTAGGAAAAATAACTTGTAGATCAAAAAATTCTCTATCGATTGGTATAAATATCATATGGGGTTGTATCAAAAAGGGTGTCCCAAAACTGGAAAAATCTGAGTTTTTTGTACTTTTCTTCAAATTCCGCCTCTCAATTTCTGGAAGAACCTTGTATTATATTAATACCAATCGAAAGGGATTTTTTTGCTCTACAGTTTTCAAATTTCAAACATTTGGAATTCAGAGAAAAATTTCCCTAGGATAACTTGGTTTGAAAATTTTAACAAGGTGTCTGTCACAAAAAGTTCTGATTTGACAACAAAATTTCGGTTCTTTTTAGTAGAATCCTAATTTTTTAAAGGATCCCGTTTGAAAATTCGGAGAACTCGGGAATCCTGAAATCTCAACTCACCAAAAATTGACAAAAAGTCAAAGATCATGCTTCCATTCATGTATATTGGATATCCTTACTCTGGAGACCTTAAATCACCGATCATAGGCGTTTGACCAAACGGGAATATGAAACATTTATTCCTCAACGGTATAATATCTAACTCGTAGACTTAGGAAATGATAAAAGAGTCACTTTGGAATATTATTCACAATGTTCGGAAAAGGTTAACGTGAAATGAACTGGTACACATCGACCCTTGCACCCTTCTGCTGACCTTTGGCATGCCAAATCTAAGTGGCAAGGTCGATGATGCTCATTGGTTCTACTATCAATCAATGCTCAACAATTTTCCCAAGAAGACCATCACAACGTTCCACCAGAGACGCCTTCGAAATCAACTTTACCGTCATTCGTGCACACTTGTCAGTTAGTACCTAATCCATGGCACCGGCCGTTCATGAGCTTGTTCATAATAAACCGTTGCAATTTACAATGTGTTCATCTGTATTTCTAATCCTATATTTCTCTTGTTACTCATTCTTATAGTCTTTTGGGATCCTGAAGCCATCCAATACTGTATGTTCAGAGCAGCATATCTCAATTGTCGTTGAAATTTTCAAAAAATTGTCAACTAAAGAATTGTAAAAGAATAAATTCCAAGTGTTTTATCGGTTAAAAACTTTTTGATAGCTCTTAAAACAATTAAGATATGCTCTCTTTCACATACAGTAGACCTCTATCGCAGGAAGCTTCCTTGTAGACATCAATTTTACAGTAACCTCTTTCAAAAATGACGAGTTGACCTTTGCCATTCTCTCTCCCTCTCCTCTATTTAAGCTCCTTATCATTTCTCCTCCAGATCCATATCAATCACGCCACGTTTTCGAATTCTGACCTGAAACCCTGTCCTCCCCCTCTCCCTCTCTTTCTTATCAGTTTGTGTCACTTTTTCTGGAAAAAGATATAATTTTAATCTTCTTGGAATAATAGTTAGCATTTCATCATCTTTTCGCTGATTAGAAAAGTGAACTTTGCCCGTTAAGAGTTTAAAAAATGGATTTATTTGGGGATAGTAGTATACTGTAACATATTTCCCCCCTCCCACAAACAAATTTTGACCCCCCTTGATCCCCCTTATTTTGGACACCCCCCTTGACCCCCCTTTTTTTGATCCCCGAGAGAGACGCAGAGAAGTTAGAGAGTAAGAGACGCAGAGAAGCCAGAGAGTAAGAGATTTTTTGACCCCCCTTTTTTTGATCCCCCCTTTTTTTTGATCCCCGAGAGAGACGCAGAGAAGTTAGAGAGTAAGAGACGCAGAGAAGTTAGAGAGTAAGAGATTTTTTTACAAGTCCACGAGCCGGAGTCGAACCATCGGCCAGTCTACCAGAGTACTAACCCACAAGCAGATACCCAAATGTGTAATTAGTGGAGAGAAGTAAATGTCGTTTACATAGACGACGGAGGATTTCTGTGTGCAAATACCGGGGGATGAAAATCTGCGAAGGGGGGCGAGACGAGAGACGGGGAGGAATGTGTTCGGGGGATGAAAAGTGTTCGGGGGTGAAAAGTGTTCGGGGGGGTAAGAATGCGAACGGGAAAGAAGAGTTGAATTCAGATTGTTTAAAATTTTTTCACGTTTTTTTACAAATTTTTATCCAGATTTTTATCCAGATTTTTATTCAGATGAGTTTTATTCAAAGATGAGTTTTATTCAGATTTTTTTCCTTTTTCTACGAGATTCTGTTCCCCCCTTCATCAAGTATTTCTTGAGACAAGACAATTCCCACACAATTCCCACACTTAATAGGTGTCAGCAATCATTGTATCATATAGAATTATTTTCACCTTCTAAAATGCCAAATGTTTTGTCATTTCGTTTGCAATCAAGTAATTAGCGTGTCATACACACAATTCCTCCACAACCCTTAATAGGTGTGGACAAATTTGCCTCATCTGATTTTATCATTGTATCATAAAAGTGTCATTTCACTTGCAATCAAGTAATTAGCGTGTCGTACACACAATTCCTCCACAACCCTTAATTGGTGTGAAAGTCTGGTTTTCAAATGTCTCAATGAAGAAAACCAACGTCCCTCTTGTTCTTTTAGGTACATTATCCCCCCCGGATCTATTGACTGTATATTTGCACAAAAAATTTGTTTGATCGTGTCGGCATCCTTTCCTGTCATTAATCTTGTATCTTACTAAAAACATTTCGTAATCGCGCCAGACATTTTTTAGTTTAATAATCTCAATACCGCCCAAAACGACGCAACTAATTTTAATAATCTCAAAAAGATACCGCCCGAAACGACGCAATTCACACATTTTCAAATCTCTGGATTCTTTCAAAACAATTCTAAACTAAAGCAACATTCTTGTTTTTTTTGAGATTCGCTAAAAAAGTACATGAATAATGAAAAGGACATCTAAGATATAGTTAAAGTCTATGTGAGATGGTTATTGTTCTTGCACACTACTTTTTAAACAAATGTGTACTTCCACAATAAACCAGAGTTTGTCTAAAGAAACACCAAAAAAGTTAGTTTATAGTTCACGGAACAAAACTGTTTAATGACTTTTTCGCATAATACAGAGTGGAAAAAATAAATTTTTCCACATGAAAAGCGTCAAAGTTTCTCTTCCCCAGCTGAAAACCCCGTTTCCGGGGCACCCACTCCTCCGATTTTCTATAAATTTGCCCCAAAATGTTGACTTTTTTCAATTCTTTTACTTTTTTTAATACGTAAGACACAATTTCCTGATTATACACAGAGTACAATAAGTGAATGGTTATAATTGATCATGTTGTCGTCAAAGGATTTGGAGAAAAAACATAGGTCGTGTTCTTGTCATAGAATTGGTAGAATCATTGTTTCTGTTGGTTTTGTCGGCGTTTGATGCAGGGTAGTTCGTGTTTGAAAAACTTCATACGCAACTGGGTATTGAGGTGAGCTCGACAGATTGTGCACAAGCTAATAACCAGTCCTTGATTTTCACCTTCCATCTCGAGAATCTTCAGTCTTCGACTTGCCGCTCGACACTCTCGACACATTTGAACCACCATCACTTGGTCGCCAAAAAGATACTTGGGTTTTAGCTGGGCTTCGTCTTCTGTTGGCAACTCTACGTTGGCCGCCTTCTCTTCAACATATTGCTGAAAAGAAAAGTTATTATTTTACCCGTGTTGAAAAACTCACTTGACGATACTTAGCATAGTCAGACATCTTTCTGTTTATAGCGGTGTCTTTTGTTGATTCATTTGTATAAGCTTCAGAATTCGGAGTCGGAGTTTGTTCACCGCTATTAACGATTCCACTTGGGTGTTCAACAGATCTTTTTTTGATATTGGAGAAGTGGGGGAGGGCTGCTTTTGAGTGACAATTTTCGGGGGCATATTGACTGAGAGCAGTAGACCAGGCGACCGACATTGGCAAGAACAGAAACTAAGAATGACACAGCTCTAGAAATTCACATCTCCTTCAATCCCGTCCTCTTTTTTTCTCTATTCATCTTCATTATCAGCCTTTTCGATCAATACTTTGATTTTTTCGAGTTTGTTAACAAGATTTTTGAGAGAGTGAAATGGGATGGAACTACCTAAACGGGTCGTTGCAGACGTTCAAAGAACCATTTTGATCAGGGGTACGAACTTTGATCGAGTTTTCTTGTCGAATTTCATTTCAAAGTTAGGCAAGAATCCTGGAAGACTCTTCGAAAAAAGTGTGAAGTATGCGATCCGCACATGTACCATCAATAACAACACTAATCAAATGGCATAGCAAGATAATCCTTTCATGTTGACTTGAGGAAAAAAGGTTGTTTCGCCCCAACCGCAAACCCATAACAATGATGTTAAACATATCAAACAGTTTGTGTCGTCCTTAGATAACTGTGTAATAGCTAATAATGGACAATCAAGTGAGTGCTGGTAGTGTGATTCCTGGATAGATAGTCTTTCGATTGTGTTTTTTGGAAATTAACTTTCCAGCACGTTCAACACAGTTTTGTTGACTTCAAATAATTCAAGTTTTTTACTTGTTTACTTAAGTAAATGACGCAGATTGACCGGTGCACTATTCAAAGTTGCAATCTATCAGATGTCAATTATTTATTTAAGACTACCTATTTGAACGAAATATTTTTGAAAGCCCCTCCACAACACAGCCACCACAGACCGCACGTGAGCCTGAGCCTCACAACAAGTGAGGTGAGGGCGAAACGTAAGCAATCGTGATATACTCGCTTTTGCTCAGGTTTTTGTGAACGTTTCCTGATTCAAGATATATGAAAAAGACATGTCTTTGATTGAAAGAGGAGAAATTCACTTTCCAGCGTACGCACAAACTGGAAAAAGGTTGTCTATGAACAGAGTCACACGGGGGTTTTTAAATTTCAATAGCAGAAGAAATTGTATATGACTTTTCCGATGTCTACCGAGCCGATCTCACAAAACTTTGACTGAATTGTTTTAACACAAAAAATCATTCTCAATACGTATTTTGTTTTCCTCTGCAATTATGTCATCTCTCAATGGTTTTATCAAATTTCCTGGCAGCTTGTGATTTTAGGTGAGATTTGTTAGTTGTTAGATTTGTATCAGTATTCTCGGCGCCCTTTCAGAATGAAATTTTTATGAAGTCTCGATTCAGTTAAGTAGAAAGCAATCAAGAAGAAATAACAGACAGAAGAAAATTGAAGCTTTTCGAAAAATTATTATTACTGAATTTTCGGAGAGGGATAGCCAACCTGTACTGAATGGATGTTCAGAGTGAAAAAAATTGTCATTTGAGAACACAAATTCATATTTGAACAACATCTGGGAAACGTTTGTGCCAAACGTAAAAAAGGATAGATGTGGGAAACGCATAAAGTGTCGCCAGCAGTCCGTCTTGACGAACAATGTCCAGCCCACTAGACATGTCCTCTTCTTCCCATCCTTTGACACTGAAAATTGATGAAATTTGAATGAAATAAAAAAAAGAAATTATCAAGAGCTATGAAAGTATCAAGAGCTCATAATATTTAAACTTACAACGGATATCTGTTTCTTCGTGTTTCGCAAAAAGACATCGGGTTCAGATGATCATTTTTTACATCTTCTAGTGAGACTGAATTATTGAAAGAAATATGCACATGTTCTAGATTCCGACTCTTAGAATTGAACCAATGAGTGACATATGAAACAATGTCTTCGACAGAAAACTTATGATACCGAAAAGTCAATTCGGAAACATCAAACTGGCATAGGAGCTCGAGAGTAACCCAATCTGCTGAATGATTACGCGTAAAAGAAAGTCGTCGGCAATTGAAAATTCGAGGGTCACAAGAAAAGTGTGCTGGTATTGGAACAGTGAATACGTATTCATCGGTAACTTTAAAAGTTTCCAATAAAAACTTTAGGTCTGTTATGTTATTTGGCCACGGCTCGCTTATGAACAGTTCTTTAACAGAACTGATGCCCAATCTGAAGGGCTCTGAAAGCGTATTTCCAGAAACGAATACTTGTCTAATGGTACATCCGAAAATTTCAATCATAAAGTCTATTCCCATTTTCAAAGCCTCCAGGATGTCACCATCTGTGTATGAACGTAGATAATGACCACTCCACGATTTGAAACCTCTACTGAAAATTTTTATCGAATTCGGCTAGGTACAACTGAACTCACCAATTACGGAACAGCTGAGAATTTTTCTGTAGTTGAAATTTACAATCATATGCACATTTACGGTTGATAAAACTCCAAGTTTTAAAATCTTCTATCTTTCCCATCGTTTGTCCAATGTTTATGCGCATATTATCCCTGCTCAAAGAAACTTGGATTTCTTCCAGAGGGTAAGTCGAACTTTTCACAATTCGATGTGTTCGATTGGAGATCGTTGCAAAATATATTCTGAGCAGTTTTGAATTGTACTTGAAAACTTAATCAGAACACTTACATATCAAACAGATCCGAGTTGTGGAGAACACATTTTGTGCAGAGCCACGGAAGCTTGAGCAATGGAAACTTGACACGACGGGAGCGGGACATTTATCAGTGTTAATAAGAATACAAGAAATGGCCAGAGGTCAGTTCGATAGAAGACGTTGTGTGGTATGTGTTTGATATAGAATGAATGTGTGTGTTAGTAAGGACGAGTAGAGATTGAATGTTGTGTTTAACGAGGTCACTTGTTCTTGCATAATAGGCCAGGTGCACTTGTCATTAGAGCGTATTTGGTGGGGTCAATGCGATAGGCTCTTAGATTTTTATCATATCTCTCAGAGTCTCTTTGAAATAAAAATATTTATTGGATCTCAATTCAATTAGAATAACGCAATCGAGAAGAAATCACAGACCAAAGAAACTTTAGAAGCTGCATGAAACTAATCAAGAGTTATTATAACTAAAATCATTGTTCAGAGGAACAAAGACACAAATATATTTTTTTTTAATGTTTTAAAAAAGGTGTTTTGAATTTTCTGATCTTTGAGTTTTCAATGGATTTCAGCGGAAAGGGTGGTGAAGGTGTTGGAGGAAATAACGAGAAAAAGGTTAGGAGTGAAGAAATGTGGAATCAGTGAAATTGATGGACCTCTGTGAACACATTTTAAAGATATCTGATATAGAAAAAAGATCTTTCTTTGACATGAATAGTTGCTTGTAAGCCGTCTTGACGAACAATTTCCAGTCCTTTGAAAAAATCGATTCCTGTGAATATATCTGTTCTGAAAATGATATTAGATTAGTTTAGAAAAACAATATCTAAACTTACAGCGGAACACGGGTTCTCCCGCTAAATAGCAACGGACTCAAGTCTTCCGTTTGAAACCTCTCCAATGAAAGTTTTCCACTTGACCTAATATATAAATATTCCAATTTCTTATTGTCAGAATGAAACCATTCAACTATGAAGATGAGATTTTGACAATGCCGCACTCGAAGAACTCGCCAGGATTTAGAATATACCTGTGAAAAAGGTATTTACGTAGTCAACGTGCTTGCCCACAATTGACAACGCGCTGTTTTCACAAGGAATTAAGAATTATCAATGCTTAAAGCTCCGAATCCAAATAGTCAACATCAATGGATGTATGATTATTAGTGTGAATCTCGATTACAAAAGCAAAAAACGGTCTCTCTCACGATTTTTTCTCAAATGGGTCTGACAATCGGGTCGACAGTGGCGGCTTTTCCATACCTCTACAATTAATCGGAAAACTCAGAAATATTTCTAAAAAACTATACCACCAAAGGAATACTACTGCCCAGTTCTTTCGGTCGGAGTGTGGAATTCGGTAGTCCTCTGAAAACTACCTCAAAAAACACACCCTGAGATAAAAAAAGTCTCTTCGACTTTCGAACTGTAGAACTGGTTTATTTTCTGAAATATTGTACGCAAATTATACACAATTCATTTTCAAAGTCAACACAATCGAATAACAATTCATTTTAGCCCTACACAATTCATTTTTTACTACGCAATTCATAAAAAACAGTGTTTTTTGTATTATTTTCCAAAAACTTAGGGATGTACGCTTGCATTTCTATAGGGGCCCGCATACATTTTTTAAAGAGGGTACGTTTTTTCCCAAGAGAGGTCATACTTTTCAAGAATACATATATTATTATGTGAAAAACTTGTGTTTTTCTTAAAATTCCGGTGGTAAACATGAATCTTCATAAGAGGGCACACATTTTATTTTCGTAGGAACACGTATTTTTCGGACATTTTTTTCAGGGTACACATATATTTTTATGTGAAAAACTTTTGTTTCGCATTAAAATCTAGGTAGTACACAAGTATTTTTATAGAGGCGTGTATATTTCTATAGAAACACATATTTCTTGTAGTTGGCACGTATTTTTTCAGGATATACATATGTTTTTCTGTAAAAAGTAAGTGTGTTCGCCTTAAAAATCCCGGTGGTACACATGTATTTCCATATAGGCGTTTATAATTCTATATGAACGCGTATTTCTTGTAAGGGGCATATTTTTCAAGGATGTACATATATTTTGTATGTGAAAAAGTTGTGTTTTCACCTAAAAACCTATGTGTGTACACACTTTTTCGTAGTGGATACCCCATTTTTTTCATTGAGGCACATACGTTTTTTCTTGGGCAAGTATTTCTGTTTCTCATATTTTTTCGCACAGGAGAAACATGTGAAGTTGGCGGAAGTGAAATAAAAAAACTCAAAAAACCCGGAATTCTTCAAAACAGAACCGATTGCACTCGAACAAAAACCCACAACCCCATACCCAACACAAAAACCTAGGACCAAGTGGAGCCTCGCAACAGGCGAGGTGGAGCGTGTCCGTTCATCTCTATAGCCGGTAGCAAAAAGTCTATGGTTAATTGAGACATGATTCTTATCCTTTTTTTAAATAAATCAAAACTTTCCGTGTTTGCATATGAAAATCTAAGAAAATCCGCACATTTTTCTATAGGGCATACACATTTTTTGGTAGATATGCGCGTAGTTTCTCGGAAGTGCACCTGCGTCTTTTCCCAAGTTTTTGTGGAAAATATCACAAAAATTATGCTATTTCCTAATTCTTTATGAATATCTAGGGTTACCCGCACGATTTCTATAGAACACACGCACTTTCTCAAGAAGGTGAAGGTATGTAAGGTATATCAATTGGGGATATAGCCATGTTTTTTATACGTTTCTGTGAAACAACGAAACAAAAAACGAATTTTTATCTGTGCACATTTCGAACACAATTCATTTACAAAGTCAACACAATTGAATAACAATTCATTTTTGGACTTGCACATTTCATATTTGTTTACACAATTCATATTTTCAGTGAAAAAAACACAAAAAAACGTGTATTTTAATCAAAATTCAGAGAGGGCACACATATTTTCATAGGGATACATACATTTTTATAGAGGGCACACATATTTTCATAGGGGGCACATAAATTTCTTCTAGATTAGGGCACGTATTTCTTCTAAGGTAGGTTACATTTTTTCAAGAATATACAAGTTTTCATGTTGAAAACTTGTGTACTACTCTAAAATTAGGTGTGTACACACATTTTTGTAAAGGTTACGCACTTTTCTATAAGGGTACACATGTATTTCTATGGCGGGGTACGCACAAAATTCAAAATAGGAACATGTTTTTTTCAAAAAACTTGTGATTTTCTGTGAAAAGCTTATATTTTACCTTAAAATCTAGGTTTGTACACGCATTTTTTGAAACGGTACATACGTTTTAGTTTGGTCACATTTATTTCTTGTGGTGTAAACCATGCTTTTTCTAGGGATGCAATTAGGTTTTTCAGTGAAAATCTTGTGTTTTTACCTAAAATCTGAATGTGTACACAAACTTTTCTGTTCAAAGATTTATTTAAGTTTGTGATTTTTAACTGGTGAACTTCGCAACAATATTTGTCTCCTGAGACGGGTTTTGAACTCAAACACAAAGATCAAATCGGTTTTTTGAGAAATTCCCGAGAATGGATAAGGAGATAATTGAGTGTTTTTGCTTTTGAACAAGGCAAAATCCGGTCTAATTAGTATCAACGTTGAAGTGAATGGATTCTTTTTCGCTAATGGAAGATGTTGTCTGGCTTATGACGGTAAAAAACTGAAAAAGTGGCAAAGCCGATGTTTTTTCACGATATACCTGGCCAAATTTTCATCACCTGGTCGTGCAATTTTTACACGAACCAGAGTTGTCAGAACCAAAGGCTGCAGAATTTAGTGTCCACACAGAGCGTTGAATGGTGTGATGGCCAGTCTTTTTTATCTAGCTTTCTATTCCTGACCTTCTTGTTAATGTACTTTGTTTAATTCTTCTATAGTTCAGTTCGTACAATAAACTCTATAACAAAACCCCGATTGATTTACTTTTTTGTATGCGAAAGGCGAAACCATACGCAAAGGCAAAAGACCTAGACGCGTGCATTTGGGGCATACTCACATGATTATCGGTAAAAAACATGACTAAAAATCACATTTCGGATTCAGTTCAGACTACCAAGGAACAAAACTCATGCCCTACAGTTTTTTTCTATGTTGCGTGTACGTATTTACATTAGATATATCAGCCATCCTCCTAGAACCACCCTGTTGGTAGCAAGCCCTTTCTAGCTCGGGCGATGAAACTCACACATTTTCAACCTGGAATCTTCATATTTTCTAACCAGCAACCCAAAATAGCTACAGAAATAGACGCATGAATGTCAGAATGCTCTATTGAGAAAAGGTGAAAATATAGGCCAAAAAAACAGTTCGGTACCCTAGTATACATGTTAAGAACGTAAAATTTTGACTTGGTGGGATAAATTCTAGGATAACTCTAGAGTCAGAGCTAAACACGCTTAGAAAACTGTGTAGGCACCCCAAAAAATGATCTTTGCGTACCTATTTTAAGCAAGGTGTTGTGCGTATATTATGTAAAGGGGTTGTTTTTTCTGAGTTTTTGCGGTAAGTTTACAAATGTAAAAAAAACTACTAGTTACTATTATGATGTTGTAAATTACTCTTTATACGCAAAAAATGTGCATCGATAACAGACAAAAACCACCAAATGACTGGTAATGAAGAAAAACTGTCCACCAAGTACCAAACTAGTGTTGCCCGGAACCATCGGACTCTTCCATTTCTTTTCAAATCAGTTCGAGATGTCGAACCCCATGCTCAAGAAAACAACATGAACTATTATTTCATTTTTTCAGAATATGTTTAATTATACTATGCGGATGAATCGAAATATTTTGACAAGTTATGCCACGAGAGCTTAATTTCATCTATGTTATACCAATGTTGTTGGTCGTAGAATGCGTATACACAAAGATATGCACCTCAGTTTTTGATAAATCAAATCATCAATCAGAAAAGGAACCTCCACAACACAGCCGCCACAGACCCCACGTGAGCCTGAGCCTCACAACAAGTGAGGTGAGGGTGAGACGTAAGCAATCATGAAACTCACTCACTTAAATAAAATGTATTTGTAATTGAAACCTTAGTTCCATCTGCAAAAAGTGAACAAAATCTTGTTAATGGGAATACTTGTTGAACCAGATATCAGTATGTAATCTCCAATGTATCATTTCAGCGTGTATGAACATCCTGTTTGTTTCGATCAAAATCTTGACCTAAACACAGAAAGTGCTTCGTCTGATAAGTATGAATTTACAAGGAAACTATGCAGCACTTTCATACACAGGTTTGGCCAATAAGTGTTGACATAGACTCTTTGATTCATTAGAACTCTGCTAGTTATATGAATATTAAAATGTTCTGGACAACCAACCGTCACCACTCACCGTGGCGACTCAGCTCTCTCTTTTGCTAAGGGGTAGTTTTCTTCGGGGTTACTCTTTTATGCTTATATTGTTTTCGTTATTTGTCAACCAATTTTCATAAAATCACACTTTTTCCCAAAATCGCTTCATATTGTCTAACTTACTTATGAACATCAAAAAATTTGAGATGCTCTGAAAACCAAATGTCAGGTAAAGTCGTTCTATTGCATAGAGAATCAACTACTGAAATGCGTATCTATTTGAAGAACATCCTTGCGAATTGGAAGATCGAGAAACAAGTATAAAAATTGACCTTGCATTTGTAATACTATGAAGTCAATAACATCAATACACAGCCAGGTGTGTTGAAGAAAAAATTTCCGTAATTCCATGTTTTTGAATGAAAAAAGTATACCACGATAAAAAAAGAAGACCACGATCAATCAACGTTACTACCGTAAATACTTTATTTGAGGTCGCCCTCCTGTTTAAGTACCCCTCTAATAGTGTTGCACTTCCTGGGTACCTCGGCAGAAATGAGCTGCACCCTCCAGTAGAGTTGCGTCTCCAATTGTAGTGACCTCCAACTGTTTTGTGCTTTTTTGCAAATTTACAAGCTGGCACTGAAATTCTGTATTTGATGTTCATAAGTAAGTTAGACAATATGAAGCGATTTTGGGAAAAAGTGTGATTTTATGAAAATTGGTTGACAAATAACGAAAACAATATAAGCATAAAAGAGTAACCCCGAAGAAAACTACCCCTTAGCAAAAGAGAGAGCTGAGTCGCCACGGTGAGTGGTGACGGTTGGTTGTCCAGAACATTTTAATATTCATATAACTAGCAGAGTTCTAATGAATCAAAGAGTCTATGTCAACACTTATTGGCCAAACCTGTGTATGAAAGTGCTGCATAGTTTCCTTGTAAATTCATACTTATCAGACGAAGCACTTTCTGTGTTTAGGTCAAGATTTTGATCGAAACAAACAGGATGTTCATACACGCTGAAATGATACATTGGAGATTACATACTGATATCTGGTTCAACAA
>GL379875.1:459844-503416 GCA_000143925.2 Caenorhabditis brenneri | reverse complement strand
CTGCCGGCTGAAGTCTGAAGGTCGCAGATATTACCACGAAAAAATGAATGAAGCCACCATCATACCGTGAGAATTTTAACAAAACTTGCTACTATGGTTGAATGAGTTTGAAGGGCTATTTTTTAGTTTTTTGGTTTTCTGTGAAGTTCATTTTTTGACCTTTCTCTGCAACCATGTAGCTTAAGAAGCACTATCTGTGAGAGCGAGACTTCTAGCACTAGGCCTTGTCACAGTTGCAAAAAGTTGTTCGGATCCGGATGATTTTTGGTTTATATATGTACCCATATGAGTGATTTATGATAAACATGCTACTAGACCTCTATGACGTCATCGTCTGGAATCATGGCTGAAAATCTGATTTTCAGCTCAAAAATTCAAAAAATTTTCATTTTTGAGATATCGTTACCAAACTTTGGGGAGTTGATATTGGACCCTTAGGGCATCTCCAATAAATTTTTGAGCCATCTACGAGCTCGGGAAGTGGCTCAAATAATTTTGAAAAAGAGGTTTTTTCAATTTTTCTCGAAAATTTTGAATATAGGGAGTAAAATTTTATTTAATTTTCGGATTCCCCATTAAATTTGCTGCAAAAAAGTCTCTTGGACCATACCCGAAATAGGTGGCCATCTTGAGATATATCGGTTTTTTCAAAAAAAACCAAAGGGTCCCCCCTTAAAAAATTTTTTTTTTCGAACAAAATCGAAATTTTATTTTGGGCTATAATTTTCAGAAAATGATGCTATGATCATAACTAGTTCAATTACAAAAGATGAGTTCATATAATCAAGTCCGAGCAGAGTTTCAGTATCCGGGTGAAATGAGCCTATGTTTTGAGGTGGGTCCCTTTGGTGTTTTTCGAAAAAACCGATATATCTCAAGATGGCCACCTATTTCGGGTATGGTCCAAGAGACTTTTTTGCAGCAAATTCAATGGGGAATCCGAAAATTAAATAAAATTTTACTCCCTATATTCAAAATTTTCGAGAAAAATTGAAAAAACCTCTTTTTCAAAATTATTTGAGCCACTTCCCGAGCTCGTAGATGGCTCAAAAATTTATTGGAGATGCCCTAAGGGTCCAATATCAACCCCCCAAAGTTTGGTAACGATATCTCAAAAATGAAAATTTTTCGAATTTTTGAGCTGAAAATCAGATTTTCAGCCATGATTCCAGACGATGACGTCATAGAGGTCTAGTAACATGTGTATCGTAAATTACTCATATGGGTACATATATAAACCAAAAATCATCCGGATCCGAACAACTTTTTGCAACTGTGACACTAGGAATTCTCTTCTTACAGAAAGTGCCTCTTAAATTCTTCAGATGTTGCTTCAAAACCATTCAAAATCTTTCCAACCTATCAAAAACCGAAACTTCTTTTTTATGAATAAATTTTTGAAAAATGTTTTCAGACCGATGGCTAGAGGATTCTTTGCCCGATATGGAAATGATGTAGAAATGATCAGAAAGGGAATTTCGAATTATATAGCGGAACACTTCAAAACAGTCAATTTCGAGGCGAAGATGACGTTTCTGGACGAGATCAAAATGGCTTGTAGTTCAATCGAAGTTCCGAATAACCGACACAGTTTGAGAACTGCCGTTTTAGAGTAAGAACTTGAGATTTTTTTTCAATGAAGAAATATTTCAGAGTCACTGAAGAACTGAAATCACAAGAGACCGGTGCTTCTACATAGACAAGTCAACCGTACGCCATCTTGTTTCTGACTTCTCCCCTTCCACAAACTTCTAGTCCACTTCCCTAATCTTTTTTTTTTCCCAGCTGGTATCCTTTTGCAACGACCTCACCGCTAGCACTCATGAATTTCTCTCCTCATATCAAATTGGAATCCCAGTTCAAACAATCTATTCTCCAGTTCAAAATCTTCCTCTGCAATTCCCGCTCTTTTCCAAACTACTTTACGTGTCCCGCCCCTTTCCTCCACCGGTTGTGATGAATATTACCAATTATAATTGTGTTCTCATCAATATGTTCTCCCAACTATACTATACAAATTGAAGTTTTTTCGAACCTAACCTCTTCAATCTCTTTAAATTTCCCAAAATTGATCTTCACCATAGAATACCCCTCCTCTCCCTCGTTTTTCTTCAACAACATTGATAAGACTTTACCCTTATCTTTCGATCTCCTCAATTTCCAATGTTCTCTCTCAGTTTTGAATCTCCACATTTTTGATGAAAAAAATATCGTGATTTATTGTACGTTACTTCATTCTTGAAAGAATTCCGGGAACTAGATACACATTGATAATTCGAAACAAAAAAAGCTACAAAATTTTTGGTTCACATATTATACAGATAATTCAAAAGACGTAGAAGAATACAATCCAAGTAACGAAGGATCTCACGAAGACAATGAGAACTCCAGATTCAGCCTCTCAGTTCTTCATTGTTGACATCGTCGGGCAGTTCCCAATTTCTATAGCTCAAAGCAACAACTGCCGAATCTATGTCCTTGGTGTGTCTTGCCAGTAATTGTACTTTCCTTTCGAGGTCCTGGTCGATGGGGCCATGCACATTTCCATATTTAATTGCCCAGAACTTTGCGGTCTTCTGAAAGAAAAACTATTAGAAATATATAATTTTTTTCTATTTGTCTGTTTCCTATCAATGTATCTAGTTTTCGTTTCAAACCGTGTCAAAAACCTGTGATAGAGCGGCACTCGCTGAGAAAAGGTGGGTAGTTTTTTCTAAAACTAGAAACTGCTAGAACCATTGAATTTCAATTTTTGTAGAACAAATGGCTGACTAAAAATTCGGTAGATCCTTGATTGGTGTTTCAGTTTTTGAAATGACTAGACAAATTTCAAATCAGCTACTACTCACCTCGAATATTTCTTTCGAGTTTTTGGCCTGGGCGAAGATAGCCATGTCGAGTGGTTCTTTTTCCTCAAAGTTGGTCATCCATGATTGTATCACCAAAAGAGTCTTATAAATCGACATCGGAATAGGCCATTTATTGTCACTATCCTGGAGACACAAACTCCCATCCAAGGGAGAAATGTAAGGATGCCAGATTCGTGTGAGAAATCTCATCTGGAATTCTTACAACTGATCAAAATGAAAGTTTAAAAGTTTTACTCACCTTAGGAGCTTCATACGGGTAGTTGGGAGGAATGTTGATCTCTAGTTCATAGGAACCTCCCTCCCAGGGAGTTCCTGGAACACCCGTAATGATCCCCTGAAACATAAGAAAACGAGAACTAGAAGCTTAACTTTTTTATTACATACCTTCAAGTTCATGACATCTTCATTGTTGGGAATTATCCTCACTAGATTGTCAACTGGCTTGTCCGCGAAATGTAGGCGTAGCTCATTTTCGATTCTTTGTCTGGCAAAGTTCATGCTCAATTTGGTGCTGGAAAATATACAGTTTCCAAAAAAATAATAAATATAAAACAGGGAAACAAATGATAAGTAACTGCCTTATCTTTTCACACCCCTCAAGCATTTTATAGAAAGGTGACGGCCGAGAAATGAGAGACAAAGAATTGAAAAAATCAAAGCAAACATATTTCTTCTCAGAAACGGTAATTATCATTGTGAAAGCATACTCGTACACCTGTTCTTATCAGTCATTTTTGCCAGCAATACCATTGTCACGAGTTTCTGGTTCTAGCTGTAAAAGTAGTTTCGTATAATGGAAAGAGGGTAACGTATGTTTTCGGACACAAAATAATTATGGAGGAAGTGGAAAAGGTGAAATACACGTGATATTTCTTCATCAAAGGGGAGGAAAGCCGTCAATCATCCATTTAAGAAAATTGAAGCTCACTTAATGTCATAAATACTTATCATTTCGTATAGTTAACGAGCAAATTCAACCCGGTTCTCATAATAAATTGCACGTGTATTGAAAATCTTACTCACTCATGGAGGCACACATACTGAGAGTAGGGTAGTGTACAAATGGTTATATAGTTTGAACTCGAAGGGTACAATGCTGTGAAAACCATTTCAGAATATTCAGCTCGTTGGATGGTTCACCTGTAGGTTTCAGTTGGTTGAGGAATTTTTTATACAATTTGAAAGCAGTTGTTAAAGGGAGTGGGAATGCGTAGGGGAATTTGAGGAGGAAAAAGGGCGCAGTCTTTTGAAGGCAAGTAGAGTGGCGGGCTTTTCCGGCCGCATAGCGCAGTCGGTAGCGATTTCTGTGATCTGTCAGTCAGACCCGGGGTTCGAACCCACCAGATAAACTTATATTTGTCATTTCAGGGAAAATGTTTTTTTGAGTTTTCGCTTTCAATCAAAAATGGTTTTATTTCAGAATTCACCCTCGAATTATCGAGTTTGTAGCCTCAGAATCATTTGTACTTGATTGCTCCCCCAGATTTTTTATATACCACATCCAAATTCCAGAACAAAAATAATTTTTTGGCTCATTTCAATCGTAAGTAATTTTTCATTAAAAAAAGCTTTTTGTTCGCGGTAGGTTTCAAATCGTTTATTGAGAATATTTGACATATGAATTCGCTGAGTAAATATAGGGAAAAATGTTGCTCTCGGACACTACGCCATATCTCGTTTCAGAATGAGTTCAGTTGACATTTCTAGTTTTCAGACAGTTCTCAATTGAACTTTTGAATAGTTCACTCCCAAATTCCAGTACAGCAATAATAATTTCGAACATTTATTTTCATTTGAATTTATGTACAAGAGATTTATAAAAACTAGAAGTGTCATCACAATTTTTTTTCATAATTTTCAATTTTACGATAAACTAATGCTCATCACAGTGTTCTCAAAAAATATATACATTTATGAAAATCATTCAGAAGGGTTAACAAATACGATTTCCTTGTTCGGCCAGTTCACTTCTGCAAAAGTTTTTTCACAATCAAAAAACTCGGTGATGTCTTGTTTGGGAATATCCGAATTGAGGAAAGTGTATCGATCCGAGAAGTACTTTTTTGATTCGAGATAGTCGATCAGTGCTCGAACTTTGTCAGTTTTGTAGAACAGTCTTGTATCCTGGAAGATGGAATTAAAAATGTAAAATTTGTAGAAATTAAAAAGAACGTCTTAGGGAACTATCAGTTTCATACATAAAATCCTCTTGAATTGAATATGTTTTTTTTGCGCAGTTATTGAGATGAGAGATGGTGAAAATTGATCTTGATATTTGCTAGAAGCCATAGAGTAGCTTAACCACTAAAAAAGCCGGTTTTGCTTGGGAACACATTTTCTTATTGAATTGAGCGCAATAGCTGCAAAAGTATGAAAAATCAAAGCGAAACCAAAATACATATACGCGGCTGAGCCGCATAATACAACTGAAGTTTGATGTACATATTGATCCTAATAACAGAAAAATTAAGACATTTGAAAAAAGGTGAACCAACTAGACATGGTGACTGATCTTTTTTGAAACTACTGGCGGCTTACCTGCTTGCTTCCTGGCAACCGGAACTTGATTGTAACTATTTCGGAATCCGACTCTTTCGGCTGTTCTGGAACTTTTCTCGCTGCCATTTGAGCACGATGGTTATCTTCCTCTTCTTTCTTTTTGGACTCTTTCAAAAGACGACCATTCTTTGTGGCGGCTTTCTCTTCCAAGAGCTGTTTCTCTTTTTTCCTACGTAGATCTGCCATCAAACTTTGCTGGTACTCCAAGTTCTGTTTATCAAGAAGCTCTCGATCATGTTTTCTTTTCATTTCTTCCTGTAGACAAGCTTCATGATCAATCTTGAACTGTTGGAAACTTTCATGGAAAATGTGGCACATCATTTCGAGATTGGTTGATCCGGTGATGGTTCCAATCACTTCATAAGCACTACGTTGACGAGAGACAACTACCATGAGAGGAAAATCTTCTAGTCTTCTGGAATAGAAATGGAGAAGTCGATCGTAGACACATTTCATGCTTGCATCCAGGAGCATTTGCAGCATTCGTTGCATGTTTACACTGTAATTACAATAACATAATTAGAAGCATGCTAAATTTCGAACCAACCTTTCAGTGACATCCCATGGAAAAAGAACAAAATTGTTTCTGAGAAGGTCGGAAATGTAGTCATTACACAATCCGTTTTCGATGAAATGTTTCTTATTTTTGCCTTGCTCGTGATTAAAGAAAAACAGTAATGGCTTTCCTTCTTCGGAATTGAATGCAACTTCAATTGCTTCTTCCAATGTTTTGGTGAAAAACATTGGCATGAATGAGGCCAGGTTGCACTCTGAGCAATACCTTCTTTCAAAGTTATCGGCAAACGTTGTGAGGGCATCTGGTACACTTTGATTGTGAATCGGCATCAGGGGTTCCTGGAAATCAGTAGTTTATGTTATTGAGTCACGTTTTCATGGATATACAGAGAACGAAATGGGTGGATAAATTTGGTCATAGATCAGTTGAAACATAAATTGTGTACCCATTGTGGATTCTTAGACGGTTTCTCAGAACAAATTCCTATGTTGAAACCTAGTTAAAACCGATAATATCGAAAATCTATGGATGATTTTTTGCTAAGAGTTATAAAATGTTTGCTTCGAGCTGGAAATGAATACTGAGGAACGATGACTTTTCAACATTCCTCTCATTACTCCTGATCGATGTAATATTTGGCTCTCTGGTCTAATTTTTAAGCTTTACTGCAATGACGTTTTTATTTTCTGTATCTCCAAAACTGATGTCACACAATTTTGCAAGACAACAAACGAAAGTTTAAAAACGTGTCAACGTCTTGCTCATTCTAAAAACTGCTCATCCGACTCTATTTTTAAAAAAGTGAAATCATTCTTTCTCTCGAAAAAAGTAAGTAAGATGACCTCAGAACAGTTGTTGACTAGCAGGAATCAAAAGTGAAAAAGTGTTCTCTGAAGAAATTCGCCTTCCAACAAAAGAGAAAACCCATCGTTTGTGTTGATTTCCACCCTGTTTCAGTTTCACTGTAACTTTCCAACAAAAAAACAAGTTTCATCCATGACAAAGAAAACGAAAACAGAAACAAAGGTTAGCGACACTGACCAGTGAAATGGAAAGGAATTGGTGAACGTGCTTTTCGTCTAAGATTTTGTTTTAGGCATACAATTTTCGTAAATGAAAATTTGGAATTGTTATTACCATAATGTTGGAAAATGATTTTCAATTAACGAAAAGTCTACTTGGTTTCAATGTAACCTTTGATGAGTTTAGCGATGTTTGGTCACAGCTACATCTTTCAAAAAAAGGTGAAAAGGTGGGAAAGCAAAATGATTTTGATCTCGATTTCAAAACCGGTTTTCTCATTGACTACCCTGGCTGACTTTCACTCTCTTCAGAAGTTTCTTTTTCTTACCATTTCCACTGAAGATGCTCCACTGGGCCCGGCTTCTTCCACTTCGCCGACAAATTCATCATTTTGATTGTTTCCGATCCCGATATCTTCTCCATTACTACCTGCCAGATTGTGTGATTGTTCTATTGGATCTAGTTGAAACCCAGTAGACCCGATAGCCGGAGCACTACTCTCAGGTCCTATGAGCCAGAATGTTTCTAGTGCCACTTCCAAATTCCAGTTAGATTCTACAAGCAGTGTATGTGCAGCTTCATCATCCTCGATGTTTGTGATTTCCTAAATTGAAATTGTTTGAGGTTTCATTCAAAAAGCAAAATATTTACCATGAATTTCCTCAGTTTGTCTAATTCATCCGTTGTGAGAAACTCGATCGGAACCATGTTTCTGAAAAATTCACAATGGTAAAAAACCGAAAAATATCTTCAATTAGAAACAAAAAAAAGAGAAATGAGAAAAGTGAAACCGATTGATAAAAGCGAAAATTGCACTGACACCAAGCATCATTTTAACTTCAAAAGGTGATGATGAAATTTTGTCTTATCACTTGTTGAGGAAACCTGAAATGGCAAGTAGGAAGAGGGTGTGAGAAAATATCATGACAAATTTGCTCAGATTTTTGCAACTAGCAAATTGGAAACTTGTGATGCTGGGAAACTGATCAAGTTACACACAAAACAAATTGTAAACAATTGAGTCAAAAATGAAGGAAGAGATATATTAGTACCAACGAACTCTTTTATGCAGTGTAAAGTTGTTTTCTTCATACGCAATTGCACACTGACCAGAAGAGAAAGTGAAAACTAATGAATGTGCGTTTTGTGAGATGCTCAACAAATGTGCAAAAGAGTTTCATAACAGATGTTTATTACAGAATGTACATTCGAGAAGAAAATCAAGAAAATCATGAATAAATTCCAAGGTATACTGGACGTCCTTTTCTCAAAATTCCAAATACGAATGGGTGATCAGCTTTGAAAAAGTATGGCTCTCTGTTCTCGGGGCGGTAAACAAAAGTTTTGGATGGACGAGGAGGTTGCTGAAAAGTCAAATATGAAAAACTGAATCATCGAGACATACAAACCTTATACTTCACACTGGTGTTTATAGGAGGTTGAAGACCTAACTTCTTAGAGTTCATATAAAGTTGAAGGATGTCAAATTTGGGAATCATAACATGAACCATTTCCAATGAAGCGCCTCTAAAAAGATTGTCGAATCTTGCTTTGGTTAGTTTCTGGAAAATTGTGTTGGGTGAGAATTGAGTTGGAAAACTGACTTTCAAAGAATTTTTCAGATCGAATAGCTTCACAGGAAGCAACACCACAAATTCGAGATTCTTATTATCGTAGCGTATTGATATCATCTGAAATTAGACAGGGTTTCCGAGATAAATAGAAAAAAGTGTTTATTTGAACGTAAAACTCTAACCTGGAAAACATCATCAACTTTCAGCAAAACTCTTTTTTCATTTTTCAAGTATATAATATTTTTTTCGGATGTAGGAGTTGGGTAGAACTTTCCAGCACGCTTCTGAACCAGTTTCGTTTCCCAGGCTAAATCGAAATAGATTCGTGTCTAAAATTTGAATTTCAAAAATATATTGTTTGTTTTTTGTATACCTCATTTGGTGTATTTCTTCTGACATCATTGACTCCACTATCGGCTCTCACCACAAGGTCACCCAAGTCGTTCTTCAAATAACGTTTCACTTCAAGATCTTCCATTCCAATTTTAGAATATTCTTTCGAAATTGTAGAATTGAAACCATCTTTTCCCAACAGTGCAAGAGTGAATAGCAATGAGATGGGAGAGAACTGATATGGTTCTTGGACACCAATCGCATCAAGAACGTTGAAACCAAAAGTTGCTTCTAAGCCATCGTGAGAGGTCATCTCTCAGAGTTCAGTACACAGCAATACTAATTTTTTCTCAAAAAGTTTTTTTTTCTTCTCTCCAAACGTAAACAAACTTTTTTCTTTTACAACATCCTCCATCCATCATGTTCGTTATCCTTCGGTCTTTCAATGTGATTGGCATATGAGGGTGGATCACGGGAAGGGGGGACAAAGTTTGCTCTCTATTAGTCATGCGGGTGAAAAAGGAGAAGAAAGATGAACGCAAAAGATCAAAGAGCCATTGCACAACATGAGGGCAAGATGGTCCGAAATCAAAAGAGTGTAGTTTGATAGGGAACAAAAGCACAATTCAACCGAGGGGAAGGAAAAGTGTAAATTTCTAGTGGTCGAAAAGTTTTGGGTGTAAGAAAACTGATTGTGAATGAGTCATAGAGTAGGAAGTGTAAAAAGAGAAGGTGGAAAACATTATAACACCTTGAGAAAGTGACTGGGGAAGAAGGGAAATGGAAGGTCTTCAGAGTTCCCAAAAATTCTGGAAAAATCAAAATACAAGGAGAAGAAAGAAAATGGTTTTTTGGGGTAATTTCTGCAGAATGAGTAATTTATTTCAAGAAGAATTGGAATCCGCGGTTCAATATCGCAGTATAAATATAGCTTTGTTTCCGGTGTAAACCAAAATGTATACCATGATTACTTTAGGGGTGAAAATTGAAACTTCAGTGATACATATCGCTCGTTATTTGGTCTCAACTTCGATATTTCTGGAACATTCCACTATCTGGAAATAACTTGCAGTTAGATTCTATTGTTGAAGCTATAGTCAGTAATAACTTTTCATCAGCTTGTGTCTCCAACATCAAATACCATGAAAATTTCAACAAAAGAAAAATTAGTATCTTGTGATTGGAGCAGCAAATTTCAGTTATTTTGAGAGCAATAAAATTGGTTTCAACTGACAAAATATTTGACATTAATTTAAATCCTGTATTTGACGCATATTTGCGTATATTTTTCAGACCTGCTACAGGTGTGCTTCTAATACGGGACGTGCTTCTATTTTCCGATCATTTTTTTCTAGAAAAATATCTCTTCCGGTCAGTCCGGAATGGAAATTTCGAATAACTTTCATCAATTTTTTCTGTGAACCGCTCTCAAAAATGTTCAATTTTCAATTAAAATTGTCAAGAACATCGAATTTCGTCCATTCAAATCACACTAAAATAGTGAAGATCTATCGGGAAAAACGTCTATTCTGAAACTCTTCTGCAACCCCGGACCAAGTGTGACGACGTTAAAATGAACAAAATTGTGTGTTTTGAACGGTGTGTGCATTTATAGCAAAATGTGCTGAGAATACAACATTCATTGTATTAGTAAACATTTTTTCTTTGAACAAAGTATAAACTCTTTGAGTCTTAATCCTGTGAACCGTCAGTTCTGAATAAATTCTCTTTGGTATTTTGTTTCTTACAAAATGCTGATAATTTTCTCCGATTTTGTTTTTTAATTTTCAAATGGTTCATGTTTCAAAATTCATTTTTTTAGTTTACTAGTTCAGCTCATGCACACCTTTTTTCAAAATCCAAATTAGTGATAATTTTTATAGAACTTGCTTCAAATACCGTTCAGCTTCTCTCGTTCTTTCTAATTTTTCTGAATTGAGCAAAATCAGAATTAGTTTATGTTCATTTTTAAATTATTTATATTCCAATCAGTGCTAAAAATTGAACGATTGTGCACTTGCGACACTTCTCATGACTTTTCCTTGTCACCACTTCTTTTTTTAGATATCAAAAACGATTCAAATGTTTATTCTTTTTTTTTCTGAATCGCTATTCTTCAATCACTTCTGAATAACGAAAAATCATATATTCTATGTGTTCTACTTTTTTATTTTTTCCAAAACTTCCTTTTCCAGGTTCTCAAAAAAGAACTTCCCATGCCGGGAATCGAACCCGGGCCGCGTGGGTGAAAACCACGAATCCTAACCACTAGACCACATGGGACTACGGATTGTTCTATTCCCGCATCGTTGACATTCAACCACCCGCGTCTCTTGCTGTCTTTCCTCCTTTTCCCGCATACCCTTCTCCTCGTTTTCAATCCGTCGAGAGCGAAAGGAGACCAACAGATGACAACAAAAAAGAAAGAGTGTATGCCCGCGAGAGGATGCAGAGAACAGGCCGGGTGTCTCTTGTCGAAAGCGAATGGAGAAGTGAGAGAAATAGCGTTCAGACACGAGAAGAGCAGACAGTCCGTCTGTGTGGCGTCTTCACCCCGGGAGGGCTATATAGTGGCAACGACGCGCGCGCAGACGACGAGAGAAAAGACAAAAGGTCACCAAACCCATTATGAATGGGAAAACACGCCAATAAATGAGTTTCGATACTGTTGATCTTGTCTGTGCCCTTTGCTTCAATCTGAGGCATTTTCTTTGCAATTTTGTTTATGATTTTTGATATTTGATATTTTCAATTCTGTTCTTTCGCAATTTAAACTTTCCGTCATTGATTATTCCTCCACGAATTGTATATTTTCAGGATGCTAAACTCATCAAACACCTCCCAACAAGCCAACACCACTGGCAGCGAAACGGCGTCGACGTCCTATGTGAATTGTGAGTATTTTATAGGAAATGTGTAGTGCTTATCAGTCCGTAGTGTATTATCATTTATCAGCTAGTAGTTTCCTTTTGTTCAACTCTCAATACACGTAATTTTGACTTTACTAGGAAAAAAGTTTCGGTTAACCGGGGGTTTGAGAAAACAGTCCCTCTCAAGAGAATGTTTACATAGCCACCCTCACTTGTAATGTGGTACGATGACTGTTGAGAACCTTTTTTGCACACATGCTTTGACTAAAGTAAATTCATTTTCAGACGTCGAGATGAGCGCTGAACAGGAGTACTTCCTGTACGAGCTCGAAACCACTGACAGTGGGAGTATGGGTCTCGTCCTCCGTGCCATTTATGACACCGGAGACGTTCAGCAGTTTGCACGGGCTCTGCAGCAGCGGATCAGCCACTACGATAAGAACATCCAAAAAGTGTGCTCGTTCCATTATCAGAGTTTCGTCGACGCCATGCAGGAGCTCATGAAATTGAAGGAACAATGCCAGGACATCAAAGATGAGACTGTCGCCATTGATGCTGAAATTCAGCAAATCAGTCAAAGACTGTGCCAGAAGAAGCAGGAGATTGTGAGATATCGGTGAGTTTTTCTGGACTTTGTAAAAAAATGGTTTCCCAGAAGTTTTGTTACCTTATGATTCATGGAAACCTTTTGTAACACTTTTCATTTGGAGAATGTAATTGATTTTTTTTCAGCAAGCTCATGAAAAACGCCAAGACTGCGATGGATCAAATCGCCGTTTGTCTCCCAGTCCTCGAGAACTACGCCAAGCTCCAAGAACAGATGAGCAACAAAAAATATTATCAAGCATTGAAGACACTGGAGGAATTGGAGCACACCCATCTGGCTCTTGTGGAGAAATACCGGTTCACTCAAGTACTCGCGAAGAGTATGACACCAGTCCGATTGGAAATTAAGGAGAAAGCGTACTCCGAGTTCAAGGACTTCCTGGAGAACATCAAGAAAGTGGCTGGGCGAATTGGGAAGCATGCCAGCAAGGACACCGCCGAACAACATTCATTTGGAGTCACCGACGCGGAGCGTGCACGAAAGATCCAGGAAGAAGCCAGAAAGTGAGTTCTTTTTTCTTGAAATAGTCAGCGATGACAAAAAAAAGCACTCTGTTGAAACAATCAATTTCTGGAATGTTAGATAGGGCAGTTACCTAAGCGGTAAAATAGTCTCTGAGGGAAGATGCATTATGCATGCTATGAAAGCCATACGCGCCCGCCCTAATCACCAGCAACATAAGTTTTTAATCCGTATTTCATCTTTAGAGAATTGTCAAAATAACTGAAAAGTCAAAAATGCATATGTTGCGCAAATCATATAAAGGACACACTATCTAAGTATTTCTAGACATCTCCGGTGCATCGTAGAAAAACAACAACTGTTGTTTCTCAGAAATGATCAGAATTAGTAGTGAACAATCATAGATTTGGGCTAAACTTTAGTGAATACACTTCATTAATAAATTTTTCTTATTACAGGAACGCCAGCAACGTGGAGATCGAAGTATCTGCCGATGGGAGTATTGTGAAGAAGAATGTCTCTCCGAAGAGATATCCACAGGTCCAATTGGAGGTGAGCGTTGAACTTGATCTGTTTTAGAGGGTAATTTGAGTGATACTACATTTGAATAATGATTTTCTGCTGATATGAGTGTCTCTGAAGTACTGTTTGATATACCGTAAACTCTGTAATAGAGCGGCCGGCCGCTCTAGTTTCAACCCCCTCTCCAGGCGGCCGCTCTAATACAGGGGGCCGTACAATTTAAGGGGGCCGCTCTATTTTCAATGCGCTTGTTCCAGAAAAAAAAACTCAAAAATAGATCAATTTCTCGATTTTCCCGATCATTTTGAGCGTAAACCCCGTTTTTTGGAGTTTTCGATGGAGTTTTTTAAAAATCAATTATGAAGTTTTCGCATATTCCCGACAATAGTTTCGACCTTTTTCATTTTTCCGTTGTAGTTTGGAGGCCGCTCAATTAAAGGGGGCCGCTCTAGCTTCAATACCCTCTCAGGGGGGCCGCTCTATTCGAGGGGGCTGTACAATTTAAGGGGCCGCTCAATTACAGAGTTTACGGTAACCCAGTTTTCGGAGTGAACACTCTTTTAGTGTATATTGATTCAATAGTTGCGCTCACAAATAATTTCTTGTATCAAACTGGTTTTTTTTCCAGGATGACGAACAAGTATCCGCCCAGGATCTCATTGATTTTACTCCAGTTCACCGATGCTGCCAAATCTTCAATGTCCTCGGAGCGAAGGAAGAGTTTGAGCAGTACTACCGTCAGCAGAGAAGGGAACAATGTGACCTTGTTATTGAACCGTCACACAAGATGAACAACTTCAAACATTACGTTGAATACTTGGATGAGATCGTTGGATTCTTCGTAGTTGAGGATCAAATTCTCATGACCCAGTCAAACTTGTCCACGAATGCCGACAAAGATAAGCTTTGGGACAATGCCCTTCTCAAAATTCGCCATCACTTGGATGCTAGATTCGTAAGTATTATTGGTTTGTAGCAGATTCTACAACAATTCAAAAGTTTCAGGGAGGCTGTCCTGATGTGGAGATGATGTTGAGAATGAAGAAAGTCATCCTTCTGTTCATTCTCACCATGAAGTCGTACGGATACGCTGTTGCTCCACTCTATGAGTTGCTTCAAAACTTCAGGTAAGATTTCAATAAATCTATGACACCAACGAAAAAATTCTGAATTGCAGGGATCAGTATAATGAAATTCTTGTCAAGGAATACTGTGCCCAATTCGAGCGAGACTTGGACAAGGATAACTACACTCCAATCACGGTCAATTCGGAGGAGGAGTTCCGTGCAGTCATCCGACAGTTCCCCTTTTACAAGAGAAGCATGGAGCAGGTTAGTGAAGGGTGGTAATCAAAAATCTTCTACCTACGGGCGATGAGAAACTTAAGAGACACAAGATGGATTCCAAATTCATCATAAAATGCTTAGATAGCATCCTCCCACAAGAATGAGTTTTAGACAGAAATGTTGTGGGATGATCGTGATCTTGAAGAAACTTACTTGCGCATGATTTGTACATATGACGCGAATGTTGAATTCGAATACAGAGAGAGTTTTTGCATTTAAATGTTTGCTGATTTTTAACTCTCATCAATTCCAAATTTGTTTAAACCTTATCATATTTCAGGAACAATTCCCAAGGAAGTTTCCGTTTTCCCGATTCGTCATTTCGGCCTACACCCAAGCCAAGCAGTACTTGGTTGGATGCCTCAAGTTCATGGACAACCTCCAATTGAACACATCGGCTGTCGATGACACTGTTCGAAGATGCGCCAACGTCTTGCTTGGTCGTTGGGCTGGAATCCTGAAGACTTTCGTCCACAAACGGCTCTCGATGATTCAGCTGGTCCAAATCACCATCAACCTGGGATACTTGGAGAAGTCCTGCGAGTCTCTCGGATCCTTCATCACGAGCAAGACAAGTGGAGAGGAAGCGATTGGTACGACATCACACCAAGTCGTGTTGTCTGAGAAGGTGTTTCGTGACGTTAGAAGCGAAGTCGAGCAGCAGATCGACGAGTGCATGCGGAGCAAGGTTGACGAAATCATGGAGCTGGCTAACTACGATTGGGAGCTTCCTGCCGCTTCTGGTCAGGCGTCCGATTTCATCACGGACTTGATCAAGTTTTTGCTCACCACCTTCCAATCCTTCACCAACCTCCCATCAGGACTCGCAAAGCATGTCTGCACACAGACATGCAAACACATTTCTACCTCCTTGTCCGAGCTTCTTCTCTCGCCGGACACCAAATGCATCTCCACTGGAGCGTTGGACCAATTCTCCCTGGACGTCATGCAGTGCGAGATGTTCACCACTCGCTGCCCAGTCACTGGTGTGGACCCCCAGACTTTGTCAATGACTTTCGCCGACTTGAGGTAAGTAATTCAACCTTTTAATGGTTCTCAATGATTACAAAACACATTTCAGGCAGTTGCTCGACCTCGTCATGTCCTCCGACTGGACCACGTTCAATGCTGAGTATGGCAAGGACCACGCCAAGTACCTCCGGGTAAAGGCATCGACGGCCATCATTGTGCTCGAGAAGTGAGTTTAGATTATTTGTTATAACATTATCATGAATGTTTCTTATTTTCAGAATGATCGAGTATGAAAGGAAGAGCACAGGATTCTTCGGAATTGCCAGAGGAGACCGCAAACGACTCCTTGATACCATTGTTCGCCAGCTGAAAATGCTTGAGATCCAGTAAATTACACGAATTACTCACTAACCTTCTTGTCATGTACCCTAATTTATCGTCATTGTTCATTACTATTATAATTCTTGTCCATTGCTATTATAATTCTCTGTGATATTTGTCAATCTAGTTCGAAAACTCGCTTACTAACGTATTGTTCTTGTTTTAATGTGATATGATCGCGCATAAATTCATTGAAAAAGTTAAAATAAACTAATTGTCATGTATGGAATGTTTTCTATTTTCCTTTTCTGTCTTTCAGCATAGCAATAAGGAAATCAGTTTCTCAATGGATCAACAGCTTTGGGTTGCTCATTTTTCAGCGGGTTTCAGCGGTTTTCCACACTTTTGAAGCTTAAAAAACGAGATTCCTGGTAACAAGATAATGTGAGGAAAATTTTGCGATTTACAAAAATCGTTTCCCCAACAAACTTTGGTCAATTCGACGGTACTTGATACATTTTTTTTATCTACGAAAAGGAGTTTATTTGATTCCAACATGGTTTCAATCCGTTTTTGATTGTTGATGACTCAAATCATTATTTCATTTTCCTCCGTCTACCTTCTGCGAAATCGTGGCCTGCACTCGTGAAAAATTGATTTTCGCGTCATCTTGTCCCGTAAATCAACACAAACGTTCCGTTCGAATTGGTAGCAATCTTGGATTGGACTTGGTGTTGCGATGGTTGGTGGAAATATTAAAGTCACCATTAATTTGGCCTGTATCGGTGTCAATTTTGGTTTTGAACTTTAACCAAAAAAGAACCAACGAAAATAGTAGTGCAAGGAATGTTAGAAACATTTCTTTCTCAAGTTTCACTCCAAAATCTAGGCGAAGTTTTCCTATGCTATAAACCTGCCTAAATATTGTCGTTTCTCACGAAATTATCCCTGTTTCCTTTTATTTCGTTTTCAGACTTCGGAAAAGTTTTATGCAGTTGCCTCGTGCTTACAAACTTCAGTCAATGATAGTAACTACTCCAGAATTGTCACTGGTGGAGAGACTGGAAAACGATATGTATAAATTGTTTTCAATTTGAAATTTCACGCTGACAATATAATTCCAATATTTTGTATTATTTCAAGCATAGCGTATCAAATCATAGGCCGTTGATCTCTATCTGAATCGACAAATTATTTGTTGATCCCCGGGAAGACATTCTGTAATTGCTCTGACTAAACTGATTAAATTCAGAATAAAACCTTTTTCGTTATCTGGATGAAAGTTGGCAACACACTGCAGTCCAAACTTGAGTTCAACTTTTTGACGATTTTGGTAACGGAATTTTGTGAAACTCATAACCTACAGAGAAATCTAATAAGTTTTCCCTCTGAAAGATGTCAGACAGCAATTAGCCAGACTCAGACAATGAGCAAACTGGCTTATTTTTTTTCCAATTTTCCAAGAAAGTTTTAAATAACAATTTTTTTTTTTGAAATTTCAATTTGTTTCCCTCAAGAGTGCTCCACTCATTGTCTCCGTGCAAGAATTACCCAAAGATCTGCGTTCGGTTTCCACTTTTTCTCAACCAATAGAAAAAGAAAACGTTTTTTGCTCATAACTTCAGTATACGTCTGAATTTACAAAAAAATGAACATATTGTGTGATATCATCTCCTAGAAATTGTGTCATGATGCCATCGCGTGTTGTCTGGATTGTGATGTGGGTTTTCAGAAATCACATTTGTTCAAGTTTTCTGACTCAATTGAACGCTTGAAAAAAATAACATTTTGTTGAATTCTTAATTAATTTCATCAAAGAAAAGTTGTCTGTTTTCCCTTACCACCCAGAGCGGAGTCACGAGACTGGTGTTTTAGAATTTACAACATGTCTAGTATTTTTTTCTATTAGTTTTTCTAGGGACAGTTACGTGTTTTGATTTTTTCTGTTTTATATAGTTGTTACCATATTCAACCTGTATTTCGTTTGGAGGAACAGTCCGCTTCCATATTCCAGAATAGTTACCTTTGCTTTGAACCGACAAATTTTGTTGAAAAAAGGTTAAGTTTGGAGGAAGATTGAACAATTGTTCTGAACCGAGATATGAGCTATGGGAGCCTCTTTTTTTTTGTTTCCACGGAAAAAGTCTTCCCCGTGGAATATCCGTAGAATTAGGCTGAGAAACGTCCGATTTTTCATAGCTTATACCTTGGTACAAATTTATTTTGTCTCTAGAAAGAAAACTCTTTTCTACAAAGTTCTGCGTAGATTCATACAAAAATGAAAAATTTAAAATAAAATTGTAAGTTCTTCTTTTAAGAATATAAATCAGTTTTGGCCATTTTATTTGTGAATTTTCAATTTCTTACATCTTGTTCTTTAATGATGATTTCGTTCGCTTCTGATTTTCCCATCGTTCAGATCTACTGATAAGAATGGCTGAGGACACTGAAGCTATCACCGGTTGTGTAAAAATTGTCAATGAAAAGTTGGTAAATATCAAAGTGATAATAAGATTGGAAAACTTTTTCTTGGTACCTTCCAAATTTTTTATTGATGAAATTCAACTTTGTTTGTAGGATGACGACGAGCTCGATTTTCAAATTACCGAAGATTCATCATTCAAAGACTTGATGGAGTTTTACGCGGAAAGAACCGGACTCCCAACGTGTCATTTGCGGTGAGTACATATGTAATGTAGTTGTTCTAACAAAACTAGATATTGTTTCAGGTTCTATTTCAACGGAAAGCGTTTGACGTATGAAATGACTCCAAAGTCTCTTAATATGGAAGATGATGATATCATTGAAGTTTTCAAGGAGCAAATATGTGGAAACTCTTCTTCGTGAACCTGATTTTCAAAATTACAACTCCCAAATAAATTGTTCACAACCTGAACATGCCAATTCGTTCCAATAAATCTATTTTATCTATTTTATATTTTTGTAGGTGTTTGACACCATATTTAGCATGTGGATATGGGCCATCGAGCGCTTCAATTCTATAATGTTCGGAGATCGTATTACTGTGGTGTTACGGTAGCTACAGTAATGAGATAACTCTTCAATTGCTAGAAAACCGATTTGGGAGTATCAAATTCGTTCCATTCTTTGCATGAAATACACATGTGCCCTCAATAGCACAAACAAAAAATGGTGAAGATTACTGTAGGATTACGGTAGATACAGCTTTTGAGTAACCCTTTCATCCCCCTTTTTTCCAGAAGAAATACAATTTTTCAAAATTTCTGATGGGAATTTAGAATTTTGAAACTTTTGGTTTCAAGTTATTTCACAACGTTTTTTCCAATACGTTTTGGGATCAGAAAATGAATATAAGATCTTATAAATCAATAAATGTTGCTCTGATCACCCAAGGCGTGTCTGTTCTCTGATACAGGTCCACAAACCGCGTTCTCCCATCAGAATGAGAAGGCTAAGAAACCCTAACCACTCAGTTAGGCGGACCAATTTGCCAACATGTCAAAGGGAAAATATATGACGTGTGGAGAAGATCCTTGCACCATCTGTCACCTTGCAATAAGAGCAGATTTGTTCTCATACTAATTGTCTGTGTCGATTCATTTCGACTTGTTCGTTCAGCAGTCATCGTGAAAATTCAATTTGTCCACTATTCACTATTCTTTTCAATCTGTATTAGGCACGTTTCTCCAGGAACGTATTGTACGTGATGTTCACCAGCTATCGTGACGCGTTTGAAAGACTGGTGAAAATTTTTTCGGTAGACAGTTTATAAAGCCTCACAAGGATATCGAATCATCCGAATCCTATTAATCGTTTTTCTGGATGTCAACCGACGTTAAAAACCTGTTCAACTTCTTCTCCATTTCACGTCAAGTAGCATTTGATAATCATCTGGTCGAATTTGAGGCGGCATCATCATGGCAAGCGTTTGTTCAAACAGCAACCAAAGGAGGCTAGACTGTTGCATTTTTATCTTAATGATTGGACCATCATCGTGGACATCTAAGAAAGCAATAAGTAGCATTTTACATTTCAATGAAACGATTTACTTTTATGCCATCAATCAAACTCGTTATCAACGTAGGACATTTTTTTTCAGAACACTTGTGGACGTTTCTGCAGCCCTGATGTTATTGTGAAACATTATTTGCTCATGTTTGCAGTTTCAAAGACGCAAGCTGTGACAAAGCGGTTTTCAGAGAGCTAGAAAGCAAGATACAAATACGTTGATATCCTGATTGTTTCTTCAGTAGAATGTGCTCAATTTTAGTTGTTGATATCATCAGATTGTTAGTTAGAGATAATAGTTTCAAAGTCATTGGCAAGGTATTTACAACTCACGAGTACTGTAATCGAAGTTGTCAAAAACAATGCATCTTCTCTCTGCTTTTTGCCATAAGTCGGTCGTGAATAACTCAACCGCAAGGGCCGACCTTCCGAAAAAATGTACGGTTTTTCTCGCACTTCAAGCAAATTTGTGAAAAGTAGGGGTCTGAATCAGCACAAAGCGACAGAAGGAAACGCACAAAAACCAACGGCGGAAGACGGAACGAGTGCCTGACAAAAACTGATTTTTTCCTCCTAAGACTAATTGTGCACCAAAAATCTGTAAGGTTCATAAAAAAAATTGCAAAACAAGAACATGGTTTATTGAAAGAAAGTTAAATCAAACTTGAAAAAAAAAGAAATTCAAAGAGAAGGATTCGATATGATAAAAGTTCAGTCATAATAGTTAATTTAGGCAAACGGATGGTATAGAGCACCTAGTTTTGATGAAAATTCACTTCGAAGAATCAGTGTTGCGACGAATTGATTTGCTACGTGTCGCGTAGGGATGGTTGATTGGTCGAGCCGCCGTTCGGACCTTAAAAACAATTATTCAACTTTTAAAAAACAATTTCTACAACATACCTTAATCTTTCCCGGTGCCTTCTGCTCCCGTTTGCTTGTCTTCTTCTCCAAAGCTTTTTGCTGAATTGCCAAGACTGCTTGATTCTTTTTGTGCTCTATTCCGTCGTGTATTTTCTGCATGCTCGCCAGAACTTTAGCGACTTCCATGGTCTCCTCATCGAACTTCAGATTTTCGTATGGCTGAACGAAGTTGGCTGAGCTATGGGCACCTGAAAATCAGCATACTAAATTATCTGCTCTCTTTTTGTAATTTTTTTGCTTTGTAATGCAACAACCTCCTCTCTCTCTCTCTCCTATCTGGCTCTTACATGAAATGAAGGGTGGTGATCAGGATGCCCAGTTCAAAACTTTCTACAGGGTCGTGCTCTTCTATTCTTGCCTAATCGTCTTCACTTCCAAAAAAAGTTTTGTTGATCGGAGAATCAGAACAATGGTTGATTTTCTACTGCCATTAAGACTCCTGATAGGATGATAGGAGAATCATGGAATGAGAGATACCTTCGAATTGCAACGAGAATTAGAGTGTTGTGATAACAGCATGAATAATAAGGTTTATGCCAAAACTGATTTGGAACAGGCAAGTGCCACCGGGACACCCACACCCCCAAAACACCTTGTCTGTCCATCGGAGAATTGAGGCCAATATTGAAAATTACATGAACAATGGGGTAGTGTGAAAACTAATACTCAGTTTTTGCTGCCACTTGACTATTAGGTATTATCAACCGAAAAGTTGAACCCGCCGTCTACATTATCCTGGTCAAGCAGCCAAGAAACATGCCGATCACAAACCAATCCATTGTAATCTTGTAACACCCTAACCATTTTGAATTTGCGAAGTAAACGCCCCTGGCAGCTGATGAATTCGATGTGTCCAAAAAAAAGAACCCTCTAAATTCGGCTCCTTTAACAGAATGCGGCATCTCCGATTATTGTGCTGCTGAGCGAATCGACCAAAAAATCTCAGTCCTTCTTCCGTTTCATTTCAAACCCTCGAGAAGTCTAATTGCCATGAGAAAGTTTTTCAAATTTCTATTCTCTATCATTTTTACAAAAACGAAAATGTCCCAAACGTTTTGTTTGTTGAGTAAAACTCCGTTCAAGCGTTGGTGTTTCGATAAGTATACATTCTGACAAGATTTGAGGTCAACTTAACGCTGAAGCTTCTGAGTTCAATCAGCTCGATTTTTTTCCTTCTTCAAAATCGCTGATCTGATTGCAGCTTTCCAAGCGATTAAAGGAGAATGATTGTTTGTGAATCACACACAAACTGTTTCCTCATCAAAACCACTAGTCAAACATTCGATTACGAGAATTACGTGAAATCCTGATTCCTAATTTCTGTATGGGACCTGAATTAAGACCAAAACTTCCAGAACTGGAGGAGGCAATACTTTTGTGTGATATTGAAAAATATTGAAATCTCATTGATGATAGCAGGGAACAATCTACCTCCGTGCAAGCTGAACGCCACGAAACTCTATTCTCACGCTATGCAGCCAAAATTAGTAATTAAAAAAAGTTTAGGTGAATTCAAAAGAACTAACAGAATCTAATATTATGATACGCAAGGGGATCACTTCAACGGTTAAGCTACTGGATACAATCGGCTGTCTCCTCGACTCTGGCAATTACTCACACCGCACAACAGCACAATTCGGAAAGCTAATTATAGGGCCTCTAGTTTTTAACCCTCTCTTACTGAGTTAGATGAATTTTCAAAATACTAACCTGATAAATCTACGAAACGATTCCGGCCGGTCTTGGCCAATCCAAGTTGGGCGAGCTGCTTGGACTTCATCCTGAAAATAAAACAGTCAATACAAACAAAATTGAAAATGGAGAAAAAATTAGTAACGATTAGTAAAAAATGAACACACGTAGAAGAGCAACAGAAAAAAAATATTCCGGGAGAAACCAAATCTTCTAAATGAGGATTAGAGTAGATGTAAGAGAGAGAGAGAGACAGGTAGGAAGACGCAGACGGGACCACACAAACAACAACAACGCGTGGGAAAAATGGTGGGAGAGAGACAGTGCGCGTGGGGCCGAAGGCACACAGGGGTCACACAAAAAAGACACCGCGCGGTAAAAAAATGGCGGGAAAAGGGGAGAAGGTGAGTCTAAGAATTACATAACATATAACAATAAAAAGAGCACTTGTGATTTGAACTATAAGGATACAGATAGATTTTCCAGTTGATTGATTGAGATGGAAACTTGAAAAAAGAAAAAGGGTAATCGAGAGAACAATCACTGGATTTTGAATTATTCAAAGGACATTTTTTCAGAGGAGATCACTTCTGGGAGCAAATAAAAACGTGATTCAACAGGAAAATGAGCAAAGTTGAGTTAAATTCCAAAATCCGTCATAGATTTGAAAAAAATTCGCGGGTTAGAAAAAATTGCACTCATCTTCCGTTCATTTTGAGTAGTTTTGGCCGAGATAACGGTTCTGTACAGTCTTATAATCAGAGGAAAATGTATGTACTGAAGTGATCATCTTAATTTCTTATCAAAAGCTTCTACCAGTAGAAACAAACGGGTAAAATGACATCGAGAAGGAAATCCGTGTTGGAACAGACTAAACTGAGTAAGCACCGCATTTCAAAATGTGAGAAAACTATAAATGTGAAGCTTTATCAAACATAAGGACACAAATAAAGTTCCAACGTCGTGACATGAAATGCGTGAACTTCCCTGTGATTTTTCGCATTTTTTTGAGAGGTGAGAAATGTAATCTATCCAAATGAACGGGTTTTCGATAAATAAATATTTTGCGTGAAATCATGGATTATCACCTAACAAAAATACCAAACCGTGAATATTGACAAATTCTACACGTCTGGAAACTTGAATTTACTAGAAGACCAAGCTGTTCTGCTCAGTCCCAGCTAGAGTTCCCGTGTCCATATGCAAGAAGTTTGTTGTGACCCTAGCCAAACTGGTGAATTGCAACCTGACTTTGAAGCAACGTTTTTGAGCGCGTAAAACTCCCCAAGCTTTGTATTTCAATATGGTTATTTTGGAAAAACAATATTGCAGTGTCCGACATTCAAATCGTAACCAACGAGATAATGCTTTTCTGTCAATCCACGTTTACTAAACTTCATTCACGATATTTCCGGAATTGAAACTGTAATTTTCCATACAGTGTCTTCAGTATTAACCCCCTTTTTTTTGCAAAATCGTTTTTTCTTCCATCTTCATCTTTTCCAATTGGCTTCCAAGAGTCATACTTTTCCAAAGTGTTGCCCACTATTAAAAAAAACGGTTACTGATGGGGATAACTGAAAGTTTATATATATTGTTTCTGAGGTTTCTGAGGCACAAATTGAAGGCTGAATCCAATCTTATTAGAGTCATTGACCATAACAATCTGAAAACACTTTCTTTTTAATGCTCCAACACCTTCAGACGGAAGTTCAGCTTTCCCGACTTGTTTAAATGTTGTTTTGTTTCTTGTACTGTGTTGTCAAATGTACTGTGTTGTACTGCAAATGTACTGTTGTACTGCAAATGTACTATTCTTGTACTGTGTTGTCAAATGTTGTCAAATCTTTTTGGCATTTTTGATAAATGTTTATTGTTTTCTTGTAATTCGTTTTTTCTATGATTGTTCATTACTGTTAAAATGAATTTGCCCAATTTTTAGTCAAAATTCTTGCCTTATTCTATCAAATCATTCGGACACCAAACCTTTTCTACGCTCACCCAAATATCATTTGAAACTATTTGAAAATCTGCACTTCTTTGCTTTACGTTTATTTATTTGTTATAATTACACCTAACCGCAAAACCCATGATTTTGAGGACTTGTTTTCACGTGCCCTAACTAATGTAGGGATTTGATGATTATATTTTCACATGATAACTTACAAACATTTGAAAAATTCCTGGCAGATATTGCAATTTTTCGAAGTGAAAAATAATTTGTGAAAATAATTTTGAACGTCTTGAATACCGGCTGATAAAATTCAATCGGTCAGCAACTTATTGATCCAGCCAACTGCTCTTGTCCCATTCAACTCTTTTCTTATACAGGTCTTTACTTTCCTGACGAAGGAAATCAAAGAAAGCCAGCCTACAGAGAATCTGGAGTCGACCAGGCCGCCATCGAAAAGACATATGTACAAAGAAAGTCATATTCAATGGAATAGGGATGTCGGAGAATAAAAGCAAAAAGACAAAAACAGTTGAGAGGTGAAGCCGAATGCTACTGATATGAAAAAATCATCATTCAAAGTGGGGGGAAACTGGAAAAGGATGTGGATTACATCACATATTTGTAAACTTTTTTTAAAAATACGAACAAAAGTTCTAATTCAATCGCGTCCATTATTTAATTTTCCCGTGACCATGAACTTTCACACAAACGTCTTTTCATATCACTCCAGAAAAGTTTTGTATCTGAGGTTTGCCGAAGAACGCATTCTTGAGACTCGAGAAGAAAAAAAAAGAAAAAAAGGAAGAAAAAAGAACTCCGCTCGTTCCCTCACTTCATCTTTATTCCCAAAGCTTTCTGACGATGCCCATCTTTCATTCTGCTTCCTTACATTTTTCTTCACTCGTCTTCTCATGGCCTTTCTTTGCACTCTTTCCTTCTTCTTCATTTATTACGTACTTTTATATTTATTTCTGATTTTATTCACTTTCATTTTATTTCTTTTATATTATCCCGTGCAGAATTTCACCGATTCTTGATTTTTCATAATTTTTGTTACCTGACTTGTGTTTCGTTACTTTCATTTGGGATTTATTCCCTCTCAACTATCTCACCTTTCTCTCTTTTGAAAGAACACAGCTTTTGGAATTATTTTATTTTCATTTTTGATTTTTTCCTTATCCCAATTTTTTTTCTTCTGATAAAACCGCTCATGGTATTGTGTACTTTTTCTTTTCTCATTTTTAGTATGGGAACCGCTCTTCGGTTTGAAATGTTCTCAAGGTAATGAAAAGCCGCTCTTCCTTTTATCGTTCTGTTTCTTCTGCATTGTTTCCATTTTTCTTTTCTTCCTCCTTTTTGTCATTCTTATCATCCTTTGGAAACGTCAGTTCGATATGTTTTTTTTGGAATACACTAACATGAATTACAAAATTAACATATTTATCTCGATGCTTCACTTCTCATATCATTTTCGTTTTGCCGTTTTTCCCAGTTTGCTGAAGATTTTTCTGTTCAGAACTAGTGGTTGAAAATGTCGGATTGCCCGATTTGCTTCAAACTATTTACGACAAGTGGTACGAATGCGCCTAGAGTCTTGAGTGAGTATTCAAGAAGCATCAATGAAGTTTCAAATCGATAATTTCAGGCTGTGGACACTCGATTTGTGATGGGTGCGTCGATAAACAAAATATCAATGAACAAGTGAAGTGCATCAAATGCGAACACGTTTCAAAGATCATTGATGGTGTCAAGTTTCCTCTGAATCACTCGCTCATTGAAATGGTATCACACCCACAAAAAATAGTTTTCATTTTCCCTGTTTCCAGATTGATGCGCCTAACTGTGTGTTCCACACTGACAACTGGAAGCTCAGACAGGCAAAATATTTTTGCAACGTGAGCAATCAATATTTTCATTATGCCTTTTTCTCTCACTTTCAGACGTGCGGAAGCGTCACATGCCTGAATTGCTCCAACTCCTATGTTCATTATGGCCACTCGGTCAACTTTTTGGCTTCTGTCGCCGAGTCTCATCGAGCCAGACTACGGAAAAGAGGAGTTCTCATGAGAAGCGAACTCCGCGATGTTTCAGACTACTATGATATCCTTGAAGAGTGAGTTAGCACAAAAACTGTGAATTTAACTGTGAAAAAGTCTATAAAAAGCGATCGGCTGATTCCAATTGCTCTTCAGGAGATTGCATTTTTTAATGTATTCATTGAAAAAAGCTAAACTTCGTTTCAGAATCAAAAATGAAATCAACGAAAATCAAGTAGCCAATGAAAAAAGACTGATTATTGCGGTTAGTTATTCTAGCGAATGTTGGTGATAATATTTAGTTTTTGCAGCTCAAAGAAGTTCTTTTATATGAGAACATCGATTGGACTTCAGAGAGACAAGAGGATTTGTTGTCCCTAATCCGAGGATACAAAAGGAAAGTTGAAAGTAAACTCCAAATGCTGAGCGAAGGTGTGGGCTCCTGCAGCAAAGCGGTGTCAACTCTGGATGACTTGGAGAAGATGACGGATGCTGAATTAGTGTTCCAAGAGAGAGTTATTGCACAACTGGAAACATTCAAGTTCGAATATGATGTTGAGGACCTCCGTAAGTTTACGATGTTATTCTCGCAAAGTAACTAGAAGGTAACAAGAAATTTTGAGTCGTAGAACAGCAAATCGTCTTACGAAACTCTCGGTCAAATATTGCCAGAACAAAGATTTTCTCTTTTCTTCCCATTCACACAAATATTCTGCCCAAGCTTTATCTAGATTTCTGTCAAATGTAATCTAGGATTTCAATTACCGATAGCGCTGAAATTAGTGCTTGCGATAGTTTCATTCATAGTCTTGAGGGAATTCAGTCAAATTCTTAGTGTTTTTTTAAAAATAAGTCATTACTTTCAATATAACTTCTTCGTTCAGGAAAAAACACCAGAATTATTTCCAGCATATACCGAACTTGGAGACTTTTATCCTACTATAATCAACGGGAAAATGCATTTGTGGGAAATGGAATATGCTGAATGTTTTGGTATGACTTTGATTGATTAAAGGAAAGTAGAAATTGAAATTTTTCTAGACTGTCAATTCTCCACAACAAACAACTTCATTTCTTTTTTTGACACCCAGTTTAATGTTTTTCCTCTCAGTCCGAAAAAGTAAGTCACAAAATTTCTCACAAAATGTCACTCTGCATATTTTCAGATTCATTGTGTACACTCCCGAGAGTATTGTTCAAATATCTTTCAAGACTGGTGATTTACCAAAGCCACACAGTACAGGAATGTATCTCACTATGGTATGGACCACTTTTTAGAAAACTACTGCTCTAAAAATTCTGTTTTTCCAGAATAAGAACATGGGACAAATTTACTTGTTCAAAGAAAAAGGTTCTTGGGGAATCACAGAAGTATATTCATCTGAGAAGTTAGTGGTTCCAAACGAAGATGTCAAACTATATGAGGAGTGTGGGAAAGATGATTATAACGCTTTCTCCAAATTCTTGGAGATAACTCATAAAGTGAGCAGCGTAATGTCTAATCCCAACTACAAGGCCTATCCACCCGTTCGCAAATTCAATTCATGTATCACTAGTCTAAGACGTCATATGTCATATTGAGTCATTACTAATTTTAAATTTTTTGAAGTGTTTTTTTCTTTTTTTTGGGAAGTTGTTGGGTTATTTGAGAAAATTTTGCGGTAATTTTGATATGGTTAAAAGATGTTTGTATTCTCTGCTTCGATTTTTTTCATTTGATAGGAATTTTTGATATTCATTTCAACAGAGAAAAAATGCAATATATCAATTATCTAATCATTGTAGATGTACTATGCTAGTTAAAACATACCGTCTCTAATACTGGAGGCCACTCTATTGTCAATATGTTAGTTACAGAAGAAACAAAAAACTCAAAAATAGTTCATTTTCTTGATTCTTCCTGTCATTTTGAGCGTAATCCCAGTTTCATGAGCTCTTAATTGAATTGTTTAGATTAATGTAGATGTTTTCTGATGTTTTCACAGTAGTTCCGACCTATATCATGTGTCCGTTATAGCTAAGAGGATGCTCTAACTTCAATACCCCTCCAGAAGGTCGCTCTACCACAGGGATATTGAGGGGCCGCTCAATTACAGAGTTCACGGTACTTGAATACTCAACGGAACGTGAACCTGGAATATGCAGAAAAACATACTGATGCTGATTTGTATTTTTATTATATTCTTTGCTATTTTCCAAAGTCGCTCTGACACACTACGAAGCTCATGGCAACGGATTGGATTTTCATCTTTTTTTTCAGTAATAATTGATTTTCCTATGAATTCTGTTTTGAATGAACTTTTTATAGAAGTGAATGTGCAAAAACTACCAAATCCGTTTAGAAATGTCATTCTAAACTGACCAACGAAAGGCTTGAAGGCAGAAAAACGTATCACTATTTCAAAAAAATTGTGTATACAGTCGTTAAAAAAATGTGACATTTATAAATGGATATACTAGACATTAATAAATTTTCATTTTCCGAACAGAATTGCAATAAGTTTCAGATATGTTCAAAGTAATGTAGGCACCATACCTCGACACCTTAGGATTCTTCAGTTTGATCATCTGTCATCGGAGGAGGCAGAGTTCTTTTTTGTTTTTGTTTTTAACTCACTGAATAAATTTTTCGTTGATGGCATTCGTTTCATTTATTTCTCAAGATGCGTCAAGTGGAACGCGTTGCAATACTCTGAAGCTCTTCTATAGAAACTACTGTGACCGTACTAGAGTTCTAAAACTGCAAAAAATTATGAGTGTCAAACAGTTTCCAGTTAAAACTCACTGGTTTCTATCATCCTTGTCCTAGAACGAAGATTAGTCAGGATAGAAAAGCAGTTCATTCCTATGTTCAACAACGTTTTTGCTACATTTTTTGCATCAAAATTCACCTGTATTTTTATTAATTGTTCAGCTAAACTATATTTCATCATCAAAACCTGCATAAGATGTAGTCGTCGTACCTCATTTAGTCATAGTTGTAGGAAGGTAGAGACAAACCTCGGCACCGTAAGATTTTATCCTTCAATGAGGAAGACACCATTTTTTAGTACAGAATATTCATTGATCTTCTTGATGCACCTGACCATCCATCTGACTACCTGTTTTTGAAAACACAGAAATTAGTTGTTCTCGAACTTTCTTCCTTTTTATTGGAACAAACTGTAACTCGGAAAACCTTTGAGATTGGAGAAACGCGCGAAACACGTTTCGAAAATTTTCAATTTTGAAAATACAGATATGTAATGGGATTCTATCAAAAATGGTTTGAAATAGTGAATTACAATTCAGATAGAAGAATGAAACCATCATTGTTACGCAGCTCCCTGTTTGAAAAAAAGACGTGAATAAGCTCAACTAAAACTATTCTCGAGTGAAACTTTTTAAACTTCTGAATGAAGTTCGTTCCCACATTCCTCTGTTCCATAAAATTGACTAATAGTTTTTTGCCCATTTTGCTCACCTAAACGAAAAATTCAAAATGTATATTACTTTTCTTTATTTTGATCATTAATTAGGTATAATAAAAATTCAGTAAAAATATCTCATGATTTACATAAATCACTCACTAAATTCACTATCACAAATTCAATCACTAAATTACTCATCCAACGCAGAAACTTCAGTGTCAAATAAACTATCCTCCAAAAAGCCGAGCCTTCCACTGGAAACTCGGGAATAACCTGTGCTCTTCCTTTCATATTCGATCATCCTGAAAATAAGAAACATTTGTGATAATGTTATAAAATATGGCCAAAACTCACTTCTCGAGCACGATGATGGCCGTCGATGCCTTTACCCGGAGGTACTTGGCGTGGTCCTTGCCATACTCAGCATTGAACGTGGTCCAGTCGGAGGACATGACGAGGTCGAGCAACTGCCTGAAATGTGTTTTTGTAATAATTGAGAACCAAAAAAAGGTTGAATTACTTACCTCAAGTCGGCGAACGTCATTGACAAGGTCTGGGGGTCCACACCAGTGACTGGGCAGCGAGTGGTGAACATCTCGCACTGCATAACATCCAGAGAGAATTGGTCCAACGCTCCAGTGGAGATGCAATCAAAGTTCGGCGAGAGAAGCAGCTCGGACAAGGAGGTAGAAATGTGTTTGCACGTCTGTGTGCAGACTTTCTTTGCGAGTCCTGATGGGAGGTTGGTGAAGGACTGAAATGTAGACTCCAGGAACTCGCCGAGAATCGGTACATAAGTTGAATCTGTCATGAGAGCTGCTGGAAGCTCCCAATCGTAGTTGGCCAGCTCCATGATTTCATCAACTTTGCTCCGCATGCACTCGTCGATCTGCTGCTCGACTTCGCTTCTCACGTCACGGAACACCTTCTCTGACAACACGACTTGGTGTGATGTCGTACCAATCGCTTCCTCTCCACTTGTCTTGCTCGTGATGAAGGAGCCGAGAGACTCGCAGGACTTCTCCAAGTATCCCAGATTGATGGTGATTTGGACCAGCTGAATCATCGAGAGCCGTTTGTGGATAAAAGTCTTCAGGATTCCAGCCCAACGACCAAGCAAGACATTGGCGCATCTTCGAACAGTGTCATCGACGGCCGACGTATTCAACTGAAGGTTGTCCATGAACTTGAGGCATCCAACCAAGTACTGCTTGGCTTGGGTGTAGGCCAAGATGACGAAACGTGAAAACGGAAACTTCCTTGGGAATTGTTCCTGAAATATGAAAAGATTTAGAAATTTTCTCGGATTAAGGACGATTAGAAATCAGCAAAAATTCTTTGGCAAAACTTTTCGTGTCCTCAAACTCAAATGTCACGTCATATACACAAATCATGCGCCAGTAAGTATCTACAAGACCACGCTGTTCCCGCATAATTCTTTTTCAGTACTCATTCGTGCGCTCGGATGCTATCTGGGCGTTTCATGATGAATTTGGAATTATCTTGTCTCTTACGGTTTTCATCGCGCTTGTCCTTAAGTGGAAGATTTTCGATTATCACTCTTCACTAACCTGCTCCATGCTTCTGTTGCAAAATGGGAGTTGTCGGATGACTGCACAGAACTCTTCCTCCGAATTGACCGTGATTGGAGTGTAGTTATCCTTGTCCAAGTCTCGCTCGAATTGGGCACAGTATTCCTTGACAAGAATTTCATTGTACTGATCCCTACAATTCAGCATTTCTTAGCTGGCGTCATAGATTTATTGAAATCTTACCTGAAGTTTTGAAGCAACTCATAGAGTGGAGCAACAGCGTATCCGTACGACTTCATGGTAAGAATGAACAGAAGGATGACTTTCTTCATTCTCAACATCATCTCCACATCAGGACAGCCTCTCTAAAACGTTTGAATTGTTGTAGAACCCTATACAAATATATAAAACTTACGAATTTAGCATCCAAGTGATGGCGAATTTTGAGAAGGGCATTGTCCCAAAGCTTATCCTTGTCGGCATTCGTGGATAGGTTTGACTGGGTCATGAGAATCTGATCCTCAACTACGAAGAATCCAACGATCTCATCCAAGTATTCAACATAATGTTTGAAGTTATTCATCTTGTGTGACGGTTCGATTACAAGGTCACATTGTTCCCTTCTCTGCTGACGGTAGTACTGCTCAAATTCTTCCTTCGCTCCGAGGACATTGAAGATTTGGCAGCATCGGTGAACTGGAGTGAAATCAATGAGATCTTGGGCGGACACTTGATCATCGGTCTGAAAAATCATAATAAAAGATTATAGTTTCATTCGTTGCGCAATAAACGGTTTGATATTGGCCAAGCGGTTGATTGTTGCAAACACAATAGTCTCCATTTTTCAAAAATATTTATTACAAAATCAGTTGGGTATTGCTAGAAAATTTAGGAAAGCGCTTTGATGCCTCCTAATTTACAAATAACTGTTCTATCCCCAATTTTTCTGAATTTTCACGCATCGACAATTTTAAAAAGAGCGCTACAGAGGAACATATGTTCGATTTTCTCCTAATTTTTTAGATTCTCTGGATGGTAATTGTTTCGAGTGCGTTATCTCACAGAGAAGTTCAACAAACTCTTATGAGCTGTTTTGACTTTTTTGCTGAAGTCACTGCGCTTTCACAAACGTTCGGTTGCATACTGAACTCTCATGATACGATTCAAAAAAGATTGAGACAGATAACCTATACATAAATTCACTCCCAATAATAATTTGGTTGTCATTATATTAATGAACTTACCCTATAAGATTGAACAGCGTCATTGACTCCAAATGAATGTTGTTCGGCGGTGTCCTTGCTGGCATGCTTCCCAATCCGCCCAGCCACTTTCCTGATGTTCTCCAGGAAGTCCTTGAACTTGGAGTACGCTTTCTCTTTGATTTCCAATCGGACTGGGGTCACCGCAATTCCACATGTGATATTGAATGCGTTTTCAAAACTATCGCTGGTCCGGAGCAGATCGTCATATGCACATTTTGCCAAGTATGCCGATCGGCTGCACATGGTTTCATAAGCGATCGCGACCGTTTTCCTGCAAATGAAAATATAACTCAATTTTGTTAAACGTTCGGACGATGCCACTAAGTCAATTCTTGGTTGTACTTCTTTCAAAGGTCAAAAATGGGCAACCTTTTTACTGTTTTGATAATCTGACTTCTAAGTTCTAACAGTTCAAATAGCAACCCTCATTTCTGCTCAAATCGAGCTGACCGATCCAGCCCATTCTTACTTCTGAGGTGCCATCAATTCTTGTGAAATCACCCACCGGTATTTCTCAATAGTTCTCTTTTTCTGGCACAACCTTTGACTAATTTGCTGGATCTCAGCATCAATGGCCACAGTCTCATCTTTGATGTCCTGGCATTGTTCCTTCAATTTCAGAAGCTCCTGGATGGCATCGACGAAACTCTGGTAGTGGAACGGACACACTTTTTGGATGTTCTTATCGTAGTGGCTGATCCGCTGCTGAAGAGCCCGTGCAAATTGCTGAACGTCTCCGGTGTCATAAATGGCACGGAGGATGGATTTGAATACGATGAAATCGATTTCGCCATGTTCGAACATCTGATAGACTTGTTCAGGAGTCTCAATGACGCCTGAAAAATGGCTCATTTTAGTTGAAAAACGCGCAGCTAGATTTTGGCTGGTTCTCAAAAATCATTTGGCTAACAATTGCCCAACGTAAAGTAGCAATTTTAGTTCTTTTGACTGATTAGCTGTGAATAAATTTCAGAACACTCACTTTGAAACGACGGAGACGGTCCGCCGAAAACAGAGAATGGAAGTGGTGTGTTTCTTTGGGGAAACATTGTATTTTACCCTGGAAACGAAAGTAAATTCAAAAAATGAACAAGAAAATGAAAATAAACATGACAAAAAACCTAAATAACCACATCAGAGGGAAGAAAAAAACAATATGACTGTCCTAATGAGGAAGAGGTCAATCAGAGAGAGAAAGAGAAAAGACGCAGACACAACGGACCATACATAACACAGAAACGCGTGTGCGGGAAAGGTGGACCACTTGTTCATTAGATTGTGAGGGGAGATAACAGAGATTGCCAGGAGACATGTCCAAATATTGGATGATGGTGAAATTATCAAATGCTTGTATACAAAACGAGCAGAAAAGTGATTACGTGATAAGATTCGATTTAGTGTCAAACTTATTAGACAAATAATATGTAAAACGGACAAATTCCTTTTTGATCAGTTTCCGATGATATTTGGTTGGGTGCAGACTATTTCTGGGATTTCATATGGTTTTATAGATAAGAAAAAGGAGTTAAAATACAAGATTTCGGAAAAATGACTAAATAAAAACGATAATAAGTACACATGGAGAAAAACTGCCGAAACATCAGACGTTGAGGCCCAACATCAGACGAGATGGTCGTAGGCTCTGATGAAGATGAATTTTGTTTTCCTCCATATGTGCGTACTGTCTCAGACAACAACTCTGTGAATCTACTTGTTTCACTACTTCCGGAAACGGTTTTTCAAAGCAGAAAACATAATATTATGATCTGCTGCCTGGAAATTAATTGGACGAAGGTCAAGATGCTGAAAAATACCATTTTGTCGGAAGTAGATATTGAGGATTCGCACGAGCCAAGTTTCCACCAATTAGATCAAAATAGCATAATATGAGTTTTTCGAAACATGGATTACAACGCAAGAAAAGTGTTTGAATTGTTGCATTTTCAAAATAAAGCATATGTTTTCCTAATTTTTCATTATGTATGTATATGTTCGAGAAATAAAAAATGATAAATTCATTACTGTACAGTTTCATCAACTCATCATTTTTTTTAAGGAATTCAACTCCTTTACTGACACTTCGATTTCTCATGATTCTCTGTAATCTGATATCCAAAATAATACCTACAGTAGCGAGGAATAACTCGGTTCAAACTTTCGATTCAATCATATCTCGGTTCAAACTGATTCCATTGACAAGAAAATTGTTTCTGGAACAACTGGCATATATGTCAGTTGTTATTGAAAAAGAGCTACAAGTTTTTCGTCCCAATGTTTTTTTTCTATGATTTTTCCAGAAAAACACGTTTTTTTGAGAAATTCTGGTAATTGGAAACCAAAATTTTTTTGTGTGATGTTTTATTTTCTTCACTTTAGATCAAAAATACTGAAATAGAGTCAAATAAACAGAAAATGTCGATAGACGGGATTTGGAACCATGTCGCTACTGTATATCATCTACGGATGCGGATGTGACACCAGGACAAGCAAATGTTCAGATTGCTTGTTTCATTCAGAAAGTTCAAGTTTGATTTTTCTATCTCCATCGATTTCTGAATCTTCATCCAGTCTCATTTTAAAAAAACAGGACAACCTTCTTCCCAGGATCTATGACTTTCTAAGATCCCAATATTCTATCGATTTCCACCCTAATCATGTATTACAGTACACCTGTTTTTCCAGAAGTAAAATCTTTTTTTTTTCATATTATTCGGCAATAAAAATCCAATAGGGAAGAGTTGAAATTTCTCATGCTTTTCCCCTGTTTTTCTCTGCCCCTCCACTTTCAGCCATTCAGCCGTTTGAGGTTCCCAGGAAATTTGTGCAAAGCAGAAACTGTTTTGTTTCCGTATTCCGTTTTATATTTGTTTCGCTTTTATTCCGAAACAAAACGATTTGGAATCTTATTCTTGTCTCCGTCTTATACACATGTGTTATTAGAAGTGGTTTTCCAAAAATCAGAGTCGGCCTGGGCATATGTTCAAATTTCCATGAGTAAGCAAAAGCGTCTTGTAACATGGTTACTTTTTGACAGTTTTTTCCGGTCCATGATTCAGATCTTAGTCAATTTTTGATTCGAATTTCAATTAATTTTGTTTTTTTTCTTTATTCTGATACACTATTCATCTCAGAGAATAACGGTTTGAACCCTCTGAAATTTCAAATTGGAGTTTTTTGTACCCCAGCTTTGTTATCTTTTGATACTCCAAAATTTTATTCTTCACTATGCCCTGTTCTCAGTAATAATATTATTCCATCTCATCCTTCGTTGTCCAAATTATTCTCAATTTTTATTTTGGCTTAGGCGGCACCTTTCAAATGGGATCTCGTTCCATGGAATATGGTGTGTCCGCTTTTACAGTTGCGCACAATTCATAAAGCGTGAACTCCAAGGCGGTATCCCCTCTCACTCTCTAGCTTATCAAGCTGGGCCCCCTCCACTCTCCGAGACTCCTCGAGTCCACTCACCGAGTATGCATAACTCATCCTAAGGTCGCTTTCACTTTTTTGTTGTATGCAAATTCTTTATTTTTCTGAGTGGAGGTCCAATGACCAATCACTTCTCTGAGTGCAGAACGACCACAGAAAATGAAACAAATGGAAGTTAGTCATCATTCACCACAGTGCAGTTTATTAGTCATAAACTACTCGAAGAATAGTGCTACTCCTCTTCTTTCCTCCTTTCATTTTATCATTTGATCACTTTCCTCAAATTGAAAAGAGCCAGCAGTTTATCTCTATTTTACTCACCTTTTTACAGGTAAACAAAACAATATGGCGTTCTTGGTGGCATTTTTGCGTTCGAAGTGGAATTCGTTGGGGAGATCCGAGCCAACGTGAGTTATGATCTGCGAAATTTCCTTTGTTAATCATTTTCTTCAGGTCGTACGATTCCGATTCTCCGGAGGACATCTTCGCCAGAAAGGTGGAAGCCGAAGGGTGGAAAGCGCTCGGGAGATCACAACCAACGTGGGTTACTGTATATAGAATATTCCTGAGTTAGTACCCTTTCTAGGTCTGTCCGTGTCATTGAGGAAGCTCGAGAAAGGAAGGAGAGAGCTGAAAAGGAAGCGGAACTCAGGAGAAAGGAGAACGAGGAGAAGGAGTGGGCTGAATTGGTGAAGGAATCGGAAGTGGACATTCATTACCAGCGCATCAAGAATCTTTGGGTTGGAAAGTTCGGAAGGGTAATATATTGAAACTAAAAGGAGACAACGACTCATGATTAACTCTTTCTAGATTCACTTGGCTATTCATCGGATGTCTGGACGGTACTGCACCATAAAGGAGAGAACATACGAGTCGCTCAGTGAGATCAAATTCATGAACCGATTGTCCGACTCGCCATTCTTCATCAAACTATTGGAAGTGTTCACGAGCAGAGAGATAGTGTATATTGTGATGGAGAATGCTGGTGGAGGTAGTCTTCGCTACTTCCTCAGAAACCACCAGTTCGAGGATACCTTCCTTCCATTCTACGCCGCTGAAATCTTGATAGGACTCCGATACCTCCACAACCACAACATCATCCACAGGAATCTCTCACCGGATTCCTTGTTTGTCACAACCGATGGCCACATGAAAATCGGCGGCTTTAGTTGCGCCAAACAGGATGTTTGGGACGGAGAAAAGTTGTATGAGAAAGTCGGATCCCCCTTCTACATGGCTCCTGAACGCTTCGGAGAGGAAGGCTACACGAAGTTCTCGGACTACTGGAGTTATGGTCTCGTCTTGATCGAAATTCTTGGTTTCCCAAATCCTTTCGTTGGAAAATACGAAGAACAGAAGTGGGAAGCGACTAAGGAATTCGTTTGCGATCCCAAACGTCACAAACGGCTCGCTGTCATCTCTCGCACAATGAAGCAATCACATGGCCTCATCCATTCGTTGCTCCAGGAGGAGAGTAGAAGAATCAAGCCAGAGGAAATTCTTCATCACTTGCTGTTCCAGCGGACCAATTGGGAGGCAATGGAAAGACAAACGATTTGGCCACCACTCCAAGGATTCAGAACCAACTACCAGATTCAAGGTGAGCCGTATTAATGTGAAGCAGTATTTCTGATGATATCATGTTTTCTATCGACTTTCATTACCATCATCTCCCACTCTCCGATTTCCTTCTGCCCCTTTTCATTCTCCTCTTTTACATGAATGTGTATTCATCGATCTTTTCTTCTCCATCCCTAAATTATTTGTAATTCCCTTCACTTCTTTCATTTTTCTTGTCGAAGCCAATCCCTTTTCATCAATTGCAGTCTCTTGTTTCTTCTCCGGTAGTTTTTATTATATATTCAGCAATCAACGTGCAAAACTAACTTATCTCTCAATCTCTGGTTTGAATACCATGAAAATACGCTTTACGTTTTCTCCCTACTATTTCTCGACTAGAAATTTCCACATATATCCTTCCCCGCCCCGTTTCTTTCATTTCTTCATCTTCAATCTGAAAATTTTCATGTTTCTTCTCCTTTCGTTACCTTCTTTTACTCAATTCATTCGTGAAATTCATCTCAATATCACTTTACCTTCCTCTTCCACCCGCATTATTTTCTACCAATTCCCGGTTGAACAACCTGAGTTTTTATCGAATTAAATGTAAACCTTCAACCCTTGTGAACTTTATTTGTCTGTTTTTATTTTTGGATAATTATGAAATGAATAAAATTATTGGTGATAAAATGGTCCACATATCACAAATCCACATATTTTCCACTTCGATTGCCACGTCATAACACTTGCTCAAACTTTTAGAATGGAAAATTCGAAATCCATTTCCAAAACCACGGAAAAAGGATTCGATTGTCAGCTTGACCTTCTACTTCTTCTTTTTTCTCTTTTTTCGCGCGCAGTATCGATTTTTCACAGATTCTTCATCCTTTCCCTTTATACGGGATGATGGGGTGAAAAGACCAATGAGCTCAATAGAAACCTGAATGCAAAACTCGAAAGAGATATTATAGGTACACACCCAGCAATAAAACAAAACGAAATTCAAGAAATTAAAAAAAAAACTGATTTATTCCACAGAGAAAATTCAATGACTAGCTCAATGCAATAACCAACAAATTCACTCCATTCTTGATGATATGCGGGTGTCGGGAGGAATAATATCTCCCTGGTCAGCTCTGGATTGGTTGCACATTCGTTTCCTGTAACAGCTGTTCCATCATGTTGTGAAGGTTTCGATCTGTTATTTCTGTGAAACATCCGTTTCTGCGATTGAAAACTTCTTTTAAACTTATCAGCAAGAAAACATTGGGATTTAGCAGTCCCATATGTGGAATAATCTTGCCGACACTCGAAAAGCCCCGAACTCCGATGCGCTTTGCCTGAAACTTCGACGGAGAGTACCTTTTTGAATTTATAATTGTGAAATTCAACGCTTTTCAACTCTAATTAGTAACTAACCGCAAGTTTTTCATGTTTATTTCACAGATTTTTTTTGTTCCATCCCGCGTAGTCGCCTTCGATTAGATCTGATTTTGCGATTTCTCAAGTAACCATCGAAGTGAAACAGTGTTGGCTTGCTTGTTGTTCCCCGAGTGCCATGATATGGTCTGAATAGCAAGGAATTTTTGAAAAGAATATGCTAGAAAAACTCACGATTGGATTCGGTCCAGCAAAAAGGGAGGCTGCGATGCATCGACTCAGTTTTTCCTTTGCTGCCTTGTGAATTTCTTGACGTCCGGATGAATCCACACCTTGATTTTATCATCGAAGTGTTATCTCCAAAGATGTTTAAGTTTCTCCACAACTACTGCTTGACAAAAATGATGGGAAATGGAGGGTTTGCGTTTTTACGAAGAGATGTTTCCAAATGTTCTTTCCTTCATTCGTCATGGATTATTCTGTAAGTTTTTGACATTTGGACTTATGTTGACTTATGGGACTTAATGTTTTTTGTCAGTAGTTTTATAATATTAGGTTGGCAAGAAAGTAACTGTCCATTACTTTGATGCGCTGTATCCATCCGAGTAAATGCGACTACGTTTGGACAAATCATTAATTTTGCAACCCCAATACATAGTAACACACCACAAAAATTTGAGTTCACCAACGGGATTCCTACGGTAGTTGTGATACATGGTGCAACTAGCCAGAATTCATTGTTTGTCCAGAGTTTTCTGATTATTCTGGAGGATTGAAGAGTTTTTCATTTTTAATCAAATGCGGGTTTTAAGTGTATGTGTTCTTACTTTACTGACAGCAAAAATAAAAATTCCTAGTTCACTCGTCAAGGATGGCACACTCGTACAATCATTAACTGAGCAGATAGTGAAAACCGAACATTTTTGAAAATGTGAATTTTTCTGAAATACTCCCGATTTTCCATTGTTTTTAGTACTGATAATAAACAAAAACTAGTTTTTAACCATTCTTGATAATCAAAAATGATTTAATACCACGAACTACAAAAGTGGTTTTTTGACATTCACCTCATTTCTAAGACTGCCATTCATTCTGGAAAAAGAATGATTACAGAGTTTGATGACTTTTGCAAAGTTTCGCCAAAAAACGTGTCTTTGAGCAAAAAACCTGTTCGAATTTTCCAGTTTAGAGTTCCAAAAAATCTTGTTCAAAAGGTATTATATTCACTACGTTTTGATAAGGGTGTAGCCAGCTCAAGGAGGGAACGAGAAATGAGAGTAATTATGTTTTGTAGAGCTAATGCAAGTACATATTGATTGTGAAAATTTCAGACTTCCCAAGCTTTTGAAGAGTGAGTTAGGGAAAGCTGAACAATGGACAGTTACTTTCTTGCCAACCTAATATATGGTTTTGCAATTCTGTGGTGAGTAAGCTGTTTAAAAGTAATCACACCGCGAATGTTCTTTTTCTGGACACATCGGCGTTTACAATAATCCGTGCAAAACTTAAAAGTCGTGACACAATTTATTTGCCACATTTAGCATTTCTTCAAACTTTCGATGGGAAATTCAAAAACTTACTGCCGAAAACATGGAATTTTGTCTTTTTTCTAACTCCACGCACCGCATTGATTATTCGCTGTCTCCTAATCCTCTTCTTTCTATATGTGATGATGAGAGGTAGAAACCAATAGGCTCGATGGAAACTTGATTTCTCTAACAAAAAAACACTAGAGATACGTCGAAGGAAATATAGTAATGTATGGGAAATTCATACATTGTAAGTGACACGTCACACTGGGATCTCAGTCACAAAAGTCATCGGTTAATAATGCGTTTATCTTATTAAACAATAAAAATGATACAACAAAGGGTTGCACATAAATATGGCTAGCGCTAAAGCTATAAGGCGGAGGGTGGAACCCTGGGAAACGCAAAGGCGGGTTAGTGATCAAAACAAGAGAAGGGTGATCAGCCCGGAAAAGAACTGTAAGTAAGAATGAGCAATCACTGCGCTTATATACCCCCCTCGTCGGAGAGACGCAGAGAAACTCGCGGTGTGAGTAGAACAAAGGGAAAACTAGCGGGTTGGGAAGAGTGCGCTAGGGCGCGCTTACATTAGTGAGAGATAACGGGGTTGCGAGAGACGCAGGGGTTTAGAGGGAATACACACAGGGAAAAGGGGTTTAGAAAGTGAGTCTAAAGCGGAAGAGTGAGACAAGATTATCAGTGACGGGATAGACGGTAGTCGTAAGGGTGGAATCCTTACACCTCCCTTTCCAAGACACAATGTCCTCATGTGTCCTTAATGTTGTCGAACGATGGTGTTGACATGTTGGATGTTGACTGGTCTTGGTGTCTCCTGTGCCTGACTGACTCTGACTGTGTAGACGGTCTGGACTTGGCTGATGGCGGGTGACTGATGGTTGGCTGTCCTGGTGTCTGGGTGTCCGGTTGTCCCTTCATTGCTAACTGCTTGTAGGTGTCCTCACAGTTGTACTGCTAGCGGTGTCCTTGACGGATTGGTTCCTTCCTGTCTGCTGCATGCTTGTGGCTTTGGCTGTCGTTGACTTTGTCGACGTTTGACGTTGCTCCGAGCTTGGAGCTCTGATCTGGGTCTTGGCGAGACTTGCTGGGTGACTGTGTCTCCTGATGATGCTGCACATCCTGATGCTGCCTTGACTGGTGCTACTGACGTTGGATTTGAAATCCTTGTGACGTTTGGAGTCTCCTTGGACTTGTGTGACTGCTTTGAGCTGATGACTGGATGTTGTCGCTTGTCGTTGCTGTTTGACTGCACTGTGGTTTGACCTTGTGTCTCTCGAATGACTCTTTGACTTGACTTTCCTTACAGGGTGATGGGGTTTGGGTGTTAATAAAACAAAGTGACTCTTACAGAGTGGATTGGGGTATGGGTACCTAAGGGTGGACAAAAAGTGGACTGGGATTTTTACGGGAAAGCTTAAGGGTGGGTACATGGGCTAAACTTAGAAAGGGTCTAACGAAAACTACACTTAGATTTGTGTCCTAACGTTTGTCCTTCGCTGCTTGTCCTGTTGTCCTTGCTGCTGCTGACTGGCTGCTTCCTTGTCGTAGTCCTCGCGTAGACGGCGTATGACTTCCTTTCTTCCGTGTTTCCGGAAACAGAGACGTGTGATGTGTCCTTCTGTTCCGCAGGTGTGGCATTTCTTGTTACCGTATCTGCTTAGCTGATGCTGATGCAGAGTCTTCTTGCTGACTGCTCGACCTCGGTTTGGTCCCTCTTCTGGGTTGACCTCTGCGGCTGCTTTGGTCTTCCTATCCCGATTGACTGGATCCGTTCGGCTTGGATGAATCGTAGGCCGTTGGCTTCGCATTGACAGTGCGACGGCTTTGACTTCGTCAGAGAGTTTTGAGATCATCGTTGAGATACTCTCCATCTCTATTCTTAACTGCTCCTCCTTCTTGATCCTTTCGGCTATTAGGGCAATTTTCACTGCCTCGATGAAGGTGCTTGGGTTGCTTGTCTCTACCCAGGTTGATGTGTCTGCTCGCAGGCCGTTGATGAGGCCGAGAACGCTGGCATGTTGTGCATCTGTACTGTCGCACGTTCCGTAGGTGTTGACGATCAGTTGCCTGATCCTGGTTGCAAACGCCGAGACTGACTCGTCGGGTTCCTGTTTGGCAGCGCGTAATTGCTTGACGCGCATGTTGTTGTTGGCAAACTGGTGGGTGCTGTCTGGAGTTGTTCCGATGACATCTTGCTTCATCTCATGAAGTTTCTTCAGTTGACAATTCCTGACGGAATCCTGTACGGTGTCCGTTGCTTCTTCCTCTGATAAGAATTGTTGAATCTCATCGTGACAGGGCGTAATATCAACGTCCGATTTGTTGTCCATGTCGGCCGAGTCTTCCCAAAGACTGGCCCAACTGAGTTCTTGAGCAAACTCTTGTTGGTGAGCGGGGTCCGTTCTGCTGAGCTGCTTACTTGGAGCCATTTGTTCTTCAGAACCTTCTTCTTTGTTGACAAATCCTTCTTGCGAAGGTGAGTGTACTGATGTGTGGGTTGGTGTTGATTGCAGTTGGGTGGAGTTGTTGCTAGTGGCGGAGTTGCGGATTGCCTCGAGACCGAGCGCCTTGCCCAGTCCCACTAAGGTCACCGCCGCCTCCACCACTACTCCTTTACTTACATCCGGTGATGTATCCGCCATCCGTTCGGTTGAAACCGTTGGGCTCCACTGAGGCTGGTTGAATTCTGGTGAATGATCGACCTCGAGTGATGGCAGTGAACGAATTGATGTGGAATACCAAATCCTTCAGCTATACGAAGCTGACTGAGCGATGAAGTCGATCCAAACTCGAAGAAATCAGTCGAGAATGACCGAAAAACGGTGAAAATCATGATTAAAACGTTGGAAATTCACGAAACTGTTTTTAGGAACGAGT
>GL379875.1:436214-450900 GCA_000143925.2 Caenorhabditis brenneri | reverse complement strand
GAGTGTCCGTCGATTTGCTGCGTGCCCAGCTTCCTCGATGTCCTCTCCTCGTCGATTCGATCTTTTCCCTCTTGTTGCCACTGCTCCGTTGTTTCCCTTGCTAGTGTTTCATCCTTACCATCCTTCGAACAGGTTCATGACTCCTTGTGAAGATGTTGTCGGACGTTCCACGCGAAGCGAGCGCGGTTTATGAATACCGAACAATTTAGCGCGTCGATAAACGAATTACTAAGCCGAGGCGGTGGAAATTTAACCGAAACGAACAGTTTCGGTACCGAGCTGCTACCAGTAATGTATGGGAAATTCATACATTGTAAGTGACACGTCACACTGGGATCTCAGTCACAAAAGTCATCGGTTAATAATGCGTTTATCTTATTAAACAATAAAAATGATACAACAAAGGGTTGCACATAAATATGGCTAGCGCTAAAGCTATAAGGCGGAGGGTGGAACCCTGGGAAACGCAAAGGCGGGTTAGTGATCAAAACAAGAGAAGGGTGATCAGCCCGGAAAAGAACTGTAAGTAAGAATGAGCAATCACTGCGCTTATATACCCCCCTCGTCGGAGAGACGCAGAGAAACTCGCGGTGTGAGTAGAACAAAGGGAAAACTAGCGGGTTGGGAAGAGTGCGCTAGGGCGCGCTTACATTAGTGAGAGATAACGGGGTTGCGAGAGACGCAGGGGTTTAGAGGGAATACACACAGGGAAAAGGGGTTTAGAAAGTGAGTCTAAAGCGGAAGAGTGAGACAAGATTATCAGTGACGGGATAGACGGTAGTCGTAAGGGTGGAATCCTTACAATATCATGGGGTTGAAAACCCCAATAAAACAAAATTTGATCGATGAAAGTTCGAAAAAAAAAACGGAATTCATTTCGAAGAACGAAAAAAACAAAATATGATAACGATCTTTGCAAAGAATCTAGGAGAATGTATGATAGCATCACTGAAATAACCCATTACTGATGTGCTCCACTGAGAATAATCAGCAAGTGTTGGTAAGAATGACACTTCTTCGGTCAGCACTGGCTTGGTTGCTCATTCGTACATCTCACTTGTTTTTCATCGTCGCGACGGGTTTTATCAATATTCCTGCCTACAAATATCTCTTTTTGCATTTGATATCTTTTTATAAACATACATTTTTAGAAGCACGGTTTCTATGAGCAGCCGTCCTTTCTATGCTTGTCAGTTAGGATTTTTTTCCACTGCCAATTGAACTGCCTGGAACAAGGACGGAGAGTATCGTTTTGTATTTACAGTTGTGAAGGGAAACTACGATACTGAATGAAAGTTTGAAACTGACCGCAACTTGTGTTTGCTAATTCCATAGATTCCTTGTAATATCACGCATATCCACTTATTTTCGGTTGACTTCGTAGAATTTTTGTTGATATGGCCGTTCGAACGTTGTTCCTCGAGTAATTTCTGAAATTATCTGAAAATGAGGCTTATTTTGATGATAATGTTTGAAAAAGAACTCAGCACCAAGTTGAGTCCAGCAACGAGCATTTGGGTCGCACCGACTCAGCTTCTTTCAGATTGCTTCGTATATTTGTCCTAAGGCGATTCTCAATCTTATTGTCTTATTGATGTGTTGAAAACACTACACAAAGACTTCAAAAACCATCTTGTATGATGAAAGACGGCGAGTTGATATTTCAGGCTGACAGAACGAATCCGAACTGAGTAACATCAATTGTCAGTGGTCGGTGGGAGCAATAAGGTTAGCTCTGGCTTTTGTTGCTCATCTGTTTGCCTCACGCTGAGTAACTCCGACGCGATTCTCCTGAAACTCGGACGGAGAGTACCTTTTTGTATTTGTCATTACAAATGAAATTACGACTTTTTCTCGGTTTAGGTTTCTTCAACTGACCGCAAATTATATGAGTTCATTCCCGCAGGTCAATCCTGTTTCATCGTACGCAGTCGTCTTCTACTCGGTTGATGTCGGAATATTCTCGCTAACGTTGTCATCTGATACGAGTGAAACCGTTGCCGTTTTTTGAGTTTGCTGTCCGGACATAAAGTAATAACCTGAAATGGAGGTTTACTTTGGGGAGAATGTACTAATAGAATACTTACCAGTAAGTTGAGTTCAGACAAGAACTCGTTATCATTGCGTCGTGGATTTACCGAAGATGCTTCACAAATTTCCAGAATGAAGTTCTCAATCTTATCGTTTTATTGGAATGTTAACATCATTGTCTCCATGCTTCTTCTTGTTTCATCAAACGTAGTCGTCTTCTACTTGGTTGAATTTGCTGACTCTCCAGTGGAATTGTCGTTTGGATATGTTGCAACAATGGTTGCGCCAAGTATGGAGTTGAAAACTGAAAAAAGTAATACTCGTAAAAAAATATGTGAACAAAACCTGACTTTCGGATTTAGATTGATAACAGGCAGCTGCGTTGCATCGAGTCAGCTTGTTCGGTGTTGTATTCTTAGATTTCCTGACGTCCAAATGGATTCTTCACTCTTATTTTCAGTGCTAACAGCAGAAAACAACATCTTCAAGCCCCATCTTGTATCACGAAAGACGGTAAGTTGATATTCCTGGCAGACGATGGGAAGCCAAATCCGGTTGGTGCATTTTGTATATTGGGACTTGTCGAACGCGCAAATTTCCAATAAAATTCTCCGCCCGCGATCGATGAAACTGTAAGATTCAGATGTGCATCGAAATCCATGTTAATTAGAAGTTCTACACTTTTTTTGCGTCTACTTTTCCATGTGATATGAGACTTGCAGGTTTGCTGCGTATATTTCTTAGTTTCTCAAACTTTTTTCACATGTTAACTAACTGTTTTTGTATCTTTTGAGTTTTAAGAACTTTCAAATTTTCGTCATGTAGCCGCCAACTGATGTGAGGGATAGCGTGCGGCAGAGTTGCAAAACCTCGCGCCGCAGACTTGCGGAAAAGAAACGGGGCGGAGTCTTCAGATTTTGCTCATTTTCTTTTGAATTTTGATAGATCACTTGGAAAAACTGACATTATCCCTTGTTCTTCGAAATTCGGTCCCCGTCAGAAGATGGTGGAGTGATCTGAAAAAAAATCCGTGTACAATCGGAATATGAGAAAAACTGTATCATTACTGGGATGTAGAAGTATCATTCGTATCACATCTCTTCTCTTTCACTTTGCTTCACGCATGTTCGTAGTCCAATGGAACATTATCTGATCGCTATTCCTCTCTGAAGACAAAAAAGACGGTTGTTGATGTCTCTAAATGATGTTGATGTTGATGTCTCTAACATCATTAGGTGACTTTCTTTCTTCCTCGAGTCTTGTGGTTATGTTGAAAGTGGTTGTACATCGGACGTTGGAGTTGTCTATTCAGCAAGGCGACATGTTCAATCAGATCAACGCCATGGTTACGTTTACAAGATTTGGCTTCAGTGAAGTGGAAGCATCAGAATCAAAGATGGTGAAGTCTTGGTTGGTGGGCATCATTTGGTACACGATATATGCCGGCATGTTTGGATTGATCCTTCGGTAGAGAATTGTTCAACATTCTTGATAACGTCCTTCAAAGTTTGTTAGCAGCTTCTCTTGTGAAAGTTTGAGCAGAGCAAAAAGATTATTGTCATTGACCGAGTTCGGGAAGATGATCTGAAATTTTGGAAAAATATGGTAAAAGTATAAAGGAACTCCAACTCACGGTCAAGCTGTGTTTAGTAGCAGTTTTGTTATTTCGCTACTCCGATTCAGTATTCTGGCATTGTTTTTTCAATCCGATGACCAAACATTGATCTCAAATGAATACTCAAACTAATTCTGAGTACCTAAATGAGTTGATTCTACACTCAATCAGGAGAGTAAAGAGAGTTGAGAAAGCGGGAGTGCTCTCGGTCAGTTTTATTCCCAATTCAGACATCCAAGTTTGTGACGCGTGATTTGAAGAACCATTGTTGTATCAAGGCTCAGACTCTGTGCATACACAGCAAAAATTTTCCAAAGAGGCCAAATGAAGTTGCATTTGAACATGGCTCCAATTAACAACTGACGGCAATCTCCGAAATCGTTCGAGTGGTCAGTGTGAGGAATTGAATCTTGAAGTCGTTTTCCGCGAACATGTTGATGAGAAACAATCTTCTTTGTATAGAAACTCGTTCAAATTGGAAGCTGTACTTTTTGACTAGCTTCATATTTCATCAAATATATTTCACTGGATTGTAACGTAGCTGTACGATTCAGTCGTTGGCCACTTGCAAACTTCCATGGAAACTGATCACTGATCCGATCATTATGTAACGATTGTTGTCTTGGAGGCTATTACCGGAGTACGAATTTGAAATCTGAAGGAAAGGAAAACTTATTAGAAAATGTAAAAAGGAACACTTACGATTGGATCAGCGCCCAATTGAAATTATTTTTTATCGTCTCCTAGAGATGTTCGCACCACCAAAGAAAAACTTCATAGCAAGGTGAATGAGGATAGACGTCGAATCGATTATCATTGCAGACGATGTGGTGTCCAGGTTCTAGTCTGTCAATTGACCAGTTGCTTCATTCAAAATGTGTGTGATAAATCCAACAACTTCATTTCTTCTCCTTTCCATAGTCAGGTTTTCTCGTTTTCCCATTTCTCGGCATATCCCAGAAAACAGAGCAATCGTTCTGTCCCATTGCTGTCGATGAGAGATAGGTTTATTGTTTGTCGAATAACTGATTACATATTTTTTGCCGTAGATGGTTTTGCGCCGAGCTGTACTAATCTTTCTTCTTCATTTCATGTTACGCCAATTCAACATCAACGTCATTTTGAGTGGCTACTTTGTAGAAGTTGTTCTGAAACCTTGAAACCATGATTATGTTCGCAACGTAGGTGACTTACTCATCTGAACGACAGGTTTAAATCTTCGTCTTTGTACATTTTCCAATATCCAGCTTTCAAGAGCCGTTTGTCCATCTCTTTTGCTCCAATTCAGCAAACTGACATCCTTCGAGTTACACTTTCTGCCTGAAACAATGACGGAGAGTACCTTTTTGTAGTGGCAACTGCGAAACCAGTGCTCATTTTTCTAAACGAGCCGTCAACTAACCGCCGGTTGACCCTTTCCATTTGGAAAAATCAGTGAACTCCGTATCTTCAAATGTTCTTGTACATGTTGCGTTGGAACTTGCAGCTGAACCGCAGAGATATGATTCCGACTACAATGGCCGCATTCCTTTCAGTCCCAGCAACATATTCCAAACCGAATCGTTGCAAATCAGATGTGTTGTTCCTTTTCCAGCAAACTTCGGTGTTCTAGTTTGATGAAGACTCACGGATTGGAGATCATCAATAGTTGGGATCAACACGGTGATAGATGACGGAGAAAACTCTAAAGTGAAATCATTTCTTGATAGTTCTAAGAATTTTAAATAATCTGACCACTGCTGTGTTTGTCATAGATTCACTATGATTTCCATATGTTGACCATCATCATCTTTCTCTTCTTCTCCACATTTTGCTCGTATTTTCCGGTTCGATGAATCGTAGCCCCATAATTATCAAATTGTTTGGTAGTTCGAAGCTCAGCCAAACATTCAGTTTCATTTTGCTTCCACGTGATCTGTTGAACTTCTACGTAACCCATCTGACGTGCCTGGAACGAAATAGTTTTTCATTTTTGCTACATTTTTTTGTGAAAATTCAAGAGAACTCACTATTTTCCAATATTTCTAATCGCATGACAATAACTTAGCATGACATTGACCTAGTGAAGAGCAAAGCAATTCTCATCTTAATTGATGATCACTGTCCTTCGATTGAAAAAAAAACTTGTCAACGGCGTTCATTTGAAAACAGCCAATGTTCGCTCATTTCTCAATGGAATTTTCGGTTTGTATAAGTTTTCAATCATCGCAGCTGCCTTACATGGATAATCAATAGTCGAAAGTCTGAAAATAACGGAACTTCGTGATGAAAACTGCAAGGCAAAAAAAATTAATCAATTAACGCTTGTCCGAGCGGAGTACACGGCCGTTTGTCTGTTCGACGGCCACGGCCTTTTGTGTATTGTTTTGGCGCGTAAAAAGGGTGTTCAAATTATAATGTGAAGGAAACGCTTCTTCCTGGAACAGGCGTTTCGTTTTGAAGTAAATACAGTTTTTAAAAGATGTTGAGTATTGTGGTCCTCAGGAAAAATTATGATTACAGAAAATTATGGAAATAAGCCAAACAGGGGTTTCTTGTCATTTGTTAGCCAAACTGAAATGTTTTGTTTGCGTTTGTCCCAACAAAATAAACAGAAAATCATCTTAAAATTGAAAGAAACGGATTAAAAAACATGATTATATCGAAGTTCAACCTCGATAACAGGTAACTGAACAAAAATAGCCCGTTGCCTGGTCGTCATCAGCAATCTTGGGTTGGAAATCAAGAAATTTCTCAATTCGGGTGCCTCATAGCTACGAGCTCAATTTTGGCAAGTTTGAGGTATCCTGATGAATAGAGAGGATCATGAGAAACTGGGTTGAAAGGGAATCGGAACGTGAAAGGCTGTCGAATCAAGATAAGGCATTCCGCAAATTCAGGTCGGACGTTTTTCCGCGATCGCTCGCAACTATGTTCGATTCTGATAAACCAAATTGGTTGTATTTTTGCGATAACCGAGTTCTAGTTCAATGGGGTATATAATAAGAGACTCAAACTTTTGCAGAATAAGCTACGATTATGAACTCATTTGAACCTCGATCTGTGAACAATTGTGGTTATGTGTTTTTTTTATGCACATTTGATCAATGATTTATTATCGATCATTTCCACATCTTTTCTTCCGTTCTCATCTTTTTTTTCCGTTCCCATTCTTTGATGTTTCGACCGCCAGTTGATATTTTCTTTTTTAATTTCTCGTTCCCATTTCTCTTCATGAGAATCCTATTTGTTTTCCACAAAACTCTTATAAAAGAACCCCTCTGGAACCGGAGACATCACTCATCCTGAATCGATCACGATGAGACTATTCTTCTGTATTTCAATGGCCCTCGTGGCAGTTCTTCTGATGTGCACTCAAAACGCTGCCATCCCAGTATATTTACCCAAGCACATGGCTCTGTGGAAAGAAGGTGTTCTCAATCGTACCTTCGCACCCAATGATCAGGGCAAGATCCGAGCTCTGTCTCTAGCAGGCTTCACCTTCGACGACTGCGGGAAAAAGTATAGACAAGGTACGTTTCAAAATAGTTATTTCAGTTGAACCATGATTCATTTTCAGATGAACTCGTCGATCGCATTCTTGAATCAATCAAATCGGGTGATGACTATGGTTTCAAACTGAAGAACTGGGAACGCAAACGTTGGGGCAGCTCTTGCATCATAACTGTTATTAAAAACGGTCATCCACTCTACGTCGTCGAGGCAGAAATGGACCCTGTCTTAGAACTTTTTGAATCCGCTAAACGTTTGGATTGTCCAGCCAAGAGAATGTCTTAATCTAAAACGTATAATAAAGGTTGAAGAGCATTTTATTTTCTCAAGTTCGAACTTCTCTTGTTGTCATACTTCACATTCGAATCAGAAACTTCAGACGTCCATGGGAACTCTAAGTAGTTGTTTAATGCATCTGACTTTCAAAGTACGGAAGACTTGGTAAAGTGAAAAGAAATGCCAAAAATACTAGCTTACCTTACTTTTTTTCTTTGTTTCAACGGATCCATCTCGTTTGCTGATCTTTACTTGAGCGAAGTATGAATTACCACGATAGATGGTCTTTCTCCTCTGGGCATCTGTTGTTTTTGATTGAAATAACTAAAAATTCTGGAAATGAAAAAAACTGGAAATTGAGAAAATCATGAGGACACATAACCTCATCGGTTTGAAACAGTTAAAAAAACACAATTCAGATTTATTAACATTTGAAACACAAGTTTTAATTTATTAATCCTCATCATTCTCATTCTCTTCCTCTTCCTCTCCCTCAACTTCATCGAACTCTTCCTCCTCCTCGTTCTCGGGCTCTGCCTCACGAGCTTCTTTCTCTGTAACTATCAATTATTGCCCTAATGGAAAATCTTCATGAACAAACCTTCTTGGAGCAGAGCTTCGTACTTCTCGAGGTTTTTGAGCTTGAACTCCTTGATCATGACATGATCCAACCCCTCCGAGAAGCTGGACAGCGGCTCCCAGGTTGTGTCACCGTCCTCCCACGAGACGTTGAACTGGATGGCCTTCCAGTTCTGGTTGAATCGCATGTCGATGATATCCCGGACCTGATATGGCAATATTGAGAAATGACTAGTCAAATTTGTTTTGAAGCAGCCAAAAATGTGAAAAGCGCAGACACTTTCGTGAGGAAGGTTTCGACGCGAATCTTTATTCTAGCAGCGGTGGAAGCCATTATTAGTAGCAAGACTTTCTCGCGAAAGTCATTGTGCCTTCACGAAGTGTTTGACTACTGACTATGTCTTTATAATAACTCACCACCCAGGTGTCCACACCATCAACAACACACTTTCCATCCTCCACTTCGATCTCCTCCCCACTGATCTCGTCCTCCATGTATCCGTTGGCCGCCATTAATCTGAGAAGAAAATATTGTGAAGTGTTCGAAGTAAGTACGCAATTAGTGAAATCGACAGAACGTATATAGTGAAATATACAAAGAGAGATTGAAGTAATACTTTCTCGTGAGGCAAGAAAAAAAAAACTAATCCTGAAAGCAGAAAAGGAGAGTTGAAGCGAAATGAAATCTTTGACATATGACACTCGTAATCCTTCTCGTTTGTTATAGACGCAGGCAGAAGTTGCCAAGCAACCCGAATAGAAAAACGGGATTAGCGCACAATATGCTCTCATAGTCGTTTCGATTGAAAACAAAGCAACATGGCTATTTTTGGCTGTAGAAAAATGATGATGTTTGAAAAAAATAGGGAAAACAACGAGAACAAGTGGAATAAAGCAATACGAAGAATCATCACTCTTTTAATGAGCATTCTACAGAAAGCAAAAGATTCAACTATAAAAAAAGGATGAAAAACAGTTTAAGTGAGTGTCTGATGTTGGAAAAGTTGTTCCTAAAACCGTTGAAGAAAAGAAAAAACTGATCATTTTGTTCTTGGAATTAAGCCATAACATGAGCTGCTTGTCTTTCGAAAGGTTAATGTTCAGAAGCGGCCCATATTCAAATGGTGGGCGCTTCGAATATGACATTCACACCCGCCCGAGGTCAGGTCAGCTCGGGCAGATCAATACTCATGTAATGCGCAGAAAGACCGGAGAAGACAGACGGATAAGTAATGTGAACCGAGACAGGCGAACACATGTCTCACTCTCTATTTGTGAAGTCTCGGCCAGGAGAACTGTCACCGTGTACCCCACTTGGACAAGTTACTACATTAATCATTTTCAGGGTTCCGATGTCGTATTTTCCAAGCAGAACACATTGGTTGATGTTGAATGTGAAAAAAACCGACGAATCATGCAAAAAATGATCTGGAGTTTTCTTCAACTCTGCATTCCTAACCAATATGTATCATTCTTACAATATTGTTTCAACAGTTCTACAAACTTGTTGACGCTCGTTTTCCGGGAGTATTTCTAGAAACAAAACTCGAATTGGCAATTTCTCGATTGTCCAGTTCTAATTCAACTAAGTTTTATAATTTTTCAATGAATCATATAACAATTTTTATTGGACACAATTTTTAAATTTTTTTTTTTACTGCAGCATAACAATTTTTACTGCAGCATAATTTTTTCATAAACTTCGAGTGCTTCATTTGATGACACAGATCTGTTATGGTGATAGAGCTCAGTTTGAAAGCAAAAAAAGCAAACGGATCCTTATCTCAGTGAGAGAAAATAAACCAAATCACGAATTAAACTAACAAGGACTGTAAGGAAGGGCTGGAGAAAATGCTTCAGAACTTACAACTTTGAAACCTTAACGTTTTTCAATTCTGACATTCAAAAATTTTTTATTATGATCCTAAGAACAAGGAATCGAATTGAAATATTGAAGAAAACATAGAAAAAACAGTGAACGGAAGAAGAAAACAGCTGAAATCACTATACTTTTTATCATGAAATGGAACCGTTAAGGACTGTTTATTTCTCTGAACCCTTTATGAACCTTTTGATGAATTTTGGAAGCTGGAATGCTCACGGGCCGAGCTATTTTTAGCATTCAATACAGATTAGATAAGTGTTCAGTGTATAAATGCAAAATGTTCACAAAAAAAAACAAAATTATTTGAATCCGGACATCGGGATGATTCGAATCAGGACTAGTGCGCCTTGAATAAGTTCCGTCGGCCCAATATTTGACAACTGTGCGTAAAACCCATGCAAACTGGAACAGTCGATAATGTTTGCATACGTTAAGAACATTTTTTTCAACTTAAATTCTCAGAAAATGAAATATTCATTGGTGGTAACTGTTGACTTGTAATGGGAAAAAACAACAGGCAAATGAAACTCTTATCATTGATAACAATATGATGATAATTAGAAACAGAATCCGAAAACACATATGGGCCAAACGTTTTCGGTGGCAGGGCGGCATTTTAAATCATTATCGTCCGTAATTTTATAGGATTTCCTTGGCTTGAAGTAGCCTTGGGCTAAATAGACGGAATGGTAAGTCAAGTTTTTATCTAAAAAATCAGCCATTATGTCTGTCGCATTGTTGAAAGTGGTGCAACCAATCGGCCAGGTTACCAAATATTGTCCAGGCGTTTGGTCTTGATGTCCAATAGCTTCCAAGCGTCTGTTTGTTCTAGAGTATTCATAATCGTAAACTCGAAGCGTATCGGTGTTTACTTTTAGTGATTTAGAAATGTAATTGAGGCTATTTATTTTGTTTTCAATCTGGAATTGAATTGATAAAAGCAGCATTTCAAATACTTTACTCACACTTGGAGGCATATCAAAGTGGATTTCAAGCCATGAAGTTTCCTCAGGGAAACATGGAGCGCGGTTTTCTGGATACACAACAACGATCTTTCTGTTAATGAGTCGGTTTCCGGCTTTCTTCTCCTGGAAAACAAAGATTTTGTGAGATTTCGAGAACCAAATTTAGTACAAACAATAAATTGAGACGCAATTCATTCATAGAAGTAATCATCACTGCTATTCAAAAATAAAAACATTCCACTCAACGAATAAAACTTACAAAAATCAGGTTCATTCCAATATCCTCCACTCCTGGAATTCCCCAAATACCATATTCACTGGAGGTAAGCCACCTTGGAAAACAAAATTCCTCTCGATCACGAATTCCCAATAGGAACAGTTGTCCAACAGTCACTGTCTTATAGAATGCCAGGGTGGATGGAAGAAAAATGAGAAAAATAGTTAGTTGCATCTGAACGTTTTTTGATTAGTTAATTTGGGTAGTTTCAACAGTTCTGCCAAAAAACGAAGCGAAGAAATTAATCAAAATTATCAGTTGTAATTGCCGCTTGACCCTCGTCAACTCCAATTGTTATCAGAAGTTTGTGCGTTGACAAGCAGTTGACCAAATGTCCGTCTGTGAAAAAAGACGCCAATTTTCACTGAAAGATGCACTTTTAACCACTGATAAAGTTCCTCGTTGTTGCAACGAAAGAGGCTTGACGGAAAACAGCTTTATTTTTTGTCGTGAGTGAGTGATCGATACAATTTCGAACTTGCTAGGGATTCATCCGAAGTGTGGAGTTCAACAATCCATCTGGTGGATTGTGGTGCTGATGCTGTTGCTCTATGTTGAACTTTTTCAATCAGTAATATGATTGAAAATGTGCCGTAGATCCTGTTATTGATTTACAATCAATACTACGTATATTGATTGCTTCTGAAATTAGAAACGTGGTAAAGTAGGGAATCATTTATCGTTTGATTTCAAAATTTTCATTAGTCTAAAACTTTCTGATAAACTGAGATTTCCTGCTTTGAACATATAGCACTGGGTGTACGCCTACTACAGGTTTTTCATCAAGTGATGAATTTTAGTTTGGTATCTTTGCAGTACTGAAACACATATAAGCACGCTTGCAAAACTTGAGAAAGTGGAAGAGAACTGAGCATCTGACAGCTGAGCGTTTGCTTGTTCACAAGTTGCTTTCATTTTTTCTCAGGTTCTCCCGTCCTTCAAAAATTGGATAAACTTTGGTTTAAACTCAGATTACTCTATCAAAAATGCGATCATGCCATTTTAAAAAATTGTAGTATTTTTTGATGGGAGCAAGTCCGACAAACCAAGAAGTAGAAATTTTATACTTGAGAAAACAGAAGAAGTTATTGAGCGATTGTTGCTATGCCAAAAGTAGGGAAACTCTACCTTGGGGAAATATTTTGTGCTCAAAGATTTTGTATTCCATCAGGTAATTTAAATTTAAAAAATGAACTATTATCGATGTATGTTATCACAAAAAAAACTAAACTGATATGGGCAATATGCATTTACAGATCTGTAAATGTATGTTTCAGCTTATTAAATCTCAATGAAATATGTATTCATACAGGTATCATAACAGGTTACAGGAAACAAAGAAACGGGGAAGGCAGAAGACCTAATAAGAACCTTCAAACTTCTCGTCGCTGCCATCTTGGTACCGAAACACCAACCAAGCTGTTTCCAGGTGACCAGCACAAGTTTGGATTTGGTTGATTAGGAAGCTAATCTACTTTCATAAAATCTTTTTCCAGATTGGAGTTGCATCATCACGCTTCAGTAATTGCGTAATTTTGAAAACAAGTTTTACCAAACTGCGAAATTCTTATTTAGAGAAAAGTTCGTCCACAAGGCGTATCGATTTATCAGTCCTATTTTTCCTCATAGACTTTCTGTCGTCTGGTTTCTACGGCGTGTCATGGTTGCTAACCGAGTTCTCCGCTAACTCCTCCCCTTTTTCTTCAATTGTACTCTTCTCTGACTTGCTCCCAACTTTTCTCCTAGCTCTCCTGCCCAGAAATTTTCATTTTTTCCTATCACATTCACCTGAATATTCCACTGGACTAGTGCTCTTCCGACTGAAAAGCTTTTGGCTGATCTACAACCTTGAAGAAAAAAGTTGTAGACAGCTCAAATGTTTCTCAGCATTTGCGAGCAGTTTTGATAGTGTGATGAATAATGAACTAGAAAAGGGTTATTCATCTACTGCAACATCCTCAAGCACTTAAATAATCTTTTTGAATCAGTGATGCGTTGCTTGATTAGCGGATAATACGATACCTGAAAACTAGGTTACTCGGAATGAAATATCTTGTGAACAGGTTGCGAATGAAGTTGGAACGGTGCATCTGGAGATCGCGATTGTTTCTCTTTGAATTTCTGGCGATAGAACTGATTACAATCTTCCAATAGTTCTGAAAATGCATTGCAATCACAAACAATCATAGGAAACAAAACTGTTGAGAAACAAATGGGGAATTTTCAATCAAATGCGTCAAATTTGTTCTGTGATTTACATTTGTTTCTGAACATCATCGATTTTTTATACTCATCAAAGCATCTATATGTTTTTCCTAAATATTCGTACTAATACATTTGGTGTCTTTCCTTCCATGTCATGTTTCAATCCTCTCTCTTTTTTCAAATCCCTCATACTCTTTTCCAATTTCCCTTCAGCTCCAGGAAACGGTTGCTAGCCACTTGCTCAAATCCCTCCTTTAGATTTTGCAATTCTTCTTCATTTCGTACAAATCTTCCCTTTATATATTCAATACACTAAACTACTCAAATACTAAAATGTTCTACCAACTGAAAGGGTATTGACTATTTCTCAACTTCACACATGAAGAAAGTCGAGGATAGATTAATATCCTATTAGATGTTAAGAACAGTTTTATGGACACACTAGTAAATGCTGAAGAAAAAAAAACTGAAAGAAGTTTAGGGTGAACTGAATGAGAATACAAATTAGAGGAAACACTAGAAATTGAACTGAATGAACGCTATTGAAAGGTCATGAGCGTTAGGAGTGTCATTCTCAGGTCCCTTCACCTGTTGCTGGTAAATATTTTAGAAAATAAAAAAGAATGAAACGCATGGGTGAATAATGCTATCACTTTTTGTTTGGTTCAGGATCACGTCATGGTTTACTTCAAATTCATCAAAATTGGAATTGATAAACAATGATATGCATGCTTCACCAATTATGATGATCTGAGTACTAAAGAATGATATTGAAGCCTCTATTTGAAATCACGTCATGGTGGTCTTCCATATGTTTCCCGAATTTTCTGAGATGAATTCCAAGTGCAATAAAAACTAATTAATGCCAGTTATATCAATTAATCCGGGAGTTGGTTTACCGGTTTTGATGTTTCTTCGGTTGTCATCAGAAGTTTTTTAGAGAAATGGTTTCGAAAAGTTTCATATTCACACATAAGCTAAAATATCGTCACGTTTGTTACAAATGACAATGCTTGATCTTTATTCTGTAGTTACCTGTTTTCGGTTTTCAGTCAAAATAGTTTTTCCACGAATTTTGATAGAACAATCTCAATAATTGAGAAATCAATCAGCGTTCCATATCTTAATCTGAATTTATATTATTGGAGAAAAGTCCCTCTCCACAAAATGATAAGGCATGAACTTATAAACCAAGAATGATGTGAGTATTTATCGGAGTGTTTTTTTCTCAATGGATGTCTACCAGCTAGGCATGACCACCGCCAAAATTTCATTAGTATTGGTCGCCTGCTTCAAAAGATACAGTAAGTTATAAGGGTGTTGGCCCGACCCTCTTGTGGGATCCCCGGGTACCGAGCTCG
>GL379875.1:378029-436204 GCA_000143925.2 Caenorhabditis brenneri | reverse complement strand
CATTTTAGAGAAAATTCAAAAATGGCTTGAAATTTCGACCAAAAAATGAAAATCCGTCAATTTCGATTTTTTCATCAAACTTTGTTTTGAAACTTTTCCTTAGTGTGCAAACAATCCGCACAGTCCTAATTTTCCTCGATTTAAGAATTCTGAGCGGCCTAAAGTTGGGAGGTCCAAAATACGAATATCGGCGGAGAGTGGGTATCTGGTCATGATTTTTTGAAGGTGTAGTACGCATGCTCATATGAGTATTTGAATTTAAAAAATTGAAAAAATCTTTTTGGGAACAGTGGTTTTTCGAAAAAGAGGGTCGGGCCAACACCCTTATAACTTACTGTATCTTTTGTGGTAGGTGACCAATACTGATGATATTTTGGCGGTGGTCGTGCCTAGCTGGTAGGTACCTATCAAGAAAAAAACTAGATTCAAAAAACTGTTCTACTGCAAAAAATCCCGGATTTGCGGAAACTTTTTTTTCACCCTAATATAATCGATGCATAACAAGTTTTGTAGTTGTCAATTATAATGATGTGAATGTGAAAACTTGTTTGTATGTTTCGGTGTTTTTACAATAGTCTGATACACATAGAAAAGTAATGCCATGCTCTCCTTCGGTTTTGTCTAGGATCACATCATTATGGCCTTCATAACATTTTATGGGTTTACCGGATATTGAAATTTTCCAGAAGACATAAATGCAGTCAAAGATCATACCATGAGAAACTTTTTAGTTCTTCACATTCATAAGATATTTGTTTGATAATGATTGAAAAGCAGTTTTTTTGAATATGGTATTGGTTTCCTTCTTTCCAGCTTCACTAGTCGAGCTTCGAATCAGTCAAACTAAAACAAAACTAGCAAACATATCTGAAAAAAATCATCGATTTTCTTTTCAAAAAGACACTTCTTGCGTTTTCTGGCATTAGCCACCGCGCCATATTTTGCGATTCCTACGACTGGAGATATTGAAACAGATTAGTGAAAAGTTTTGTGGATTTTACATATCTGGCATGCTCTTCATAGTCTTTTTGTTGATAAAATCTCGTTAGAGGGTGCAGGACCGAGTCGACTTTTAACAGTAGAGAGCCAATAGAGGAGAAGAAGGTTTGATCTTCTCTTTGATGCTGCCCATGAGAAAATATTTTATTGAGTTTGTGGTAAAGGAGAATCCATTATCTTAACCCTGATCCGAGAAGAATACAAATGAACGAGGAAAATGATACAAATTTTGGAATATGCTAGAGACTCACAACAGAAAGAAAGAAATAATGGTTTTTTTCGTGACGTACTGCAAGTTTTCATGAACATTAGGTCTAGAAATCGTATCCAACACACAATCTGACCAGAAAAATAGTTTCGTGACTATAGCTATTTATCTGACGCTTCAAACTATCATATAATCAATTCCAATGAAATTTTTTCGGAAATGTAAACTGTTTTTCGGAGGATTGGAGGCGTAGTAGCAGATAATCCCTGGGAGTGGTTGGAAACCAACTTAATATAAAATAACAACGCTGTCAGACGTTTTTACAAACAATTACAGTCTGTATTGAAGTTAATACCACTCACTACAACATAATTAACCACAAAATAGCCAAATATTCCGGTTTTTAAGAGTATAGAGACATTGAAAAAAAATAATTTCAGACGAATTTCGATCAAAACGACATGGCAATGTTATGAACAAACTGAAAACACAAGATTTGATAGGAAGATATCATCTAAAAAATTACTTTCCATGCACACGCTTTTACGTGGTTCTATCGTTTGATAGTCTAAAAACCGACTCCTAGGTATTCTCTGATTACAAAAAGTTGTAGGCTCATGAAACTATGATTTTTGCTGACACGAGCAATTTCAATTTCTGGAAGAAAGGTTATTTGTCTCCAAGACCGCAGCTTCTATTCTAATCATTCTTCTCAAATCATGAAAAGCTATTTTCGGTCATTGCTCGATTACGGATTTTCAACAACATAGTTATAACGGGTAACAACACCGATTTTTTGTCGCAAATGTAGGGAAAATTTCTTTTTTTTCTGAGTCCGGACTTGAATTCATTGATTTTTTCATTAATCTTTTCGAAAATTTTTTCCGCTATTGATTTGATCACGGCTTTTCCAGCACGAACAGTTTTTGAATGTAAGTGGATGATCTATTCACTTTCTGTCTTCTTTGAGGATTAAGATCGTAAACTCTTTCTTTACCTCAACCCACTCATTTATTTTTCCTCATTGTCAGAATCGAAGAAATTATTAGATTTATTAACAATATAATTTCTCCTTAGTCATTGTAAATTGATGACAAAATGTTCTGGGAAATCTAACCTCAAGTGCGAACATACGATTTCCCAAAAGCAACACCAGGGTCAAATAAACCTCGCCCACTGGTGATCAATATGGGCAGACATTCATAACAACCAGACCACTCTTACCCTCAGTCCCCCTCTCCTTTTTTCTCTTCCATCAGTTTTAACTTTTGTAATCAACGTCATTTTGATCTATCTTTCCTCGAGGTTTTATCCAAAGTTTTTCATTCAGAAAAGAACTCACCAACATGTCCCGCTGTAAAGCTACGCCAACACGACGCGGAAATGAGAACTCCCGCAAAAGTTCAAAAAAGGTCTCAAAACCAAACCACCAACAACGCTTTCGTCCAGCAACAACGGCTCTTCGCGATTTTCGTCTGTACCAACAAGCAACCAAACTGGAAATCGCAAAACTCTCATTCAAACGCTTTGTGCTGGAGCTCACTCATGAATGGAACACCATGCTCAAGTACGAGGCGTCAGCAATCAAGATTCTTCATTATGCCTCTGAAGAATACCTCGTTGAAATCATGGAGAACGCCTACCGATGTGCACAGCACTCCAATCGGATCACTCTGAAGCTCGAAGATATCCAACTGGCTTCACGTATTCGATTAGAACAAGCATAAAACGGAACAACTCCAAACCACCGAACCCCCAAGGCCCCCTCAAAAGGGCCACCCCCTTTCATGTACTGAGCCTCTTCGTGGCGAAAGGGATCAACAGGTTTTCCACATTGTGGGAGACCTGGCTAATCAGTACACCAATTTTTCTGACCAGTGGCAATACATTTTCGTTCATTTTTTCGAACACACTCTTTTCAAGCTCAAAAAACAACTGCGAACCTACAGCAGCTCGATAAGGTGCGCTTGCATCAACGCAAAAATCGATTAAATTTTTTGCGAACAAGGTCAGATTTTCATTTTTCAGAGTCGAAACTATTCTTCACAGATATTTTTAGTTACAGTTTCGTCTATCAGAATGCTGGATCGAGTTCGGAATGAAGAAATTGCCAACAGAACAAAGCTTCCACGTGTGACAGAGCTTGCGTGGAAGCGTGGAAGAGAAAGGTCAAATGGGAACAAAGGTCGCCAACGCGGATGTGAGGAAATGATCACGGAGGATTTCTGAGTGGTTTCCACGTGGAGCAAAGTACAAGAGAGATGCAAAGCGGCCGGTGTTACGTTGGGAGAACGAGCTGATGAGAAGACTCCGAGATGCAGGGTTGCCGGGTGGTATATGGATGCGAATGGCAAGATGTCAGAAGAAGGAGTGGGCTGCTTTAACGACTCCAGCAAGAAAGCAGGCTTAAATTGAACTGAACTCTTTTTATCCTGTTCTTTGGTATCTGGCTAGATAAATTAAATTAAATTAAATTATCAGAGTGCTAGATTTGCTGTAAACATAAATATCAAGAAAAAGTCTCAAAAAACAATATTTTGCTGAATAATTAGGGCATATCATGCATGTTTTATACTGAAAAACATGTGAGAGATGCACAAAACTTTTGTTTCACATAATTTCTGGGGTTTCACGCCAATTATGTTGAATTTCGACCAAAAACGCATCAGTGGTATCATTCCGAACTTTCGATACTTTATTTTTGAACTGAAAGCTCTGAAATCGTTTCAGAAATTGCGGACCTTCTTGCTTTTTTCAAATAGATTCTGCATCTGACATTTGAATCATTACCAAATTTTGTGAAAACTTTTGAAAAATGGAACGTAAACTACCCAAACAAACGACATTTCAACAGCACATCGAAGCTCAACCGAAAAACTCCTGACGGCACAATTGTTTGGTTTCCCACAGTCATTTGAAATTGACATTCTTCTTATCTACTTCCTCCGTGCTGAAATGCAATTCTAGTTGCGGTAAAAGGAATTTATGTTATCAGCAAAATTTAGTTTATTCCTCAGTTTTATCAAACCGATGTTAAAACTATTTAGTGACTTTCCGACCACCTACTATCAGCAGTTTGATAGGATCTTTGTGTGGTTGTCAGTCACGTTAGTTTTAGTGGTTGAAATGATTCCTAGAATTTCTAAATTCAAGGATGTCGATATGTTTTTTTTTTCGTTTTTCAATTGCTACACGTTTCGTATGTGTATTCAAAATAATAAAATTGAATGAATAAGAACAAATACTACCCAATTTCCGATTTGATTTCTACCGGTTTTTGAGTTTAGTTCGTTTGTAGCTGAAGCGCTCATGTAAAAAAGGTTACATCAGCGTGCTTTCCCGGTTGTGAAGCGTAGCATGCAGTGATATTGATGATTTATCGGACCGTCAAACTCAATTGAGCAGTCAACCATGAAAATTCCCTTAAAAGAATCACTCGAGTTTTACCTTTCTTGAACTGTGAAATGAAAAGTGGAGCCCTCCTCCATATTTGACCAAAAAACTCCATCTGGCTAATCTTGAAAACGCGCATGGCATCTTTCAATGGTTTAAAAAATGTTTTCATTTAGCACCTATCTAGATTTTTTTATCGAAAGCACGAAATCAAAAACTTCGATCCAATCAAAACTGTGAAATGTTAACAAAGTCTCCAAATTCAACTTGCTCTCTTTATGTTTAGATTGTTAGGAGCCAATAAATTTTTGAAGTATATTTTTTCTGAAATTTTTCTCAAATTATTCTTGTGGTTATTAGATCTGATCCACGTTACATTTGAGTTTGCTAAAAGGTTCAGCAGTTTTTGAGTGCTGGAATAAACATGATTCTGATTTTTGGTTTCTCGGTTTGCAATATTCTACTCCGTGTAATAAAATTGTTCTTTACCTTGTGTATTTCTCAGCTTAACCACCTCCTAAGGAATGCATTATTCATGGAACATTTCTGCCCTATACCCCAAGTTTTCTCACTCTTAAATGTCAACTGTTATAATTCCCTTCAGCTGTACAACTTTCCTCCTCTTTTGCTACAATGGCAGCATTCCTGTGGCACGCAAAAGGAGTGGGAAAGGAGTTGATAAGAGCAGCATAAGAGCTGATAACAATAGTATGTACACAAATTTGCCAAGATCATTCTCTTCTATTCATTTCGTTTCTAATGTTGTATTTAACGCTTAGTTTCAAGTTTTTTTAGTACTATATGTTTTAGTGCCGACACCTTTTTTTTAGTTTTACACATTTTTGTTTTCAGACTCAACGCGATGAGTGGTGTCTCTAGAGTTCCATCTCGCTTGGCTCGTAATCAAGTGTTGGCTCGCATTATTGAACAAGATGCGACAAACTTGCCTTCTGGAATCACTGCTACTGGAGCACTGTCGGCTTACGCTCAGAATGCAGCTGCGGCGATTCGTGACAATCGGGATCGTGAAAAAAGAGAGATCGCAGATTTGAATAACAGATTGGCTCGTTATGTTGAGAAAGTAAGCCTAGAGTACGGATATTACTACATCACTAAACAAATTTGCTAAATTTATGGAAAACACTGTTGTCCTAAAACTTCAAAATTTGACAATATTTCCTGGAACTCACAGTTATTTGATTATCATTATTTGATTCTTACATCATCTTCTAACTACTACCCTGAAATCATCCAGGTCCGATTCCTCGAAGCTCAAAACCGTGTTCTTGAAAGTGACATTGGCCTTTTCCGTCAAGCTGCTTATTTGCATACTGAACGCATCACAATTTACTATGAGGCTGAGAAAACCGTAAGCTCTATTCTCATCACTACCATCTTCAAATGTTTCTTTAGTCCCTCTCAACTTTGGTTCGTGAGAATGAATCAAAAGTGTCAAATGCAAAACAAAACATCAGAAAACTTGAACCAGAGCTCGCCACAGCTGTTAGAAAGTGAGTTTCTATACTCTTAACTCTTTTATTTTTTTTATCTTTCTAACTTATACTTTTTCAGTTGGCAAGGATCTTTGGAACACCGCAAAACTGTTCGAATTGAGAAGAGGGATCAAATGAAAAGACTATCCGATATTGAAGCGGAAAGCGCCTATCTCAAGCGACTTATCAATGATTGTGATGAAGAAAAGGCCCATATCAAGTCTGAAATCTCGAGACTCCGCGGAGAAATCAAGCGTGTTCAAGCACTCCGTGACAAGGAAAGAAATGGTTTTGCCCGTTCCCAATCTGCTGCTCAGGATCTTCTCAAGAAGTTGAATGGAAGCATTAGCCATCATGAAATTGCTATTCGTGAGGAAATAAACAAGGCCAGAAGAGATTCCACTGACAAGAACCGTGAATACTTCCACAAAGAACTTCATTTGGCAATGAAGGAGATCCGTGAGAACTTTGAAGCTGACACCAAGAAGGCTCGCAAGACCTGGGAGGAGTGGTACAAGAAAAAGATCATTGATATCAAGAAGAACTCTGAGAGATTCAGTTTGACACAGAATCAAGCAAGAGTAAGTTGAAAATTATTGAGATTCGAAAAGATTTTTGTGTTTCAGGAAGAAATCCTTAGAATCAGATCATTCCTCAACGAACTCCGTTCCAAGATTTCCGATGCTGACACTGTGGTATGAAAGATTTTCGAAAGCAGTTTATCTTGCAAAATAAAAATTTTTCAGAGCCAACAATTGATCAAGAGAATCGAGGACATGAAATTCCGCGAAGAAGAAGAGCTCAAGATGTTCGAGCAAGCCTTAACCGAGAAACAATTTGCCGTTGATAGAATGAGAGATGAATGCACCAAACTTTCCGTGGAACTTGAGAAACTAATGGAGAACCAAATCGTAAGTAACACAATTTTGAAGTAATTATCACGTTCTGTTTTTAGAATTTGCGCAAAGAAATCGACTACTACCGCAAGCTTATGGAGAGTGCCGAGAACTTGCGTACCACCTACCAAAGCAACTTTGTTATCGACACCCCAGCCCCACAAATCCGTACTACATCCCATCACTCGTATGGATCCGCGTACTCGCTGAACGTGAGAGACACACGTTAGTTATACTTGCTATGTATTCTCAATCTTCGATGTCTTTCATTTTCTTAATTTAACTTATACAATACAAAAACATTATTTATATAATATAAATGTTATCAAATGAGTTGTCTTGTATCAAATAACAATTTCAGATTCAAACCGTGTTGTGCACTATGAAGAACCTGATATTTCTAACTTGAGCAGTATTAATAGCCAACAATTCCGCAGTTACAGCAAGGGAGATGTCAAAATTATTGTAGGAAAACTAAAATACTAGATGGTTTTCAACAAATTTTTGTTGCAGGAGCATAAAGATGAGTCTATTGTGATTGAAAATACCAATGCCTATAAGTCAAAAGACTTGTCAAACTGGAAGATTCACCATTATGTGAATGGTGCATTGGAAGGAACTTTCATTTTCCCAATTGCCACGCATATCCACCCACACGAGAAGGTTTCGGTGAGTTTTTCATAAATATCTTCTAACTTTTTCCAACTTACCTTCGGTTTTTTCAGATTCACTCATTGAGATCGATAAACTTGTTAGACGACCTTATTGCAACTCAAATTCACAGTTTCGACTTCTCTAAGAACACAAAGACTGTTCTTGTTGACGATGCCGATGAGGTAAGATAACAGGAAAATGGTTTTTAACCCTGCATTCCTTCCTATGTTTAATTTCCCGCATTGCTAATCATTGTATGTTTACAGGAAGTTGGATGGTATGCCCATGTCACATACAGCCACTGATGATCGATAATAATTCTTTCTACTACGTTTCCTGGGCGCATCCAACGTACTATGTTTGAGCACACTTCAATCGGGAAACACGTCATTTTTCTTCAATAATGTTATTAACACAATGCGTAACATGGCATTTCTTATCTGGTTTTTGTTGTATGCCTTTGTTGCTGAATTTTCGATAAAAATGCTTTTCAATGAGTACACCAAACTTGAAAAGAAGAAGAAAAGGGATTTAATAAGTGTGAAACTGTGGGTTTGAAAACACGAAAAAATTGTTTTGGGTGACTGTTTTCTAAATTCAGGCTGAACTGCTTGAAATGAGTACAGAATTTGAAAATCGTAATTTCCGGAACAACGATCCCTGGTTTTTTTTTCAATAATCTTTCTTTAAGTCTCGGAAACTTTGCCAACCAAAGTTATCCCTTTTCAAATAAAATTTAGTTTGATTAGACTAAAAAAACCTCTCTCGAATGCACTTTAAAAATTTCAGTGTGTCATAAGACACAAGGTGACATTCTCTCCGGAAACAAACCTACTATTTGAGTATATAATCTTTGTGCACTTCTCTTAAACTTTAACTGATTTCAAATGGTGTGACTCAGAAGTTTGAAAATAGCTTTGAAATGAATCAAGAACGACACTGAAGTTTTAAGACCTCATCGGAATCTTATGAATTGAGTTGAGAAGAAATCGGAAATCGTTGTTAGGACACAGCGGCGTTTTAATAGATGTTATCACCGTAAATAATGTTGATGAAGCCTATGCAAAAACGTCGAAAACAGCGCAAAAAGGCAAATAATATCACAAAAACCATACCAAAAGTAGGCTTCTATTGAAGGTTTGGCTTCTACTGCAGTATTTACAATAGTTCACGTATCACAGTAGTTTCGAAAAAATTTTCATGAATTTTTGGAATTCTTCTTTGATCACAATCAAAACGAGCTATTATAGGAGCCAGACTGAAAGAGGTGAAATATAAGAATTACATTCGGCACTTTCGAGAATTGTTCATTCACAGAATAGCATTAATTTTTATATCCAGCAACATGAGAAAATCGCTGAAAATCAACAAAATATTCATTCAATCAAAGGTTTCAACTCTTCTACGGAAGCTATTTTGGCAGCAAGTCTAGCAGCTGGTAATGCCAAATTGGTCATTACACTTGTAGATGATCGTTTCCGGTTTTGTGGACTGTTTTCCAGCAGAGAAACCTAAATAAAAACAGGTTAAAGCTTTGAACGTTTACCATTTTTCACCTTTCTCAAAATAGAACTTTGGTCATCATCGCTCGTAATTGATATTTTTGGAGTTCTGAAATTTTGATTTTCTGGATTTGAGTCTTCTTCGCCTATTTTACCGGATTTCTTTCACAAATTGTGTGATTCTTAGAGAATGAAGAAGAGAACTGGTAGAAATCTAAAAATTCATAGATTCTGTAAATCTAGGTGAGAGAAACAAACCTGAAGGAATCTACATGGCCCACTAACTGTGAGGTTGTAATCTGGGACAAAGAAAAAGCCGGTTGAAGGCTCTGAAAATTTTCAGTAGAAACCGTATTTAGACCATGATTACCTCTTCCATCTCGGATACATTGTTCCATTTTTTCTAGTATAGCCTCACCAAAACTAGTCCATGGACCACATTCAAACACCAAATCTTTCTGAAATCTTGTTTTCAGTAGGAACCAGCACTTACGAAACTTTTGGGAACGTACCTCATTGAAACGAATGGACGCTTTTCCTTCCAAAATCAAAACAAATCTTTTGCTAATTACTCCAGCTTCAAATAGGTTTAGAGTACCAGGAGATGTACTGTTTTTGGGAGGAACTATCAGTACCTGAATTTGCGAAAATATGAAAATTATGATAAAATTACACCGACTTCTCTGATATTTCTCTGAATCAAGTTCTCGAATGCCTTTGGATTCATTTCACTGAACAATGGTGTTTTCTCTAGAAGCCATTTCTCTGTCATCTGAATTTTCTGATGAGTTTTCCAAAACGTTAAATTAGCTTACCTCCAACATATGAAGCGACAATCCTTCACTCTTCTTCTCACTGCAGAATAGTTCGGCAACACTTTTCTTAGAAGTGTTAGTTCTTCGTTTCTTCTGAGCTTCATCGGTGATGTAACAGTCTGTTTCGTCAGTGATTTCAGATTGCAAAAGTTCTTCTGTGATATCTTCCAGTGTGACAAGACCAACCAGTGTTATTGGATGCTCCTCAGATGCATCATGTGGGAGCATAGTGGCTTCGACAAGTTTCATGGATTTCTGAAATTTGGAATATAGAAATTTGTTGTTTTGAACCGAAGTTCATCAATTTCAGGAACTTCGGCTAAATTGGTCTTCCTATTTCTATGTCATTCGGAATTTCGTTAAGCTACTTGTGTTGTTTTCAGAGATTTGCGATAATTCAGTCGCCTACTCAACTTTTTTTTTCCAATTTTTTCGGCATATCAATCATTATAAATTTCAGTGAATCAAATATTTTTCAGAGTCTATAGAAAAAATTGAAAAACTTGTTTTTATCGCATATCAATGTTTTCGAGTTTTTCTCCAACTCCAACTTCCTAAAATCTGCTTACCATAATGAAACTATCCATAGTATCATCCACAAATTTCCCATGATGATGTTTCTTCACATCCGTCGCCTTCGCAACCATTGCCAAGTGATAATCCCCCATCTTGAACTCATCCATCAACGCTGTCAACGGCATTGTCTCATCAACAATTCTTAACCTCCGCTTGTTAAACCTTGCCACCGCCTTCACAGTGATGTTGTTATCTTTTCCAATCAACGCTAGATCACTGACATACAACAAGTTTTTTACCTAAAAAATGAGCGTGTTGTAATATTGGCATATGAAACAGTTACCTTGTTACGATTGTTTCCCTCATAGACTGGTATTCTTGTGTATCCGGAATCAGATATTCTTGTCATCGTTTCAGCGTTCAATACTCGATCTTCTGACAGCATGAAAACATCCTAAAAAGCAAACTTGATGAGAATATATTTCAAAATCTCTAGTTTACATCAATATCTGTCATCACGTCTCGGACACATTTCTTGGTTAGTTCCATGGCTCCAATTGCAATTTTCAATGTTGACAAGTCCTGAGAAGAGAGATTTTCCTCGAAAATTTGAAGGTGTACTCACAATATCACATGCTTCATTTTCCATGTTCATTTTCAGCATTTCAACCATTCTCGAACGATTCACTACGTCAATGTCTACACCTGCATACTTGTCGAGAATCTGAATTTGTAATTATGTCAAAATCGAATCAAATTAATATTCTCACTTTTGCCAGAGGCCAGGTAATTGGGAATAGAATGATCATGAAGAACTTGGTGATATAAATTGTGTTAGCACCTACTGCCAAACCGTATCTGAAATTTGAATGGGAGTTCCAGAAATTCTAAAAATACAGACTTCACACATATACTTTGTGGCAGAATTTCTCCAAAAATGACGATTCCGACAGTTGAAGCCACAAAAGCTGTTATTCCTTCTGCCATGTCATCGAACAAAAGTGCGATTCCGGTGTTGACAATCTTAAAATTGTATTCTTTTTTCGATTGAAAAGAAGTTGATAATTTGATAAAAATTATATGAAATACCTACCACATTCATAATAATTACTGTACATAAAAGTCGGTTTCCATGAATTCTCAGCGGATAAATTGCAGCAGCATACTTTTGTTCGCTGGGGGTTCCTATAACAAAATTATGGATCTCAATTTCGAATTTGGGAGTAGGGCATACCAGATTTCATTAGAATTTTCAGTTCTTGAGGGGTTAGAGCCATTAATCCAAGGGTGAGTCCAGAACATAGAGCAGATATGGAGAAAAGAAGGCAGAGAATGGCACTCTGAAAATATTTTGTGGTTCACAATGTTGTTCGCAGGGTGTTTTTCCGGACAAGTAAACAATAATTTCTCAAACTCGTCTGTGCGTCGTTGGAACATTTCGAATTTTGTTCAATCAATGAGTTTTCTACTCAACTATACGGTAGTTTCATAAAGTTTTTTTGATTTGAAACTTTCTTGAAGTTAATCAAAAAAAATTTCGGATATTTCCTCTTTTTTCCAGTTCATTTTTTTGTTACCTGAGCCCAAACCGGCATATAAGTCTCATGTGTTTTTTGAACTGTCTGAATCCATGTTCTATCATCATCAATTTGTATGAGGCCATGACTCTCTGATTTCAGACAAATTCTCCACGGGCGCGGCCAACTGAAAACAACATTACGTTTTTTGTTTTTCAGAACAAGAAAATCTCACATGATGAATGAGTATTTGAATACAATTTTCATATCTTTGTGAATATAAAATGAACTCTCTGAGATATTGAATTCGGAAGTGACGCATACTGAATCAGTGAAAGACACCATTTCAACCTGAATTCGAATAAGAAATTGAGAGAAGGAAATTTGAGAAATAATGGTTACATCCTCCAAGCCATGTCCAAATATCACAATATCCACTAATGTATCCGACTCCACCAGCAACTCTCCCGCATCACTGTACCCCAAAAAACCGGGAGCATTCACATCACTCTCAATCCGAACACCCGAAACAATTGGTCTCACATCCTGAATCCCCAAAAATTAGGAAAGTTTCGTCTTCAATCCTCACCGCTTTTGCATTCAAATACGTAACTTTTCCGCATAACAAAAGAAAAAGAAGAAGAATTTTAATGATCATCAAATTAAACGTTGTGCAATATAAGACGATAATGAAGGAGCGAGTGGTGCAAATCAAAAACTACGTATGAGGCGAGCACGGGGTGAAAAATGATAAGAACTTTGATTTAGACTGAACATGTGTGATTGACAGACTGGAAGTAATACCAATAAACTATAAATTGGTTCTTTATGAATTCCATCCCCCGAACGATGGAATTCATATATTGAAAATGTGTGTATCTTGTTTCATGAGTGTATGATTCAAAGTTGATCTATTCGACACTAGATTGAATTTTTTTAACGATGCAAAGATTATATTGGTAGATTAGGGATAATTCAAGGTTTTGGACATGAGAGCGTTCTCATTGTGTCTAGTTTTGAGAAGTAATGAGTTTTCTTGAAGTGATAAGGTTTCATGAACATCTCACATGTGAAAACTTTGACAGGACTTCAGAATATTCAACTGAAGTTTTGACTATTTGTACGTTTAGTTTAACAGAACGTGATTCTTGTTGTTTTATATTCAGATTTGAAATTTCATATTTCGAATTTTTATATCGAAAAATTTGATGAAGAACTTCAAAAATCAGATTTCAGGAGTGTGAATTCATCAAAAAGTAAACGCCTCCTGTTCACTGAAACTAGTTTTTTTTGGTTTCTCCAAGATTAAAATACCATGTTCTCGTTTCATTACCCAGTTGGTGCTAGAAAACGTTTCTATGAAATGAATTTCCAGTGGAAACATCTGCTCGAAAACTTTCTTTTGAAATTAGTTCTTTTTTTTCCATTTTGTTCATGTTAACCCCCTAACCCAATCGTACTATATTCACAACTTTTTGACCGCGTCAAGTGACGAGAAGTTTTTTTGTCCACTTCAACATTTTCACTTTTTAGGATGACAAGGAACTGATAACTTTTTTTGGACAATAAAATACGGAAATTCTTCTAGTATGCTTTTATGAGTGTGATGTTGTGTAACATAATTTTTTTTTCGTTCAGAACAAAGATTCCTTATCTAAAACGCCTTCACTGTTGTTTACACTCACAGTATTCTGTGAACTTTGTGTAATTTGGAGAATTTTCACCATCTTCAAAATCATCTCCGTTCCCTGCATTTTTCTTCTTCATCTCCGTTTTCCCATCTCAAACCCATCGAAGCCTCACATAAATCCTTTTTAATGACACCCGTCTTCTAAAAATAATATCCCAATCCTTTTTCTTAATGATATGTCTCCTCATCCGCTTTTCTTGATCCCTTTCCTCATGCACTGGCCATCTGCTCGTCGTCCGAAAAGGTCCTATCTCCTCGTCTTCTCTCTCTTCCTTCCAAACATGTGCCACGCGTTTTTCTCTGCCCTCCCGTTCTGCTGCCTGCCTATTTGACGACGGAGAGGAAGGAGGAAAACAGCGATAAAGTTAGACTAAGAGAAGCAGGAAAGAAATAGTGTGTGCCGAGAAGAGATTTGCATCGAGAAAGCGGAGAAGAGGAGAAAGAGTGTTGTCGCATCTTTCTCGTTTTTCTCTCTATTTCTGAGGTTGCGCTAGTGTTCCTGCATCGATTTTCGGCTCAAAGGCAAGACGACGAGAGTCTATGAAGTGAGGACATTTTTTTTCTTATATGCCAATGTGAATTCATTTTCGCTTCTTACAGGAATATTGTAAAGAAGGAAGAGCCCGCTTTCGCCCGCGAAGACGACCTCGTTCTTGCCGAGGACGACTTCGACGAAGAAACACCAGAGCTTCCTCGGTAAAAATAGCCGTGAAAATAATTTGAGCTTATTTCTTGGTTTCAGCATAGCCGCCCGGCAACGGAAGCCAAAAGTCACTAAGAGGAGAAGATTTAAGAAGAAGGGTCGGGCTCGGAAAGCTACAGTTGGACAGAAGACAGTCAAAAGGAGGAAGAAGGGGACAAGGAAAAGAACAGGAAAGGCAAAGGGAGAGAAGGTGCCACGTGTATTCCGAGAGAAGCAGCCCACACTCCATATTCGACAGAAGTAAGTCTTATCGTTGTGCTAAAAAAAAGTGAAACAAGAGTAGTGTTGGACAGTGAATTGTGTAGTCGATTGTGAATAGTTATTAGCTTCGTATGGCAGACTATGCATCCGTCTGATAATACCATTTGCTACGTTGGGGAACCTAGGTGATTTTGTCATCACGGCCGTGGACCTAGCTTTTTCAATATATATTGTTAGCCCATTTTTGTTCATTGATATACTTGAAAAAATTCCACGGTGGCATTAAGAGGTCTCAACTACATTTTCAAGTTGATAAACCAATACCAAAATGGTAAAAAAAAATCCTCGTCCCATTGAAGCCTACAAATGTTGTTCAGGTTCTAAAGTCAGAGCTTTGCCAATTTACATCTAGAAACCCCATTATTTCTTCTTTTTGACACAGAACCTACTTTCATTCGATTCAAAGCCAATCAAAACAGAAAAACCTGAATTCACAATACCATGATGGCTGAAACCAAGAAGCTTTCGTGATTAGTAGTTCATTCCAATATGGAAAGTGTGAACCAATGAGCGTACCAAATTCTGAACTTTCGAAAAGTCTTTATTTAAAAAAGTCGGCAATGCAAAAACCGACAGAAGTTGTGTCACCGGGCCTAAATACATTGTTTGTGCGTGGTCGAAAGTAACGTTGTTATTTGTTGATGATTCAGAAGTAACGTAACCTTTCTGCTGGTACACCACTGGCCGTGTTTTTTATTCAAAAATGTTTCTTTACGGCTTTTTGCTCCCGCCGAACCTTCCTTTTTGTCCCAAAAAGTTAGTAACTTTGTCAGTGAACATAATTGCGGGTTAGGAAACTAGGTGGAATGAAAAACAGGTAAAACCAGAAGTTTTTCGCCGCCTCAGTCTTTTCATCATAATTTGCTTTTTCGGGGGGTATATTTTTGTCAGTCCCTTATCTAAGCTAGCGCAAATCATGGTTGGTCCGATTTTCATACGGTTTTTTTTTCATTTTTCATTCACAGCCCGCTCTGTATTTTGATAGAGCTCTGTCTTTGTGAAAGCTCTATCTTGTGATGAGGCTCAAATCTACTGAACATTCCCGCATTGTAGTACAACTCCATACACGGATCTTTGATTTTAAATTTTGTTGTTCAGTCAGCTAACAGTAGTTGTCAGAACACACCTCGTGCCGGGAAAACTACAAAATTTGGAAATTAGTCATTAGTCTCACTCCTCTGATACAATTTTTTGTTTTTTTCATCTTCCTTTTTCCACGGATCCAATTTTAGTTCCTCAGAATATCGTAACATCAAAATTTTCTGAAATACAGTATGGAAGTGACTTGTAGTTTTCACGTTCACGCCATGAAACGTTCACACGATTCATATTCAATAAACAGTCCCTCGCTCGACTGTCACACCACTCTTTCCAAGCGTATATTTTCTTGACTTCGGTTTTCAGCCTTTTTGTTTCTTCATAATAATATAGTTTTAGTTATCACCGAACATTATCAGTACAGACTTCCATTTCCATGTGATCAAATGGTTATCATCATATCTATTCTCCTGTACACCCTTTTCTTATAAAAGAAGGCTACATGTCATCAGATAACAGTTCCCTTTCCCATTTGATACACTGTGCATCCGGTATTTGTCAGACCATTCGTTTTTGGTCTCTATTTTTTTAGTTCAACGATTTTTGGCCAAAGCATTGTGCTTTCTTATGAATCATGACAACATTTCTCATGAAAGGAGAAAAACATTTCCATTGTTATTCAAAACACAAAAATGGAGACAAGCTACAGTACCCCTTGTAGTCATGTTCGAATCTCCTCCTCTTGCTATAACCTCGGAGAAATCGGAAATTGAGACATCAGTCCCAACAAGGAGTTTTGTGGGCGTCGCATATCATATTCTCTAATTATTTCCCACGTGTTTTGTGCATACAACTGAAAAACAAAGCTCTTTGGAGCATGACGGTTAGATCTCGTGAGTTGTATGAGAACGTGCTCATTACAAGTCTCAAATCTGATTCATATTCTGAGAAAGCTTTCAGATTGAATGTCAGAGAAAATTGCTAGCGAAATGTTAAGCTAAACTCAACTTGATAATTGCTCATAGAGTTGAGTCTGATGACTAACTTTTTCTTCAACCAACTTTACTTCCGGCTTCTATGGAATCAAATTTCGAGACGCAACTAGTGTGTCGGATCAGATCAGGAACAGATCCAATATCGAACTGATCATGAATCCAATTTTTGATAAGGCAATTTTTTCAACGGCACCTCCTGGTGTGAAATAGCATAGCACTTAAAAAAAACATTTTAGTGTGCGCTGATACATGAAAAATCCAGAACGGATCCAGATATGAGCATATTGATGGACTGTTCGCTGCTGCGAGAGATCCAAATCACGGTTAAATGTGAATTTACGTCAAGGAGCGTACCATTCCAGTTTGGCGAAATTTCAAAAACGCAGAAAAGTGAGTGCGTTCTAATTTCCAAAAACTACGTGTCTGAATTATTTGATTTTTTGGGAAGGTTAGGTTCATTTTGTGTCCGACTTCAAAAAATGTCTGTTTTTCCTTTGTCGGTCAGCCCAAATGATCCACGTAAAAAGACCTCCATTTTTAATCCTGCCAAACCACCGTGTAAAGGTTTATGGCTCTCCATTTAGATTGACGGTTGTAGACCTTTTAGTAGCAATTTCAAGACGACGTTGAGTGAAACGACATTTAATGGTCGACCAAGCTTTATTGGAGGTCGTATTTATGAGCGCCAAAATTGGGCAGATGTTCTATCCACTTTTCAGTAAAGGCGCATGGCGCCTAATTGACGCGGTTGGTTAAAACGACCTTATAGACGTCAATGGTTTCATCCAACAGGTGTTCATTTTCTGAACCATTATTCTTCATTCTTTTAGCCAGGGTCTTGAAATGGCGGAATGGAAGTAATCATCGTTTGCCAATTTTTTTTTCAATTCAAAGTTTCCAATCACAAAGTCGATTCCATCAAGTAACCGTTAACACACTCAAAAAAGTTTCGAACAACTTTTTTGTCATTTCTCTTCTCTCCACACGCAAAACTGGTTTTCCGAACCCTACGCAGTCTCTTCATAAAAAAGTGAAATCCATGCATAGGCATGATAAATCTGACAAAAACGCCCGAGAATAATTTCTGATTATGCCATTCGTCTTTTTTTGTCAACATTCCTCCCGTTAGCCGATACTTTGGGCGACTAGATTCACACGTTTCCAATCTCATATCCAATTCATAACGTGTAGTTTTATAATTTCCTTTAGCTAGTGTTTTGGTTTACTCATATCACGACAGTCTTGATAACTTTTTCTAGACAAAAACATCACATGTGCATATTATTGTTATTCCACTTCACCAAGAAATCGTCACTTTCTGCTTCATTACATATTATTATGTTTTGGCGAGTAGAACACGTGAGAGTCTACCGTAATCCTTTTATAGTCTCATTAGTCGGATTGAGACACATACACGACACGAATCCATTAAAAATTAGCCTCATATGCGCTGATTGACTCCTTCGTTGTCCGCGAAAACATCACGAAGACTTTTCAAAATTTTAGTATTTTCATTCAGTGACGAATTTCGAACAAAAAAATTTGAGTTAGTACTTATTCACGTCACTCTCTTCCCATGCCTCCCAAGAGCTCATCCCGGCCAATTTAGAATTCATGAGAAAAATAGAGATCCCTTCTTCGTATGGAAATGAGAAAAAATTTCGTATCTTATAAAGTGACGGGAGCCGGGATACAGAAAAATGGGCCTGTCACGCACTGAAACGAATGACGAAGCGTATAAATCAATCAAAGAATTCTCTCCGCCGTTATTTTTTCCGAAACGTAGGAAAATGGAGTGACGTGAGGCTTCTTCTTTGGGAGAAAGGAAAGGAAGATTAAATATAGATTTCAATTAAGAGTTTACGTGAGGGGGTGTAGCTCACAACAATAGCATTTTGAATGTGACGAATAGGAGCATTTTTAGTTTCAGGTTTCCAATTAGTAACGTGAATCATTTTTAGCTGATTTTTAGCAGACTTTTTTGGATTAGTCATAGAAATCTGAAGCGGAAATATGAAGCTGATGATATTTCACAGTATTTTGACTGAGAAGCAAGTTGTCAAAGTTTCGATCTTTAAAAAAGGACGATTTCTTCGAATCAGCTGATTTTTTAGACGTAATCTCGAAGAACCCATTAAAAAGTCACATAATTGGTCTAAACATGTTTCTCAATATAGTCGAATGGCACCTGGAAATTTCGAATGTCACTTTCCCCTTGAAGATGCCAAGTTGCCCTCAATATGAATGTTTCACCTCCCCTCCAAATCATATAACATTTTTTATGAACGTTCCAGCTGGAATTCAAAGTCCTCAATAATTATCTCGGATTATCTGAGCGAATAGTAGACCACCTGCCTATTCTTGCCATTTGCTCAAAACAATCCCATAAGTAATGTTTTTCCTAACCCGCTACACCTGAAGCCTTTCTTTCCTACCCATCAATCGGGATTATTCTCTTCCACCCTTCCTAGTGCATATTCCAGTCGATAATCCGATGCGTGCGTGTGAAACGGGAGGCCGTGAGCACTTCAGCTGAAAATCTTGCTCTGTTTTCTTTCTACCCTCCTCATGTCACCCTTACATGTCTAATCTCCATACCAGTGGCTCAGGGCAGCTGGAGATTTTCTTCGACTCCGCCCACCTTCGAGTGTATTCTTTTTGTCTCGTTGTCTCATTATGCGTATTTCTTCTCATGTTTAGACGAGTACGGGGCTCATTTCCCTTTCTTATGCGATTAGAATCCTGATTTCAGTTGGCTAACCCAAACACTTTTCAGCGACGACGTGATCGTAATGGACGAGGAACCAGCTCCAAAACCAGCTCCAAAGAAAAGTAGACCGGCTCAGGCGTAAGTGATCGTTTTCCAGAATGCTGGATCTAACTGAAGTTTTGCAGCAGAGACATCCTCGGATCGATTTTGACTGGCCAGGCGAAGCAGTTAGGGACATCAGCTGAGCTAGGACCGTCGAATGCTGCTGAAAGAGGAAGGGAAGCTGCAAGGAAACGAGCTGAGGAGGAAGCTGCTTCCAAAAAAGCAGCCGCCGAGAGAGATGCTGCCCGGAGAGAAGAAGCAGCTAAGAGGGATGCCGAGGCCAGGAAGGATGCTGCAGCTAGAAGAGAAGAAGCTAAAAGAAAGGTTCATAGCAGTGGTTGTATTGTGTTTTGCACGCCGTTTTAAGTTCACCAGGATGCATCGCCTCTTCATTTCTTTCTCCCTTCATTAGACATTTCACGCAAACTCTTTTTCTTTTCATTCTCCTGCTTTTGTTTTCATTTAGAGAAAGAGAGGCTCCGTGCCCACGCTTCCTCTTTCATTTCCTTTCTTGAACGTGCATCGCGGCGGTCGGGCGACGCCGTAGCCGCCTATGTTTCGTTAGTCGCCGTGCTCTTCTAGTCGGCCGCCACGGTTGTTTTTCTCTCAATCGCGCGCCCGCCCGCGTCGTCGTTCGTAGTGCAGGAGCCATGTCCTTCTTGATCGAGAGAGTCGTCGCCGTGTGCTCTTTTCTGGCCGCCTTGTCGTTCTCAGCGAGCGCCGCCTTTTTTTTCTCAGACGGCTCCGGCTCCTCTCCTTCTCACTCATATGTCCCTTCTCTAACACTCACCAGCGCACTCATCGTTTTCACTGCATCTTATCGATTCTCACTTTCCATTTTCAGTGGGTATTGTGTGAGAATACACTATGTGTCTGTCAATGTGTAAGGCAAGAGATGCATGCAATGAACTCTCGTTCTTTGCCTCTCATATCACATAGAAGTCGTGATTGTGTAGTATAGTGCAAACTATTTTTCAATGCCTTCTTGATTCGCCTCTAGCCCATTGATGAATTAACACTTCTTTGCACTTTTTTTACTGTGTATCTGTATTATCGTCATTTTGCTCGTTCAAATTTTTCGATAATAATTTTAATTCTAGAAGTTTTTCAGGCCGCGATGAACCGCCAGTCGTCCTCTCGAGCCATGGATGATTATGGACAAGGACCTTCTGGGAGCAGGGGACAAGGACCTTCTGGGAGCAGGGGACAAGGACCTTCTGGGAGCAGCCGGCATCCCTCACAAGAACAAGCTCGAGGAGGACCACGTGGCATGGATGGACCCGGCCACCACCCGCGTTCAAACCAATACCCTCCAGGAGGACCACATGGCCAGGATGGGTATGGTCACCACTCATACCAGTCAGACCATGGAGGTTCCCAATTCGGAAACGAGCATCCAGCGCCGTCATTCCAACCGCCATATCAAATGGGAGCTCATGGCTCGGATGTGCACCCTCATCCTTCATTCCAACATCCTCATCACCATTACCCCGGATCTCAATTGATGGATGGATACCCGCCACAACAAACGGGACCTCTTGCCTCGGACGTGCAACCTCATCCGCCATATCCACAACAACATCATGGATATGCTCAACCACAAGGGCCTAATGGCGGATATAAAGATGCATCGTGCTGGCAAGGGGTGCCGATGTTCACCCGGCGTGGGCCAAAAGGGCCGGTTTATGGAGTGCATTTTGATTCGAATGGACGCCCAATCAGCCCTGAAGAGTACCTTCTCCAGCAACAAGAACATTTCAATCGCCAAGCGGGTATTCTACCAAAGGAGGAAGAATTGGTACTACCACCGCCACCACCGCCGCCGCCACTTCCGCCACCACTGTCGCCACCACAACCGCCACCACAACTGCTAAAGGAACCGAAAATTGAGGAGGTTGCAGAAAATGGTGGAGAGAAGATTGAAGAAGGTGGAGAGAAGATTGAAGAAGGTGGAGAGAAGATTGAAGAAGGTGGAGAGAAGATTGAAGAAGGTGGAGAGAAGATTGAAGAAGGTGGAGAGGAGAAAGAAGGCGATGCATCGGAGAGCCCGAAAAAGAAGGGACGCAAAGGTCCGAAAACTCCTCCTGGATCACCGAAAAATCCTCCCCAAACAGAAGAAGCATCGCCTCGGGACTCTAATTCGATGGGAAATGAAGTATTGTCCAGTTCTTGCGGTCCAGATGCGGAAGAGCGGGCCCGTGACATGGAGGAAATGGAGCAAGAATTGAGGGTGTTTGACGATGAGAGTGAGCGGTTGAAGCGGGAAGAACGTGAGCGGTTGGAAAAAGAGGAGAGGATAAGAAGATTGGTATGTTTGTTTTTCAATCTTTAAATTATGAAAGCATCTTCGGAACATCCAAATAATTACTTAGTTTGTGCCAGAAAGACACAGCTGAGAACTAGTGCTACAGTATGAATTCAAATACCACTTCATAACTTTACATATAAAATCATCAAATTTGTTGGTTTTCACTAATTTCCATGAATAATTCTTCAGTTTCACAACAAAACAAGAAAAACAGTGAAAATCGATGAATTTTATGAAATTACCCCGTAAATTCTTATGGAAAACTTTAGTTACTACGGTAACACTCGCTTTTAGCTGTGTTTTGCGCTTACTTTTGTGATGAAAATTTTGAGCTGGAACTGGCTAATAATGCAGATAATGTAGAAATAAGGTATAGGAACATAAAATGAAGACCCGGTCGGTGGTCCCAGATAACGACATAGGAATCGGTGGCTAATACTCAACATTTTTTAAAAAATAGCTATTAAAATAGCTTCAAGAATTTTCGCAATTCTCACAAGCTTCTAGTACAGAAAAGCAAAGTTTACTAACTATAAGATGAACTGTTTTTCAATTAGCACGACTCAATAAGAACATTCAAAGGCTATCACTTCTTTGTTTTTCAGAATGAGCCAAATAAGGAGAGGGAACCGCCGCAACGCTGGTGGGGCGTTTCTAGATACGCAGAATACATTGAAGCTCTGTTCACTCCAGAACTCAATGAGTAAGTTGAAATGAAGGTAACAGATTTTTCATCAAAATTGAGTTTCCAGAGCAATAAATGAGCCAAGCAAGCGAAGAGTATTAGCGACACTGGCGTATGGAGCCCAGAACCACCGCTTTGACGACAAGCAGTGCAAGGCTCATTTGCTGGAAGCCCTCCGCTTCTATTGTTTGGGATATGATGAGAATGGAATGAAGAGTGAGTATGCGATATTTAAACAACTTGATGACCGTTCTCACTTGCAGAATACCCCTTGACAAATGACCACGTGCCGGAAACGCACCAAATGAGATGGGCCAACGGATTTGTGTTTCGTGTGGAAGGAGATGATGAAGAGGAGCAGCGGTGTTTGAAAGAGAAGGCGGAGAAAGAAAGGGAACCATCTCTTCAAAAAGAAAACTGGGAAGACGAAGTATATGAGGTAAATTAGATATTGAATAGGAAACTAACTCGCAGTTAGAGTTTCGAATATGTCATTTAGTTGCATTCAAAGTGTGTGTTTTTTTCCAGATTAAACCAGTGTTTGGATGGGACACGGAGAGAGAGCTCATCACGACTGATTCAGAGGAGGAATCCGAAGAAGAGGAGGAGGAGGAGGAGGAGACCCCGATCAGGAAGAAGAGAAAAATAGTAATTATTGATGACGACAGCGACGACGACTACTACTACAAGAACGACAACAGTGTGGTGATAAAAGAAGAAATTGTGACTGAGGAAGCACCAACGGAAATGGAAGCAAAAAAGGAGGATGTTTCGAAAGTTCCAATTCAAGTGGAGCCGTTCAAGGTTATTGAGAACACAGCCAGTGTTCCGAGCTTTGAAGAGCCACCGAAGGAAGCGAAGGCTGAGAAGGTAAGCAGTGTTATTTTAACTTTATTTCTAGCATCTGGTAGATACTCTAGTGCTACGGTTCTCCGGTGCTACAGATCAAGTGCTACAGTGTGATCTGGTGCTACACGCCCATTTTCCCAAATTTGGCTCTTGTGCTATAGATCAAGTGCTATAATCGCCACTTTTGTACTATGACTCATGGCTCAAGTGCTATGACTATTGGCTTAGGCTTAGGCTTAGGCTAAAGTTTTAAGCTTAGGCTTAGGCTTTTAAGCTTAGGCTTAGGCTTTTAGGCTTAGGCTTAGGCTTTTAGGCTTAGGCTTAGGCTTAGAGACGGATTTATAGCACTTGATCCATAGCACGAGAGCCAAATGTAGCACTTGAGCCATGAGTCATAGCACTTGAGCCATCAGCACTTCCCCTGTAGCACCTGATCACACTGTAGCACTTGATCTGTAGCACCGGAGAACCGTAGCACTAGAGTATTTGCCCTAGCATCTAGGGTGGTTTGCAGGAGTAAAACATTAAAACAATTGACCTGTTCAAATTCGAGTTCTCTAGTTTTTTAATAATTTCAGAGAGAGGAGCCCGAGTTGGTGGAATCAATTCCAGTTTCAAGCATCGTTGAAGATCCACCGAAGGAAGCAAGAGCTGAGAAGGTTAGTTGTGATATTTTTCTTAGTTTTTTTCTAGTATCTAGGGTGGTTTTCAGAAGAAAAATATTGAAAGTTTTACCTGTCTCTGAACTCACTAGTTATTATTTTTACTTTCAGAGAAAGCAGCCAGAATTCGTTGAATCAATCCCAATTCTGAACGTTGTTGAAGGTCTACCGAAGAAAACAAAGGCTGAGGTGGTTAGTTGTAATATTTTTAACACCATTTCTAGTATCATTGTCGAAAGAAAAAAACATTAAACAAGATCTTTCGATTAGATTGAGTTGTATTCAAAGTCTTTAATCATCAATCATTTGCTTATTTTCAGAAAAAAAAGCCAGACTTGATGGAATCAGCTCCGCTTCAAACCGTCGTTGAGGATCTACCGAAGGAAGATAGAGCTGAGAAGGTTAGTTGTAATATTTTTTTGATTCAATTTCTAGTATCATGGTCAGAAGAAAAACGTCTAAAATTAGACTTATTGATTAGATTGAACTTTATTTCAAATCTTGAACCACCAATCACCTTTTTATTTTCAGAGAGAGAAGTCGGACTTGGTGGAGTCGTCCAAGAAAAGGAAAATGGAACCATCGCCAAACAAACCAGCTACTATAGAGCCAGCAGCCGCATTGGTGGAGACTCCAAGCGTCGTCGAAAATCTATCGAAGGAAGCGAGGACTGAGGAGGTTAGTTGTGTGATTTTCAGCTTCATTTCTAGTATCTAAGGTCGTTAAAAATTGAACTTTTTGACCTGTTCAACTCTAAATTTACTAGTTATTTATTTTTACTTTCAGAGAAAAAAGCCAAACTTGGTGGAATCCACTCTAATTCCAGTCGTTGAAGATCTCTCAAACAAAGCGAGGGCTGAGAACGTTAGTTGTAATATTTTTTAGTTTCATTTCTAGTATCATGGACAGAAGAAAAACCTGAATAAGAGCTTTTGATTATATTGAGTTGTATTCCAAATTTTGAATTACCAATCATCTTCTGGTTTTCAGGTAAAAACGCCAGACTTGGGGGAATCAGCTCCGATTGCTCCGACCGTCGTCGAGGATCTACCAAAGAAAGCGAGGGTTGAGAAGGAATCGATTCCAAAACCAATCATCGTTGAAGATTCAACAAAAAAAGCGAGAGCTGAAAAGGTTAGCTGAAATATTTTAAACTTCACTTCTAGTTTCATGGTCAAAAAAAACATTAAACAAGATCTTTTGATTAGATTGAGTTGTATTTCAAATCTTGATCCATCAATCATCTTTTTATTTTCAGATAAAGACGCCAGACTTGGGGGAATCAGCTCCGATTCGAACCATCGTCGAGGATCTACCGAAGAAAGCGAGAGTTGAAAAGGAATCGATTCCAAAACCAATCGTTGTTGAAGATTCATTGAAGAAAGCGAGAGCTGAGAAGGTTAGTTGTATTAAAAAAAACAACTGTTGAAAACAACTCCATTCGTAGCACGGTTAGAAGAAAAAAATCTGAACAAAGTATTTTGATTGGATTAAGTTGTATTTCAAATCTTAAATTACTAATTACCTTCTTATTTTCAGAGAAAGAATCCAGACTTGGTGGAGTCGTCCAAAAAAAGAAAAATTGAACCATCGTCAAACAAACCAGCTACTCTAGAGCCATCAGTCGCACTGAAGAAAAATGAGATTATGATTCCGGATGCGTTCAGGAAGCTGGCCACCATTTCTCCCAACTCGCTGCTCTCCTCGGTCGTCCAGGTTGCCGACTCAACTCTAGCCAAATCGCAGTCATCCAAGAAAAGGAAAATTGATCCATCGCCAAAGAAACCAGCTACTCCAGAGTCATCAGCTGCATTGAAGAAAAATGAGATTTTGATTTCGGCTGAGGTCAGAAAGCTGGCCAACAACTCACCCAACTCGCTGCTCTCCTCGGTCGTCCAGGTTGCCGACAATTCACCTCTATCCAACTCGCAGTCGTCTTCCTCTCCACCGATTCCTGATCGGTCCTCAATGGAATCGAATGATGGTGAACGACCGGACCCCAAGCGCCGAAAATCAAATGATAAGCCGTCCAAATCTGCTCCACACCGCTCTGCTCGAGTCCGCGCCCCTTCACCTTCTCCGAGAAGAGCTCCCTCACCTTCTCCCAGACGATCTTCATCACAAAGGCATGCGACACCGCCTCATCGATCATCCAGTGTTCAGTGTTCGGTGTTCCTGGCCTTCGGTCAAAATGGGGGACCGAACAGAGGAGGACAAGGCGCCTATGAGGCCAGAAAAGCCGAGATTGCTATGCATCTTGAGAGGAAGAGAGTAGAGGAAGAAGCCAAGCAGATGGAACGTGGAAGGTCTCGAGGAGGCCGAGGAGGTGGACATATTGGTCACGTTCGCCGTTCCGGGAATGGAGTCTTCTATAATCCCGGAAACGGTCGGTCAAGAAGTCGATCTAGACGCAGGAGCCCTCGACGCTGTAAAAGTATGGCACCGGATCGGGAGAGAGTCTCCTCTCCACCAGTTGAGAGAAGAGCCAGATCACCTCCATTGGCAAGGCGCCAACACTCTCCTCCAAACCGTCAAGCTCCACCACCTGTGCAAAGAAGGGTCCGCGCTCTCCCACAGCAGCCACGTGGCCATGTTGCTCCAGCTCCACGTCGATCTGCTACTCCTCCACCGCAAAGACGACACCATGCTGCTCCACCGCAACACCGGCATCATTCTCCGTCGGTTGGACGTCGACCAGCCTCTCCTCCAAACCAAGGGAAACACCATGCTCCGGAAGCTCAACGACGTCACCACTCTCCACCAATAGAGCGCAGAGAAGCTTCGCCGCCAGTTGAACGCCGTCCTCCTCCACCGCCAGTTCAAGCCAGGCAGCCCTCTCCTGGCAAACACATCGCTCCCGCCGAGAGACCCGCTCCTCGAGAGCATGGTCGTCCACATGGATCTGGAAGCCGCCGAACTCGCTCTCCAAGTGGCTCTCCAGCGAGAATCGGAAGATTCCAGGACCACCGTTTGCCCATCCGCAAACTTCCGCTAAGCGCAAGAATAGTGTGGCCTAACAACAAGTGAGTTTTTGTTAATCAGGTCAGAGGGGAGGGAAAGTGGAGAAACTACACAGTTGATCAATCATCTTTCTCGTTTTCAGTCGTCCCGACCGCATCCGCAACGTCGATCGTCCCTGAATTCTCTGCACACTCTCCTGAACATGCTTTTCCACGGGTCTTCAATTTATTTTAATTTATTTTTGTCTGTAAATCTTTGTCATACCTGTTTTCTATCTATTTTTATTCTTTGTTAGCTATTTTCTAGTCATATTTCATTTCCTTGCCGAAGTTTCCATTTTCAACCCCGTTCAACTAGGTTCTGTGATTCTTGTCCCTTCCCCATTCCACACTAAAATTTCGTGTAATTTTTGAGTTTTAAATGGTCTTCTGATCTCTTTTGCACATCATTTTTTCTAAATCCCCATCGACTTGTCATTTTTCTTTATGTCTATTTTTCCAAGGAACCAAAGTCCGTTCCTTGAAGCAGTTATTTTTACTCGACCCATTGTGTCGCGTCTTCTAGTCACTCTTCCATCTCATTTTTTTCTTATTTGGTTTCTATTTTTTCTGAGCCCGGTTGTCAATTTTTTCTTCCAAATTTCCCCCAAATGTAGGGCTCCACGGGTTGTTTTTTGAGATCGAAATGATCAATAAATTTATATACAAAATAGAAATTGTATTATTTTTTCGAATTGCAGGTTAATATTTTTTCATCTTTCAGTTGACCGAGTCGAGTCAGTTCTATTTATGTGATAGAAAATGAGGAAGGATATGAACCACTAATTACACGCCGACGCCTTTCATGTATCTTCCCCAAATGAATACTCGGATCACTTTTACACTTTTTGTTCGGCATTGTGTTTCTTTTGCATGGCGTAATGCTAATTTTTGTAACACAAGGCCGATTTCGGTGACGTTAATGTGACAGTTTGTTATTTTTCGGCACATTTGGACTTTTTCAAGCGGCATTTTATCATAATGAACGCCAATCTCTCACCAACATCATCATTGTGCCATGAAAAACCTCGTGGACTCTTGGGGGTCGCGGCACCGTTGTCCAAAACTTTTCCAATTAAATTCGGTGATTCCGAATGCATATTTCTTCAGTTTTTCAGGACGTCTTTTTCAATATCGTACTCGGATAGATGTTTTTTATATAGGTCCTTTTTCCTTTTTTGGTGGCATGATGCTGGTTTTTGTGACACTATGCCGATTTCCATGACATAATTCCGTATTTATGTGACAAACTGCCGTTATATGTGACATTCTGCCATTTTTCGATTCATTGAGACCTTTTTAGCAGTTAAATCGATGCGATCATCATTCTCCCACCAATATCAATATTGTGTCACAAAAAACTTTGTGGATTTTCAGCGACAATGCCAATTTTACCGCCTCTCTGTCTAAAAATCATCTGATCAGCTTTTTCGGATTTCCAATGCTTAGTTCTCTGAATATCAAAATTGAGTCAATTGATTTTTAAAACAAGCGGAAAAGATGGGCTACTTTCTGGATTAAGCAGACAATCTAATCTACCCGTTCAAAAAATTTTTTAACTGCCAAGTCAACTGGGATTCTCTGAAAAAAAAGAGTTTTTAGAAGATAAATTGACACTCATTTTTCCTTCACCTGAGGAACTTGAGTTCAATGAAAGACTTCGATAGAGACTTTGGTGGTGAAATAACGTGGCCACCCGCATCAACTAGATAAATTCTGTTTCTATTATTAGGAAGGCTTGGCTGTGAGCTATTCTGACCAAATGCGGTTCTTCTGAAGAAAATATCATAGCAGCCATCTAGGTAAATCTGAATTGAATACCCAAATGTCGGCAATTGAGACTTAATCTCTTATTTCTTCCTGGTCGATAAGTGTATTCAAACCGATCTGAAAAGTTATGTTTCTAAACTAAAAAAAAAAACAAAAAACACTTACCCGATCACACAACCAGGACATCAAAATGGAAATGTGTGAGCACAGCCAGGCACATTTCGTTGGGCTTCCGAAAGCCTTTGGATCGTATGAGAGATTGCATCGTGACAGATGCAAACCCCACTATAATTTGATCCGCAGCAATAAATATATATAAAATTAGCAAAAATCACTGAATACAAGACGCACCCACATCCAACGGGTACTAGGGAAAAAGAACTAAACAAAAAGAGCGGACAACCGTCCGCTCTTTCGACAATTTCTCTTTGTCTCTTAATTTATTGTACTCTATCCTCGTTGACCTCCACTTTCAATAAACCTTTCCCTGTTTCTCTTCAGAGGTCTTGTAACTTGACCTAAGGACCGTTTTTTTCTCTCTCTTACTCGCGGAAACGCATACGGATTAGTATCGAGAGGACTAGGCATTTGGAGAGAAAGTAAAACAAACGTAATGAATAATGAAGGGATAACATAAAGACTTGTCAAGTTATGTTATTCAATGTTTAAAAATGAACGAATTATGATGATCAACAACAACCAACAAAAGTCGACATTGATAAGATTGTTTGATAAAAAGGACATAATACCAGGCAATCAGGCAAAAAAGCCTTCCTTGAACAGCCGGCTAAATACTTCTCAAAAAAAATGACATAAAGAGCCCGATTTTGGCTCGAAGTATATGGTAATTGGCTTAAACCTAACTAGCATTGGACTGAAGAATCTTGAAAATTACAGCGGAAATCCCTTATAAAAAACAAAACTTTCAAAAATGACATCAAACATCCTAATTTTTGGCCTAAAATAGTTTAAGATTGGCTTAAAAAAGCCTGAACATGGAGTAAATAAGTCTAAAATTAGCCTCGAACAGCCCTCATAACACTTTTTGAAAAATGACACAAACATCCAAAATTTTGGGCTGAAATTGCCTTGAATTAGTCTAAAATAGCCCATCGATATAAGCTGTAAAAATGACGTCGAATAGCCGGATCAATATTTTTCGATGTTACACACTTCTTTTTTTCTAATTTTCCAAAATTTAGTCAATTGATTTTTAAAGCAAGCGGAAAAGATGGTCTGATTTTTATATCAAGCAGACAATCTGATCTACTCGTTCAAAAAATTTTGTGACTTCTCTTCTTGCGATTCTTCTTCTGAAATAGAATGAAGTTAGGGCTTCAAAGTTTTCTGTTGAAAGAACTTACCATTTTTGATACTTTTTCTTCAATGACGAATTCCAGTGGACGTTGAAGAGCGGAAAGCATTCTAACAACTCTCCGGCGTGTTTTTCCTGAAAATCAGGAGTATTAGCTTTGAAAATGTTAATTATCGGAAATGCTATGTGGGTATCATCGGCAATTGTTCTAGCTTCAGAAAAAACAATGGATCTTACCGTTCGTTGATCCTCGCTGTCATAGCTCGTTCGTCTCTCAGCTGGTCTTCGATCCACTTCATATCCTCATCCAATCTTAAATAGCTCAGAGTTAACGTCAATTGATATCAGTCAAGTACGATACATTAGCCGAAATTTCGCAAGTGTGATCAATACTATTTCAATTTTAGTTTGAAAAGTTAACTAACCTTTTTTTCATCCATCTTCTTGAATCTTCTTTGAATTTAGTATAGTGAATAAATAGATAAGAATAAAATTAGCAAAAATCATTAAATACATGACGCACCCAAATCCAACGGGTACTAGAAAAAACGGAAAGACTGAACGGAAAGATGGACATTCGTCCGTTCTCTCGTTGATTTCTTATCGTCTCTCAATTCAGTGCACTCTATCCTCATCAGCCTTCACGGCCTCCCGTTATTCGAAAAACGGGAAAAGCGCAAGTATGTTCTTGACGTATCACGGGTTTTTGACTTGAAAAAATTTCAGAGACAGAAATAAAGGTGGTTTTCAGCCAAGAAACGAAGTTTGAAAAAATGGTTAGTGTGCTCTATCCTCATCTATCACCGCTCTAACGCGGAAGCTCATACGAATTAATATCAAAAGAAGTAGGCACTTGGAAATAAATAGAATATAAGGGAGGAGGTGTGGGAGGAGTGGTGAAGGACATGAAAAGTCGTCAAAATATGAAAATATTCGAAGTTGCCACATTTTTATTAGTAAATGTTAACGATTTGTAAGAAGTCAAAATGACCAGCAATAGTCAGCATCAACGATATTGAAAAGTTTGTTCGCTGAAAAGGACACTTTCCAACTACTGTGCTGTTGTATAGGAATTTTATGAAAGCTGGTGATTCTAATAGCAAATTTCACAATAGTGGAACCATTTTTGATTGCTTTTTTGGGTATGGTTGGAGAGAGCAACAGATGGATGATATTATAGTGACGACGTTCATACGGTTCTTAAGAGTTCTAATGAAGTTGACTTGATTAATTATAAACAGTTATTTCACGTGTTTTTCATTAACTACAAGTTTGTAGAGCGTCTCAACTAGTTTCCTGGTAATTGAAAACGTTTTCCAATAAATTATGTACAGTAACTCAAGAAGGTTAATGTTCATTTTTGTCAATTTTCTTCACAGATGGTTCCACCAAACGATGGATACGGAAAAAAAATCTGTAAAATTCCAGAAAATTTAAACGAAATGACTGAACTTTTTTGATTTCGATTTTTTTCAAGGAGACTCGGACTTTAGTTGTACGGTGCGATCGAAATTTTGATGTATGTTAAGAATTCAATAGAGTCTTCACAAACATAATCAACTCTCGCATCACTCTACCAGCTTTGGAAAGACGCCTGGAACTTTCCCCCGTCATTCATTGACAGTTTTCCTTGTCTTTTGAGAAATGTGCTCTTCAATGCAGCGACCTCCAAAAAACTTTAATTTTAGTTTTCATAGTTTCGCACCAAACCTTTTTGTTGTAGAACACATTTATTGCTGAAACTCACTATGTTATATTGGTTTTTTACTCTGAACTTTCCAGATACAAATGCCATTTGGGCTTACTTGTTTATTCAGCTCCAAGAGAATTGCATTGGCGGAGGTAATTAGTTTTACAATGTTGAGCTCCAGAATTGGGTAACAAAATGACATCATTGACTTATGAGAAATGGAGTTCCGCCCAATTTTTCGGGTTATGGAAAAATTGATTCTGAAAACATTTTATCTATCAGTCATTTGTCTTGTCACTTGTCCAAAAAAATGCTGAGCAATGACCTCAAATATGTTTTCATTTTCTTCGAATACAATTAGTTTTGAGGTTCTCATTTTGCTTGTTCCTCTAGATCTATGTCACAACAGCTCACTCACTCCCCCAAAATAATTATTCCAACCCTATCATTTGCCAAGTAGCTCTCCTGGTGCTGGTCGGTGCTTGGCAGCTCAAACTTGAGCCCTCTTGCGCAGGCCACGGGCACATACATAATCAGATATTCCTCGTAAACGTGAGAACGTTGGAAGAAGAGTGTGCGCAAAGCCGTCCCAGAAAAGAAGCCTTCTCCTTTTCTGTCGCAACTCCAGTGAATGGATTTAGTTGAGAGGGGAGGGAGGGCACACTATTATGTGAATGTTGCTTACTTCTTTCTTCTACTTTTTCAATGGCACTGTGAATTCCTTCTTTCCTCGCGTTTTGAAATCCTAAATTTTTTTCCAGTATGAACAGAAAACAGGAAGCTGGTGTTATGAATATTTTGATGAACACCATAAAATTCCAAGACTGTTTTTGACGAACCTCCCTATTCTTATTATTATTTACCGCTGTCTCCCAGGCTGGTCAGAAATATTTTCCCTTCATTTCCTATTCCATCGCAATGAAATCCTTTTCGAAATTCTCTATCTCTAATTTGGCTTCAACGGGATGCTACACGAAGACGCAAAAAACCGAGTGGAAGCACCAAGAAAAACAACTTTTTCGCTGTCCCCCTTCTTTTTTCTTCTTCTTCTTCGTTTTCTATCCGTTTCTTTCGGGTCCCTCCCTCATTTTGACATGTCCCAGTCCTTTTTTCCACTTTCTCAGCTCGGCCCCCGTCACTCGTTTCCGTTTGGGTTATAATTATAGAGTAAGAAGCGAGACATGAAAATATATTACCTGCTGTCGCAGTTTGAGTGAGTGAAAGGAGAAAAGAAGAAGTTTGAGAGGGGAGGAAGAAACCACTTTCTTTTCTTGGAAAATTTCAATTGCGGTACCCTCACACTCACTTATTTTTATGTCCGTCACCAATCTGAACCAACAAAATTTGAACCTATACCTGGAAAAATAAGTGGACGTCTGGAAATCTGAGTTTTCAGAATTTTCTTGGATTAAAAGAATAGTATTTGGCGGGAAAAGTCGCTCAGTTCAAAGTTTGAGAAAGTTTTCGAACCAAATATTCATTATACTTGAGCAGAATAGCACCTCAAATGTGAAATAACGGCAATTTACTGTTTTTATCTCCCATTTTCCGTGTTCTCTTATTTTTCCAAGTTTCTATGTATGGCCTCTCATACGGGTGCACTGTTAACTGATTCTTTAGATTTTCTGTGTTTTGGGAGCAGTTATTGATATTAATAAGAAAGAGACTAAATAATTTCAAAATCTGTGTTTTTCTGAGTTCTGGATAGAGCTGGAAAACAAACTGTTATACATCTCCGTTTTTTTCAAAAGCCTTATGATCCTATGCGAAATTTACATCATTTGATAGAGAATATTTTATCTCTACAATTTCATGTTTCCACATTCTCAGGTTTTTGAAATCAGGATTTCCGCGTGGTTACAAGTACGGGTTCTGATTCGGCATGATCTGATTTGGGTTACCCTAAAACCGATATTCAAAAACGTTCCCTCCGGAACGAACCGGTTCGAACCGAAGACCAATTTGACCGGTCTCAGAAAATTCTGTCGGCTGTTCTCCGTTGTTGAAAACTAGGTCTGACAACATTTCTTTTCTTTGAGCGCCTGAAATGTTTTAAACTTCATTCAATTCTTCTTCACACTTTCATTATTCATTTTCCGAGTTCATATTTCGAAAGTCGTCGTCTTTTGAATGAACAAACCCGGATATTTCATTTTTTTGAAACAAGAAAACATCCTCCTCTTATTTTTTTCAGTTAACCCTATGGGACGATTTTTGCTCTTTATTTCAAAAGTTACATCACTCTCATCTAACAATAACCAAAAACTAACAAACTATATTCTATCTAACTGCTGCCTAAGACATGTAGTAATCTGATACCAAATTAGTAGCACTTGCTTAAAACTTTCTCTTCATTTCCTTTTTCTTTTTTTTTTTCCACACACAAAACTTTACTAGTAAACATACACGCAACCAACACACAATATACACCAACAGGAACCATTGTTCTTGTTTTCTCTCATTTTCCTTTTCAATTTGTTCCAATTTCAACACATTAGTTTCCTTAGCTGAAAAAACAGGAAGAGAAACGGACACTAGTTGCGTCAATTTCTCAATTCCTTTTCTGTGAGCGGAAATTTATCGGATTTGGATGAGGAAGCATTTGAATGTGTCCCAAGTTTTCTTTTCCTTGGTAGAGTTTTCAAGATATAAGTTATAGCTCTGAAAATCTCGAAAATATGTTTTGGTATTCCTTGAAATTTTTTTGTGAATATATGTTTTGGACATCTTTTTCCTTGTTTGTTCATTTTTTTCAACGACATATTTCTTTTTTCCCCAATTCTATTCACAAAAATGTGAAGAGCCGGAGTGACACAAATGATGCATTCATGGAAGAACACTTTCTTTCTTCAGATGAGCGTGTTGGGATTTGATACAAAGTATGAGAATATTGAAAGCTGCATATGGGACTGAATCATTAAAACTTATGAGAATCTTTGAAGTGGGAATATAAATGAAGTCTTGTTTTGGAATAGGGCATTTTACAGTCATAGAAGTGTTATGGTCCAGAGTTTTGTTCCTGAGAAATTTGAGGGTTTTCTGAGCAAAGTAAATTTTCTTAGGCTACTTTTTCTCCTTTGAAACTCCAAATTCACTTTCCCCACAAATGAGAAGCATAAAAACAGAGCAAGTTGCCAAAGACAGTTTGAATTCCGTAACGATGCTATTTGACGTTTCCTGGTCACGTTCCTTTTACCCTATACGTAGTGGTCAACCAAATCTTTGCCAATAACAACTATTGTATCCCCATGTTCCGTGAGATTGTTGAATTTTCCATATATCATAGTCTGTCCGGTTAATCATACAATTTTGTCATACAGATAATGTCATCCGAAATAATTTGTCTCTTCTGACTCGACTCGTGTTAGTCACGAGTTCTTGGTTTTCTTATTCCAATTGGCTCTTATTTGATAGTTTTATGACACAAAGTGCAATAATCATTATAAATGTATCTAGGGGAATACATTTAGAATAGAGACAGGTCTCATAAGTTAGTCATTTTCAGTTAGTATTTGTTCAGTGGATTGTATATCTAGATCATATAGTTCTGCGAACTTTATTTTGGATTCATTTCTAAAAAGCCATCTACCCGGAACAATTGATGGGATTTCATTGTATTCAAAAAATGTGAGAACGCTCAATTGTTGTTTTCTTGTTTTCCCCCATTTAATCGAAACTATACATTTTAAACTTTTTGTACCAGAAGTGTGTTTTTCTCATCTTTTCACTCAACTCCGTATCAATCTCAAATGCCGAAATAATGACCGTCTCCGACGGGAGGCACGTCTCCATTTCCTATTTCTCCCGCTTCTTTTTTCTCTTCACGTATTTATTTATCTATGGGCTCATGGCGTCAGTCAGGCGGACAAGAGCAAAAGCTATGACGAGGATTGAGATTCAATGTGACTTTTTCCTGGAGTCCCAAGAAGGTCCTTTCATAATCGCTCAACATTTACTTCCACATACGTTCAAGGGCTGACAGGAACAGGTAGTGAGTTGATACAAGTTGACGTTTGAAGGACTACTACGGTATGTATGTCTAGAGGTATTCCGCACATTTTTTGTTCATTCTAGTCGGAGGTTCCTGCGTTTTGGACCATTATTCTTCTGTTCACGTTGAGTTCCTTGAAAGGATTTTTGAACAACTAGTGGATTCTAGAATTTCAGACTTTTAACTCAATACACCTAGCTGACATGAAAACTGAAGTTTGTAAGATTTTGTGATGAGCTTTTAGGGGTTTCACTCACATCCACGAGTAATGCTCTAGAAAATTTAGTCCCCAAAAGATCTGATCATAGCTATACTCTGATCTGTTTGAAAACCTGGACCAGATTCACTAAAGCCAGCACACCGGTAAATTTTCTTAAATCTTTATCAACATTATCCTGTGTTATTACACTTAAGCTGAACAAAGCTTACTTAGTCATTGCACTTTGGTCATTTGATTTTTCCAACTTGTCATAGCGGCAGCTAGTTAATTGCCACATTCATAGGTTTTTGGTGCTCACCCCGCAAATTCTTTCTTCACAATTGTCTCTTTCTCTCTTTTCAAACAAAACATTGTTTTTCAACTGAGGAAAGTGGAACGCCTAATTCCATTATTCCATCATTCGTCTATTCTCTCACCGGGATTATCTTCCCACCTAATCTTTATCCTTGCAAAAAAAACCAAAAGAACTCCTTTTCCTTCTTCTTCCAAAACCACATCTTGACGAAGATCAAAAACAAGAAGGGAAACCGCCTCATTTATTTTTTCAACCTCATTCGGTTCTTGCGCTCCGTTTTTGGTCCTTTCTGTTAATCGAATTCAGTTCTTCTCCCCCCGTCTTCTTTCATTCATTTTGTGCTCTCTTCTTCGGTGGGAGAAAACTGGGTTCAGACACCCATTCATTTGTGTTTGCTCCATTTGCAGTCTGCCACTCAAGTCAATTCGTCGACTCATCATTCATCATGATGCACATTCACCGCTCCGACCTTCTGACGATCGAAAGTACTTCCGCTTCAAAACCGAGTCTTTTGTCGTCGTTCTGGAGCATCAATGTCCAGGTTCAGGTGAGGATCAGAGAAAACTAGACAACAGTATCCCTAGTGTCATCACTCATTCCTAGTGTCATCACAAGAGTGTTTACTATCAAAGTCAGTCGTTATCATTCTCTTTTTATTTGCGTTCGTATCAAACTAAACAACACAAACCAGAAAAAAAACTTCGGAGAAGAGAAAGCGAAACCTTTTCTAGTCTACGGGTCACTACTGGGTAGTTGACAAGCATCGGTGGTTCAGTGGTAGAATGCTCGCCTGCCACGCGGGCGGCCCGGGTTCGATTCCCGGTCGATGCAATTCTTTTTGGTCCTATGTTTTGAGAGAACTAGACAATTTCACCATGAATTTTTTAACTGCCCGATCATAATGAGACCCTAGACGAAAGCAAGAACTCTCTAAAACAAACTCGTGGACCTGATGTTGGACTGAGCTTGTTAGGAATAATTTCGTTCGATAAATCAAAATTCCTGACAATTTTCCGTAGAATGCCTGTTTCGAAACTAGACACAAAGTTCATAAGAAGATTAAAACTGTTTTTATTTCAGAACAACGAACGTCTCGACCTTGACCCAAAAACTTGCTCGCAATTCTCACTCCCAGAAGTTGCTCAAAATGAGGTGCAAATGGAGATGTCACAACGTCCAACTCGCAGTCTCTCAGGTACATCACTCCGTTTTTTGTTTTTTAACCCCTAATTTCCACATTTTCAGTGACCGAGCTCTCCACAAAATTCGAAGTTCCATCTACATCATCTGCTGAGCTTCCAGCCAACTTCACAATAGAGCAGGGCAAGTGTCAACCACCACCATCAGCTAAGGAGGCTGCCTCATGTCGTGTCGCCGATTGGCTCACTAATCTTGACATTAATAAGTAATCTGAGCGGCTCTAATCGCATCTAACGCATTTTTCTCTGTGAATGCCAAAACGACACGTTTTCTCGTTGTACTTCTGAAATTGAAACCCTTCCCGCATATACACCCCCGTACTTATTTATTTTTGTTCAGAACGATCTCTTAGTACCCTGTGTTTTCTTTTTTCCGTTTTTCTTGTGGAGAAACGCTAATTAATTGTCGTATAAATAAACCCATATCTTCATTTACCCAGTGAGAACAACAGGACTAGTAAAAATGACACGATTACATAAAATTTCTCAATAATTTACACTTATAATATGACGAAGAGTAAGAACTAGTATCAAGTATTACATGTGATGTTTCAAGAAAGACTTTTCGAAAAGGACAGGAGAGCGAAAATGAAAAAAACATGGAATGGTCATCAAGCAAAAAATAGCCGATAGAAAAAATGAAAGGAGAGAGAAAAATGATAGAAAATGTATGAGAACAGAATGTGAGGTGGTTATTGTACTGGAGTGAGCATGTTTTATGCTCAATAAGAGGCTTTCTCAGAATCGAAAACCAAATTTCCGGTTGAAATTACAAATTTACAGTTATTTACAAATTTTAAAATACCTTGATGGTGTTTCTCATCACAAACATTAGATCATCATCAATAACGTTGATAGCGGTGAAAGAGAAGAAAATGGCAAATGCAGAGGAAAGGTGCCAAATATCATGGTTGTCGTAGAAGTTGAGGAATATACAGGGTTTGTTGAGCTCTCGAGAGATGGCCGGCATTTTCTGTAAAAATAACTCTGGAATAGAATTTATTTTGATTCCTGACAAAAGGTTAGCATGCCTAATTTATTGTGATTTTTTCGATCAGAAGCAACGCCTGACTGAAAAAATAGCAATCAGGGTGGTATGAACATTTTTCCTATTCAGAATGATATCAGGGATATTCGAATAATCTCGCTGACCGATGCCCTCCATTCAGTCGAGAGCTTTGGCTGTTTTCCATTATTGAGACCGACGAAGCACGCTGTTCCTTTTTACCAAATCATGATTCACAACTTGCAGATTCAAAACATCACTTTTCCGAAAACCATGAGGGTCTTTGTTTTAGTCATTAAGCTGAATAACTCAATCACCATGTGTCTTGTTTTGTACTGTCTTGTCAAAATTTTCTTTTTCATCAATCAAATTGAGCTTCATGGCTCCAACACACCCCATTTTTCAAGAAAAACCACTTACACTCCAATCGGACACCCGTTGGTTGAAGAGAATCCCGGCGCAAGTCCAGGAAATGACGGCAGCCATTAGAAGCGCCATTGCTCTTTTCGGAATCTTCTCTCGGTGAATCATCTGAAAATACACATCATTTTTCTTAGTTTAATGCCCATTTTCCGCTCACCTTCATTAAGATGTAATAAATAATGTATATGAAGAGATTGCCAATGAATGGAATGAGAAGAAATGAGAGGAAGTCTTTCGGGTGAGCTTCAAGACCATAGACCACGCTGAAAAGAATTGAATTGAATGAAACCAAAAACTGGGGAAAAAAACTCACACAGCAGTGTTGGCTAAGTTCAGCAGCAGAATCACAAAAAATCTAGCTTTATAGGCCGGTATCACACATGATAACCGTTTGGAAGATGCCCATGCCATTCGAACGGAGTTCCGGAGTTCTCGCAGATTCAACGTCCAAATGCCTTTGAAATAAAATTCCAAGCTCACGAGCATCATGCTCGCAATGTATATTGTGGAGAACATGATCCAGAAGATCATATTATGGACATATACACCGGCAATGGCGGCCATCAGGAACATTCCTAGGAAGCCGAAAGCATGGTAAGCACTGACGACCATATCGGGGTGACGAAGCGACCAAATCTTCAGTTTGCCTAGCATTCCAATCACGTACATGAGTGCGGTGTCTGAAATGAAAGTGGAGTTTGAATGAGTGTTGAAAGAGCTGTGAAACGTTGCTCTAGTTACTTGTAAGACTAAAATTTAAGGTGAGTTGAAATTTACGGGACTCAGAATTCATGTTGTATATGGAAACGCGCCAGTGCTGAACATTACACCTAACTCAATTCTCAATCCGACACAAACGTGTGATCTTTTAAAACTCCTTACAGCCGGACGGGAGATACTGGCCATTTCAGATTACTTGAAATGGTTTTTTTGAAGGTATATACACCTTATTTCACAATGAATCACGCGTAGATATCACGTCTGTTTCACAAACTGACATCTAGCGTCCTTGGGCCTGATTTTTGTTTGCATCTGTCAGGAAAAGATTCCATTCAAAAAATACTTACCAAATTGATAGTTGATGTTGTTGGGGCACACATGATACGTTGCCGATGAGATCCCTTCCATAATCACTGCTAACCCAATTGCTGTCATGAGTCCACTGTGTTGTGGCAAACCGTATCTCTCTGCTAACGTTGGCTGAACGGCGAACAGTCGTCTGAAACTCCTCTCCCGGCAGTAATTCATCACAATTATCAAACTTCCAAAATAGACGTAGCCTCCGTTGCTGAAAATGAGAATTGCTGAAATTTTTTTTCCAATCTACCCTATGACATACCTAACTACATTATTGAATGCAACGAAATACCAGAGAGGACGAGCGCATTGGAAATTGAACGTGCATTCGTCCAAATCTCCGGACTGTCGCAGACTTCCAGCTTTGCTGATGATCAGCTGAAGGACGGTGATGTTGTAGAAGATTCCGATGATAGCAAGAGCACTGAAAACTGGAATTTATTAGATAATTCACGAATATGCACTCACATCTTATAAACATCATATTGTTGTTCACGAGTTTCGTATGGTGTCATTGAGAGATCAGCCACCGTGAGCGTTGCTTTTGCCCTCACCACCATCATATCCTTACAGTCCAATAACAAGTCGTAGTCCTTCAAATCCTCGTCTTCAGACATTCTTTGGAAGTCATAGAAATCTCTGATTCTCTCTTCTTGTGCATCTGCAACAGAACTTCGTTAATTTTAGTACCACATAAAAACAACTCACTATCTTCCAAATGTGTATAGGCTCTTGATATGAATCGTCGTTCCCATATTCCGTCGAAGTAATGATAGACGAAAACAACAATTGTGACGAGGAAGAGAATGCATGCCCAGAAGACAATTGGAATAGTGTAGTCGGAAGCTGAAAAAAACCAAATTACAAGAAAAATCAGTTGTTTTCAACATACTTTTCATGGACGATTCGATTGTGACATTGAATGACTTTAGGCGGAGAGGGAATTTTGTTGGTCCTGAAAATACATGTTGTGTTTGGAAAATATTTGTCAGATAAAACTCACTTATTGGCTTGATACTTGAAATCTCTGAGCAAAGATCGTCGTTGGTGTTGACCACGAAGACAACGTAGAAACTGGACATTCGAGATTTCTAAAAGATGAAATTTGAGAAAAAAGTGTATGAGTCGTAGTTTCTCGGCAAAACGTAAAAAAACAAGGTCATCGTTATTGAATAATAGGTTTTCAGTACATATCATGTATTTGGAATATGCTATCTTGTAGAGAGCATTTTCATAGTCGCACGATATCATGGCACTTTCGGAACCACAATTCTAATACTTTATTTTTTGAACTCACCTCCACTGGTATAGTTGCTGACGTTGTCATTGTTTGGTGAAGGCCCATTGAGTTAACATTATTCGGAAGATCAAATATTGGACACTGAAACAAAAGTTTTGCCGAATAAATACTTTTGGAACAGTTTTTACCCCAATTTTCTGCACAGAAACTGTCATGCATATCGACGAATTTGAATCAACATGCACAGCTACCGAATCTACGTCTCCAGGAATGTCATATCGAAGGTACACTGGCTCCGATGCACTGGCAGTCACTAATCGTTTGGCATCGTTACTGAAAAATATGAATTAGTTACCATGATTCATCATTATACGCTTTTCAAAGACAATCAGAAATGAAACTCACTATAAATGGAAATTTTGAACGAGTTCCGCCCTGAAGTTGTAATGGACTGGACGAGAGCTTGTAACTTCCACGGTGAATGCTTCTCCTTCTTTGTATTCGGTGAACGGACAGAGTGTTCGGGCGACTTGGCTGTATTCGTAGTTGTCGACGATAAGAGGGACCTGGAAATATGTAAGAGTTGGAAGAGAGTTAACGAAAACGAGAAAGATTGATTTCGTTTTTTGATTTCAGCCCGGATTCCAAATTTCGGCTCATTCTTCGTTTGGTTTCGATGATTGCCACTTTGTTTTTGACGTTTTCTACCATTAGTTGTTTTGCGCCTCTCTTGGATTACTTAAGAACACAGTTATTTGTGTCTGTGTCTTGTTCATCCATCTGTCATGGTATAATTTACCATTGCCCAGATGGCATGTACAGAAAAAATCTGACGACAGACGCTTGAGTTGACATTCATAAAATTGTCAAATGCGAACGGTTCAACTCGAGTATTCAGTTTTTTGTTTTTTTCTGTTTGCAGAAATTCAGTTGAATCACTAACAGTTTTGTTCATGTCCAACGTACTGACGTCCGAAAAAACCGACTTTGAAGAAAAAAACACCCAATTCATTCAAAATTCCCTGATTCAAACGGTTTTCGCATCGACTGAGTTCTAATTGAGATCATTTTTTTGATCTTTTTTCTGAATTCAGCATGAAAAATTACTTATATTGAGTCCTGCCGAGCCGCGTTCACGCAAGCTGTTGTTATTTTAATTTTGTCAATAAAAACTCACTTGTAAACTTAAAATCGCCAATTTCTCACGGAAAACCGCCAACAATGGATTGTGTTCCGTACTTTCGTTGCAACTCATGATGATTCGAGCGACAGAGTACTGTAAACTCAGTTTTTGTGAGCAATTTCATAAATTGTTTTAAATTGAGCAGTACTCACCTGTTCTTCCACTCGGAATCGAAATATTGTCATCGACATGTTCTTCCCAGTCTCTTTTTGATATAAAACATCCCATTTTGCCGGTATCACTTCGGGGACCTGGCTGGAGACAATTTGAAAGAAAATCAATATGAAAATTATTGACAACTTCTTCATTTTCGCCTGAAAACACTTGAAAATGATTTTCTTATAGGAAATCGAGTACGTAAAAAAATCAGAGAACAAAAACGAAGCAAAAAATTCAGTGGAAAGCTTGAAACGGGACCATTCCCAGTGTCTTTGCTCCCGTAAATCGACACACGCCTCCCCTTTTTTCTCTATCGCGCGCGTTTGCATTGCAATTGTTGACTTGGCACACTGCCAAGTCGATCGGGTGGACTGCATCTGTTCCCTCTCTTCGTTTTTTGGAGACGTGAAACGCAGAACGAGTAATCGGGATTAGTGGGAAGAAGAGGTCAAATGGTCCGAATGAGAAGAAGGACAGGTAGTCGATAGCAATTATTGTGTTACGGGAAACATAGTGTAGTATGGAAAGAAAATGATGTCCGCGATCTGATAACGATTGAAGGAAAACCAAACAGAAATCGGTACATAGGTTGCAATACACGTGATTGAAACCTTGTGAAATACTTCATAACAAGTTTGATTGAAATTTGGAAAATATATTTTAAGTTGTAAAAAAAACAATATGATATTACCAGAAAATGAAAGAAAGAGAGAAATATCCAAGCTTGAAATCAAATGTAAAAGCTTTAGAAGTAGAAAAAACTTCATATTTGTTTTCATGGTGTTGATCGTTGCTGATGACATAGTGGAGAACTTACGAAAAATGAACACTTCGTCATGTGGAAACTGGTTTTTGTTCCAACATTAGAAGTTTACACTTTGACTTTTTCGCTGGTTTTCGCGCATTTTTTCTGTTCGGTAGATTGATAAAGCAAGTGAGAATTAAGTGTGAGATTACTGGTTGTTGAATTTCAGAAAATGTATTTTTAATGAAGGTTTTGGGAAATTAACTCGGATCACTCGGATTTATGTAAGAATACTTACTTCAGAATTGAAAAATATTTTGAAGGGAACAAAAGTAATTGATAATTACCGGTTCGTAAATTGGGGGCACACTTTGACCATATGTTTCATAATATCAATTTGGATAACGGATGCACACAGACACAGATTCACAGAAAACGTTGTTTTTGTAAATTTGGAAGACGTTTCATTCACGGCTCACTAAATTTAATCCACTTTTTTCAAGATCTAGTGTATTATCTTGCAAATCCAATATTAGAAAGCTGTCTAATCAAAGATAAATGTGCAATGCGGCTTTCTTATCTCATATATCTGGAGTCTTGTAGTTCCGAAAAAAAAACTTTGACTGACTTTGCGTAACTGTTGTTCAAATTCAGGTTTCTTGTTTTCGGTTTCAATTTCATCCCATTTTCTAAAATGTTGGTAATTTTTCATTCCAATATTTCTGCCCTATTATGTGTTAGGTATTCCTTTTCCTCGTGTTTTCTGACTGTTAACTCACTCAAGAGATGTCAGGCACCAATATTCAGAATGTTGAGAATCAAACTGCTGCGAACAGCTTCCAGCAGGAGATTTGAGAAGACAAAATCCTGCCATATTTTTTTTTCAGTTTCCTTATTATTCACCAGGTGCTAATTGTATCTGAAAAATACCTATATCTCTTGTTATTTTCGTCCCCTGCTCACTGATCTCTTCACTCCCACCTTCTCACTTATCACTTATTGTCAGACACATCCTACTCAAGTTTCAAGCAACGAGGACCCCCAAAACACATTTTTTGACCATCAAGATTTTATTAGCACACACGTTGTGGTTTTAAGTTGTCCGGGACCCATTAATGTGAAAATTGAACAGAAAATTTTACAGGCTACAGAATAAATGATAGCGCTTATGTGGGTTGTTAGGTTTGATGACGTGGATTTGAATGATGGTGGTGAGCATGATGGTGGGGCCGAGTGTTTACTCCTCTTCCTCCTCCTCTCCTTCCTCCTCTTCTGAAAATGAACAGAAATTGTTTGGCACTAAAAATCTCGAAAAAATTCAACTAACCGGCTTCTGGATCAGCGGCTTCGGCTTCCTCTGCAGCTGGTTCTGGCTCTGGAGCAGCGGCGGCTGGGGCAGCCTCCTCGGCTTTGGCCTCCTTGTTCTTCTTGGACCAGTCTGGCTTGTCGTCCTTCTTCTTCTGCAAAAATTCAAAATTCAATTCCATTTTTCTGCAACTAGAATGTTAAAACTCACGACGTTGGTGATGGATTCCATAACGTCCTTCTTGACAATCTTGAGGTTGGCACGGAAGTCTTCCTTGGCTCCGGCCTTGCTCTCTCCGCTCTTCTTGAATTTGTTGTCGTACTTGGACACCTTCTTGAGGGAAGGCTTGACGCTAAAGAAAGAAAATTTTGAAACTTCCAAAAGAAAAAACTTTTGAACTTACAATTTACCGCGGAGATCGTTGACCTCAATGGTGAGGGAGTTGATTTCAGCTTCAGTCTGGCTGACGACGTAGTTGATGTCGTACTTCTCCTCCTCAAGTTGGGTGAGGCGAGCCCAGAGATCATTGTAAATCTTCTCAAGTTGTCCCTTATCATCAATGGAGTCAACATTTGGAAGTGGGATGGTTCTGTCGGCAAGAGCCTTCTGTCTTTCTTGCTCCTTGAGCAATTGCTGTCTCTTAAGGTCTTCGGCGGCCTTGACCATCAAAAGCTTCTGAAAACCCAAAATTGGTGTTGAAAGAAATTTTGGAAGGTATGAAAACTTACACGAAGCTTCTTCTTACGTTCTGGTGTCAAGAATCCCTTCTTGGCCTTCTTCTTGTTTCCGGCCTCCTCGAGACGCTTGCGCACCTCGGCCTTTTTGGCCTCGCGCTCGGCGGCTTTACGCTGTGCGTCCTCTCCGGCTTCCTCACTCATCTGAAAATTTAGAAGCACTATGAATTAAAACGCATCATGAAATTTGGAAGAACGATAGATCAAAAAATAAAAACTAATTAACTAATTAGAAACTGAAACAAGCTTGAGTGAGCAAGTTGAAAATTGAAGAATGAAGTCTCCTCTCTGCCAATGTCACAACTGGTGGGTATGTATGAAGACAATTTTGAGATGGCAACAGGCGCGCCTTCACGATTCCTACCCGCCCTCCTATTCTGAATCTTTGGGTCTCTCCGGACAATTTCACACAGTTAGCTGCTCTCCACCAACCGTCGACCGCGTGTTGTAATGATTCTTGCCTACCAATTGCGTTGGCCGAGATTGATAGAAGACAAGTGAGAGATAGAGATAGGAGAAAGTGACAAAAGAAAATGAAGAGAAAAGATCTTCGGAACGCAACAAGAAGAGATTGGATTCAGATGGGTGAGCACCGCAAGACGGGTCAAGTTATGAGCAATTCGGTGGAATGGGGGCTACGGGCGAGAATTTATGTTGGTAGTCTGAAGCTATTTTTTCCGAACGAAAAAATAAGAAGATAAGTGATCATAAATCCAAAACGTACTAACCTCATAATTTTCGGGTCTATTTTTCCCTCGAATTATCTTAGAACAGAAAAGTTTTCTCATAACTTACAGCTATTTCAACTGTATCGTTTAGCTCATCAACTCTACTGCTTTTCTGAAGTTGGGACATTATAAAATCTGAAAAAATTTAATCAATTATTTGTTATTTGAAAAATTTCAATTTAATGGGACGAGGAAACACGTTTCTTAACATTCTCATCCAGTAAAATCGAGGTTTTCAGAAATTTTTGAAATTTTATTTGACTGAAAACTTTTCCGAACACCTGTTATAATTCCTCGGCTCAAAAATCACGAAGTTTTTTTTCAGAAGGTCAAAAAACATGTCACTATTCTAAGAATAAAAGTTTTTGACAAGTTGACAGGCATGATGCGTGAAAAAATACAACAAAAATTGTCGCGGTGGTCGGCGAGACTCCTGTAATTCAATATCTTCCGGACACGTGTTGAAATTGTGGCAAAGGTGTGGGCAGATGTTTGAGATTTGTGTGATGAGAGATAAAAAAGCATAACAAAAGAAAGATAATCGATATGTTGATTAGATAAATGGGATTTGGCTATTATTAAAATGTGTATGTTTAACTTCAGATTAAGTTATTTGGTTTTCAATGTTATAGTTGGGAATTTTCAATAAATCTAGCAAAATTGCAGATTGACTGTTTCCAAAATAATTGTAGAATTTCAATTTTTTGGGAAATTTTGAGATCTTCATTTAATTTCGATAGAAATAAAAGTTTTTCACAATTCTTACCAAAACACCTTGTAACAAAAATGTGGTACTGCTTATTCAGGGCAGTGTGTCTTATTCAGTTTAGCCACATACAAAATATGGTCAACTAGCAAAATATTGGTTAAACCATTCCAAACTTCATCACTTCAAAACATTTTTTCAACTATACTGGCAACCGAGATATAATGCTCTAAATATACAACACTGGTTGTACCTCTAATTCAGTTTTGTAGTATGACCATAAAATCCAAATTTCCAGTGCTCTCGAATATACAATTCGAGATGAGAAAACCTAGAATTTATTCTAATTCAAGCAGCATTTATTGCATATTTTTTTGCTTTGATAACCAACTTCATTTCTCTGTACAGCCTGTTTCGTGAGTGACGTATTTTATAAAAAAAATCTTCAAATAACGGTTTTTCTAAACCTTTTATTTCTCAAAATTCAGTATTACCACTAGTCTAGGTGTTTTTGTTTCAATCTTTGTATCATTTTACATCAATCTTAATGGCAACATATATCTCTCCCCATTTTCTCGCAATGATACCCGCATTTTCTTCAGAATCCCTTCTCCCTTCTTGTTATCACTCTTCTCTCTGCCACTCTTGAGAAATTTACACCGTTTTCCCTCTCTTCCAACAGCTTTTCCTTTGATACATTGTTTATCGCGTTGAGCCGATAGCAAAGAGAAACATTGAGAAGAAACCGAAAAAAAGTGATGGAGGCGGCGGTGGTGGATGATGATGATGGTGATGATGTTTTTAACCAAGGGGACACTTTTTTGCGCTAACTTTTTTTGACGGAAGCGCTGAGATATTGCGAAACATGATGGATATTTTTATACACACTTTATTGGAACGAAACGCTTTGTTTTTAAAATAAAGCGGATATGAGAAATGATGTCAATACAGAAAAAAAAATGAGAAAAAAAGAGATTCAATTACTATACCCAAGAGAATTTTTAGTTATGTTTCCTTTGTCTATGTTTTGTTACTTTTTACAATAGAACGAGATACGATTTGACACGTAGTATCTATTTTTCTGTTTTTCAGGGAGTAAAGGGATTACTATTAGGTGACAGAATGCGTACACAGAGAATTGTGGGAATGATAAACAACAACTGACATGATTAGTCAGGTGTCGGAGAAGTTTCTTGTAATGGAGAGGATGAATGAAGAGGTTAGAGGTATGCAATCTCCTCTTCAGCATCTGTATCGATATCGTCGTCTAGAAGAAGGCCAGTGTCACCGTTACAGTTTGTGGTACTACTTCGGAAAACGTTGGAGTTGGAGGATATGGACCTGAAATAAACACATTTAGCAATTGTTTTTGAGTGTAAAATCATGAGAATAGAAAAGTTGGAAATTTATGAAAACTTTGCAACCGGATTCAAACCAATGAAAAATGTTTGGTATAACGATTTTTGATTTTGAGTAACGTCGCACCAAATTATCGTAATTTTCCAACTTTTCTATTCAAAGTACAACATGAAATGGGGTTTCATAGAGTTACTCATTCAATCTCACAGCAAAAACGTTATTTGGGTTAAAATTCATTGAAAAATTACAAACTTTACCTGATACTAGCTTTTATTCTCTGAAAATATGAACTTTTTGCCACTTATAGGGCCCCAGGGTCTAAGGTAAACATCCACGTACCTGGTAATAGATTTCTGTACAGTCGTGCTTGTGGAGTCACTGTTTCCAGACATATCATTCAGCAAACAGCTCCGTTCAAGGCTACCCATGGAGACGTATCTAAAACATTTTCTCTCAGAAATATTCCAGAGATGTGATTCGAACCTATGATTTTCTGGCATGAAACTGGAGTCCCGTGAAATCACTTGCAAGGTATTAGAAAATCGGATGTACCTGGAAACCAATAGTTGAGATTTTCAAAATCCCCAACCTAACCCCAGCCCAACAAAAAAACAAAAACGAACCGTTGTTTGATCATACTACTGATGTCATTTGTAGTTGCCGATTTGTCCAATTTTCTTAGCACGGGTTGCACATGCAATTGCTCCCCGTTTTCTCCGGCACTCTCATCCTCCTCATCCACCCCGTTTTGTCCTTTTACAGATGCCAGTGATTTGTTACTGGCATATTGCAGAGCCTAGAACTTTGGAAATTGGGTTGAAAACTCAATTTGTTGGTTTTTTTTGTTTCACTCACCGATACAAGTTGATTGATGAACGTGGACCTCTCTTTCGGACCCATTTTGTTCAGAGGCATCTCGACCGGGGGTGTCATGTATATATCCGATTTCGGGAGAGAACACTGGTCAGCTAAAAAAAAACAATACATATATTATTAATTCAGGTGTGGAAAGCTAAAAATAGAAGATGTTAGTTTGTGCTCTATGCGTCACTGGGACCTCAAGAAAGTGTTCAGAGTGTTCTATGCGTTTCAAAATTTCGATTTGGTTCCAGATTAGTCATTATCTCACATGGATCATCATTTTGAACAATCGCACGAATTTCAGCCGATTCATTCCCAGTGCTACTTCCCTCCACGGAATCCAACAATATTTCCTCATTCTTCTGGGTGGTACCAGTTGATCTACAATTGGAGAAATTAAGGAAGAACGAAATTCAATCTTTTTTTTTCTCCCGGAAATCTGATTCAATTTACTCGACTTACTTGTAATGATTGTTGGACGAGAACAAAGGCGATGTTTCACTGCAGGATGTACTTTGTGCTCTAACCATTCTGCAAGATCTGGGAAATTGTGTTATTGGTTATTGTTGGTTGGATAATTAGCTAAACTTACGTCATTTTGGTACTGTGGTTAATTTTGGTGGAGCTGTTTGCAAAACCATATGGATCTTTCTTCTTGCAGCTGAATAGTTTTCGGAAATCAACAAATGCTTCTCTGAAAAGAACACCAAAAATTAAGGGAATTGAAATTCTGGAAAGTTACTTCAACTGTGCCCGCATTTCCTTGTTTAGTGAGAAGTAGATAACCGGATTGATCATATGAGTGATTGAATAGAAGTAACTGTTGAAAATCATCACATGAATTGATTGGAATCTACTGTAGTATGAAACGTAGTAAGCAGTCATGTAGGCATAGAAAATCAGAGCGACAACAGTGATCTGAAATTTTTTTGATTTTTTTTGTTACTGTCTCAATGCAATCAAACGATTTCTAAAACGAACCTGAAGTAAAATTCTCTGTTGTTGCCGATTAGACCTTCTTGCTGCCATTTCCCGAACATCATTTGCAATATGTTTGCTACCCATTTTCATTGACATTTCCAGCAACATCGTGCTTGCTCTGTTAAAAAATAATTGTTTAGAAAATGCTTTATGTCAATTGTTGAAATCCAAGAAGGTTTTTTGTGAGCGTAACGTCCAAAAAACTTTCTTGTATCCATAACTACTACAGATTAACTAAATATAAATTTTACTACAAATAGCAAAAAAGCGGCGTGGCCCGAAACTTAAATTAAAGAGAAGTGGTAATCAAGATTTCTGAGGATCAGTGCAGTTAGATATTCATATAATTTTTTGGGAAAAATTCGCAAGCGGTGAAAAATGAAAATATATCATTCCGAGAAGTTAAAAACCATGCAGTAAGAAAATGACAGTGAAAAAATCGTTGTGTCATGCTTTTAGGAGGAATTAGGTTAATGTTGTGTTTCTATCTTGGTAATTAATGTCATGCGGGGTAAGGTAACTGCCATCGTTACAATTCTGCACTTCTGAACATATTTGTTCACTAACACTATTCTAGACGGAGAAGTGAATGTTGAACGCAACCTAAAGAATTTCGATTGTTCATTCGAGTCGCGTTTTTTGACATTCCTGCAAAATTATCGTGGATTTCTAAGGGGGACTGTTTGTCTCATATGATATAGACTGGGATGGGCTAACTAGTTTTGGGGGGTTTTTCCAGCTCTATATTGTTTTTAATCTGAGAAAACTATGTAGGAAATAGTGCATCCTTTATGAGAGTTCATGATTTCTACGGGCCAAAATAAAGGTTGAAATGGATTAGTTTCAATATTTTGAGTCCTAAACTGTGCTCCCAACCATTTGCTATTCAAAGATTTCAAAAACAAAGTGAAAAAGCCAACAAATAATTCGAAAACTAAACTCCATTGGATTGGAAAAAAAGAAAATGATATATAGTTAGGAAAGGGAAAGAACCACTCCGAACAGGGTTTTGAGATTGTTAGTCAAAAGGATACCCGCAAGAAAACGGCTGTAGAAGTACAGTATACTCACCTCTGCCACTGGGATCGTTGTTGTTTCAGCAGCGACGATGAAGATGTCGACACACTTTTTGTAGTTCCTTGCCTGAATAAGAAACAACGCACTGCACTCTTTTCCGTGCATTTCTATTTGAAAATTGTTTAGGAAATATGAATAAATCACTCAAAAACTTGTGAGATTAGAACGATGAATTATGTGAGTTTTTAGTATTCTAAAATGGACTTTTCGGTGAAAGTCCGTTGAATTATGAATGCAAAAAACACCATGCATATCAAAAATTGCCGCGTTTCCTGAATGGAAAAATTGCCAAAAAAAGTGCGAGTATCAGAAAAAAAAAATTAAAAAATGGAGTGTGTTTAGGCAGAATGAGTAAAAGAAGAAAAGTGTGCCAAAAGAAGAGAGAAGCATTTTTGAATGATGAGTTTAAAAACTAGAACTTACTGGCGAAGTGCAATTTTCCGTTTATGTCGACGATAAAGTTGAACCAGTGTTATTGGATTACTGAAGGAGAGGATCAAGATAGTCAGGATTTCTACCGGTGTGTAAACAAGCACGTACACATTGAAATTATCTGAAAACCGAGAAATTAGGATGAAAGAATCAAAAGATCACAGTGGACTGAAAATTAGCTGAAATTCATTTCTCACCGTTTTTGCTGTTTTCCGCGTATCCAAAACTGTAATAGTTCAACGATTCCAAAGGTCGAATCATACAACAAGCTTGGAGGAAGAACAGCGTGATATTCATGCTCAAAAACACTGCCCAGCACAGAAGACTGAACGTTTTGATTCTTTGAACTGTCACCAGTACATTGTATCGTCCATATAAGATGATGGCAATTAAACGATCAAGACAAATCGCTGACATATGTCTGAAAAATTCTCTAGTAAGGACTCTACCCAACCGCTTCAGACGGAGCATCTAAAGAAGCACGTTTACCCCATTTTTCGGGTCATAAATTTCTTGTCGGCACAACTTACGTCAGTGTTATCGCCCAAGCGGTCCAGTCGGCGATATTGAACAGACGGACAGCCATCTCGCCGATGTGCATTTCTTTGAGCAGAATAGGAGGATAGAAATGACACGTGGTCACAAAACCGTGGATGACGTCGGCGATAGCCAGGTTCAACATGAGAATGAAACTGTAAGAAAAGGGCATAGGGTGGATAGACTAGGCTGACAGGCAGAGAATCCAGCTCAACCTGGCCCCAAATTATTTAGATGTGTTTCATTAGCCTGAATCTACATTTTGGCATGTAAAAGCTTGTTTTCGACCTGAACCACCCTCACTTTCAAGTCTTCACCTCAATCTATTTCATCCCTTGTTAGTTTTCCCCCAACCTAGACTTGCAACAAACGTGTCGGTGCATCAATGCTTGCACATAATCGTTTTGAATTGGAACGCTTGGGTAAACACAATTTGGTGAATGGTTCTTTAGAAAAAAGCTGGAACTGCTATAAAAGTGCTCCCCGGGAAAAAATCCAAAGGTATATTTTCCGAATTTTTTTCTCCCATTTTTTCTTAAACCAAGTGCAAATTGTTCCAATTGCGTGGGAGAATCTTTCCGCCATACACGTCGTTTCATCATTTCTTTTTATTTTCAATGTTTGCTGTTCAAAACGGTATCCGATTTCATCATCTCAATCTCGCACTTCTTTCGTCTACATGACATTTACTGTTTCTCCTGTTTCTCTCACAATCTCTTTTACGTCATCAGGAAAGTGTGGGTTTCAGAAGTTTTTGAATAACTTTTTGATCTACTGATGACGTACCTGGCACGATGCAGATATTTATTGTTGAGAAGCACTATAATCAAAGCCAAATTCCCCAAGATTGCGCATATTCCCAAGGATTCCAAGCCAATGAAGATGATCACATCCACAACACTGACCCGATCCGTTGAGTTTGTGGTTGACATCTAAAACGAGAACTTTGAAAATAGTCCGAAAAAGGTTCAGAAAATAAGATAAACGATATAAAAATCGATTGAGTTTGACAGCAAAAACAAAATTTATACAGAAAAACTTCCGAAGAATTGAAGTTAGTTGTTAGAGAAGAAGAAGAAGTGACTGGTTGAAAAAAGTGGTGTTAGCGGTAAGGACGGGACACATTCTGACCAAGCCTCCCCTCCTTTTGCATTAAAAATGTGACATATGAAATACGGGTACTACACCTTCGACCATGAAACCAAATGGGTTTGAATTTAAGAGTCGAATTCTGAGAATAAGTACTTTATTTGTTATACTCGATCTTTGGCAACATTTTTCAGCTCGTCTTCTGGGAGAGTGTCAGGGTAAGAGTGTGGGGATGGGGCTTACTGCTTGGAAAACATGGAAAAACGGAACTATAAAAAACACAGAAAAAGTTCGAAATGCGTATATCCTGTCTAGAAGTCTAGATGATAAAGATGGAAAATGTCAAATTCAATGATTTCCTGTCTAGATCTCACAGTAAAAAATATGCAAGAAAAATTACAGAACTGCAATGGAACGAACTCAGAGTAAGAAAAATTCTCAGAATCAGCAAAACTGAAGAAATGATTGGAGAGAATGAATTAGGACAAATGGGACATGAACATGTTCAAAACAAAAAAACAAGAAAGTTTTTCACAACAGTTCGATAAACCGTGAGCGTTAAAATTGAAATATACTGTTCATTCTAGTTATGGTGTTCCACCGAAACAGGGAATTCTCAAAATAAAACAAATATTCGAACTCAGTTTTTTGGTGAGTTTCTAACAACTAGACATTACCACCGTCAAAATCTCATCTGCATTGGTAACTTACCTAAGAAGATACAGTGAATTATAATGGTTTTGGTTGAACCCTGTTATTCGGAAAAGCACTATAACCGACAAGGTTATCTCATTGTAACTTACGGTAGTTGACCAAAACGGATTAGATTCTGGTAGCGGTAATGTCAAACTGGAGGCATTTTTGAAAAAAGTAACATTCACAGATCCCGGATTTGTGGAAACTTTTGGTCGTCCACCCTAACAGACCACCCTATGCTTTGATATCACCGTAGTTGCACCAGTAGGGACTCAAAATCAGTTAATGAATACAACATTGTAGGTGTATTTGACAGACAATGCAACCTCAAAACTAGCTCACTGATTTGCTGTCACATCTCAAATTGAAATACTCTACATTTACAAAAATTTTATTAGTTCCTACCTCATCCTATTTCAAAAAACAGAACTCTCTCCCAAAAAATATACACATGAGACATATGAATGGAAAATATTGGAAAAACATGAATGAAAGGAGTAGACCAACAAGCAGAGAAACAGTGGTAAGAAAACTTTAATCGACGATTTCCGACGTTTGCAGTAGCAGGTGAAAAGAGGAAAATGTGAGGAATTTATCGAGTTTTGTATATGAGCCTTGGACTTGGAACTCTCCCTCTCATAGTCTCAGATTCAAATTTGTTCTTCTTCCAAGTTCATATATTCTTGAGCAAACAATTTTTGCATTTTTGGAAGCGAGTAGATTCATCTATTTCGAGAGGACACATTTCCCACCAACTTCCTCTCAATAATTTGATTGTGCTATTGCACTTAATTAGCGGAAGAAAGCACAAAAAGGAGGAGAAAGCAATTTGAGCTATTCATTTACAAAACTTGTTGCTTCTTGAAGCTAGTTCACGTGGCAAGGATTGAGAGGGGAAAGATTGAGGATGGAAGGATGATGACTATGAAAGATGAGTAACCATAAAATAGAAAATGATTCCTTTTCGGGAGAATTTGACTCTTTTTTTTCATTTTATTTTTGTTTCCAGTTTCTTAGAATAAGTGTAAAGGAAGTTTGATCTCAGCTAGGGGCGAAAAGTATTATTTCAGAAATAGTCTAATCTCAATTTAGGGATAAAACGTGGTATGGTAACGTCCCAGTAGAAAACTTGGCACTGTTCCAAAATCGGGGACCGTTTGTCAAAATCGGAAACCGAAATACCAGAGACCGAAATATAAGGGACCAAAAATCGGGGGCGAAAATCAAAATTGGGCACTTTTGTATTTGGTATGGTAATTCGTCCCTATGGAACATTTTGGGATATTTTGAATTAATGATCACCGTATTTTCAGCTGGTCCAAATTCTATAGACCTGTCTCTAATAGAATGTAAGATCACCTGTTCCTCCTAGAGTTTGAAAGTTCAACTATTTGCCAATTTTCAGCTGCTTCTCTAAATCCTTGATCAGACCCTCAGCACTGACTTTTAAGATTTAGGCACTTTACCGAAAAAACTCACTAACCAAGAATCCAAGTTCAAAGACAAAATTGTTGGTCAATAATGTTTTAGGAAATGTTTGATATGAAGGAAAAGAAGAGTGGGACAAAATGTCTCTCGTTTTTTGGAACGTAATTAGCTAATATTTCTCACCACGGCTCTCCTCCCCTGTCACGGCATTCCACAACAGAAAAGATGGCCAATGTGCCTTTTCTTTTGTCTGACACACACACACACACTTTGAAGGCTGTGAAGGGAACGAGCTAAAAAGTGGGCGGAGTCGAAGAAGCGCACAAAAATGGGTAATTGTGATGGGTACGAAGAAAAGTGGAAAAGAAGAAAAAAGAAAGGAAAAAGAAGCTGGAGGCGGAGACAAGGGAAAGAAAAAAGAAAAGAAGAATTGATGGGAACTTATATGGGTTTTTCCGTTTTTCCTACCAATTTTTTGGCGTGTCGTCACTCCGAAAGAATAAAGGGGTAAAAGAAATTTGCATGCAATTAAGATCGTCACAGTTTTTTGGGTATATGGAGCGGGACTGATGAAGACACGTCAGTCCGTTAATGGATTTTCAGCGCGGGGATATGGGATCATCTTGAATCCACCCACAGAATGAGAAAAATATGTGACAGATCATTCACACCTTCTACATTTTTTTTCGAACAAAGAAGAAATAACGGGATTTGGAGAACAGGACCAAGTTGTGAAGAACGTGGTAACTTGACCCCATGATACCAGTTTTTAGATTCTAACATTATCAATAAACACTTGACTTCTTTTCTAATTTGAACAACTTATAATTGCTGAAAATGTTGTGTTCATTCAGTAGATGTCTCAGATAGGCGGTCAAGCTATCCAGAACACTACAGGAACTGATCAAAACTAGTAATCAAGATATAATATTATGGTTTTAATCTACAGGTTACACCATAAACCAATAACTATGGCTAACTCAAGATCAGTTTGCAGTTAGCCCAGAAACTGTGGTAACCTAGACTCATGTAATGTTTCAAACATATGCAGTACGGGTTCACCGTTTATCAATTTCTAGAAATAGCCAAACTACAATAATCCAGTAGTTAGGCAGAATTCAAAGACAGCAGTGAAGCTCTAAGAATTACCAGTAAGCAAGAATAACCCGGAAATTAAAGTGACCCTGGAATTCCGGAACACTTCAGACATTCTCAGAATGGACCAAGCCGTTCATTCATGTTTTCGAAACAAAAACTTTGTTACAGAATATGAAATGATCTAGACAATGATCTTCACTCTTGTTCGGCTTCAAAAAAGGACTGGGAGCCGCTAGCGAGCAATTTCCGAAAAAATGGAGTATAAAGATTGATGGGAGGCACGGAAAAATGGAAGAAGACAAGGAAGAAACTGGAGGAAAAGAAGAAGAAAAACGAAATGAAAATGAAGACGAAGATGAAGGAGAAGGACAATGAAATTTGAGCGGTGCGCTAAATGCTCTAAACGTTTCTTTTGCCTTTTTCAAGACTAAGCAATTTTTTATTTTCTGGAAAATCACGGAGGTTTGCAGTCACACGTATACTATAATCCAACTTTTCTTGTGTCGGATCATCGCGCTGAAACCAAACAAAACACGAGAAAAAACAACAAAAGAACAAGAATAAGCACTATACTATGATGTTTTTCCTACGCTCCTGTGTTCCCGTTCTGGAACAGAAAGACAAAAAAAGAGAGAGAGAAAGAAAAAAGGACTAAATGAATTAGACTTGATTTGTAGAAGGAACAACTACTAGTTGTTCTTTCGTTTTATCAGATTACAGTACTTTTTTGCCCATTTTTTGTTGGTTTTCTGCTAGTTTGCTAGTTTGCTCCAGGAACTAAAAATAGAAAAGTGAATATGGTTCAGATTGAGCATCAATGAAAAGGAATAGTAAGCAATAATGGAATATTGTTAGATTTTACATGACTGTGCAAAGATAAATGAGAAGAAAGTTGATCAAAAATGACAATTATTTTGATGTTTTCAGAGCAAAATCAAAAATTTTCCATAACGCAAAGAAACAATATTTACAGAGTTTCAGCGATTTCGTGGTTTCAAAATATTTTTGAACACGTGTTTGAGAAGAGAATTATACAATCCATACTTGCTCAATTTAGGGTCGGCTCAGCTAGGCTTAGAAAAACATTTGAAAAGTGTTCGAGGTTCGTGTGAGAAAAAAATTTGACAAGGGACCTATTTTTCCTCAACCCTTGAGAATTTTCTATAAATTTGCCAAAATACTAATTTGGACCTCCTGAGAACAAAATTTTTACTTAGAACTCCCACAACTCAAAAATAAAAATTTTATTTTTTTTGGTCAAAAAATTCTGGAAAAAAATTTCGAAACTCTAAGTTTGACGTCATTTCTAGTCTAGATACCTTTTCTCAACTTGTATGAACATAAAAACTCGAATTTTCGAGTTCCTGTCAATATTAGATCAAGTTTTTGAAAATTCTTCGAAAACCGGATTTTTTCAATTTTTTGAAAAAATCGCTGTAACTCCCTTCAAAACGGTTTGTGGAACGTGAAAATTGAACTGGAACATTCCAGGTATGCCAGAATAACGTGATAAAATTTTGAAAAGATTCTGAAAAAATACATTTTTTTCCAATTTTTTTCGGATGAACAGGGGGGACCATATCAAGCAAAATTTTTCGAAAAAAATTTTTTTTTCCAAAAAGTGTCGGAAATTGTTTGAAATGGTGAAAAATGATTGTAGTTCATTTGAAACGGAATTTGAACACCGTTTACCGTACTTTTATTGAGATTTCCCTCAAAAACTGTACTGAAAAACACGGAAAATGAAAATTTACCCCGATTTTCGGGATTTGTGGGACTTCTCGTTATGATTTTTGGATTCAGGGGGCCAAAATGTACCCGCCCGCAAATTTTTA